>OZ018327.1:36584654-37017154 GCA_963969495.1 Ceratothoa steindachneri
CGGTTCTCACCGAGCCTAATTTTTGAAAACCGGTTTGGGCCGAAAATGAAAAAAAAACAACTAGGGGCTAATCAAAACTAAAACTGTATATCACATCGTTTATTGAGTAAAACTAATACATATCTTAACATAACCTATGCTTAGCAAGTTCAAAGGAAATAAATATCTATTTTTTACGTTTATATGTTAGAAATTTTTGTTCGAAGTATGAACTGGTAATATTTTTATTTTTAATATTTTTATTCTTTTATTATTTCGTTCTTTTAAGTTGATATTTACACAAATTAATTTCACTACTATTCAAAAAACCTGATTTTATATTTCGATTTTCGTTCTTTTAGGAAATATTAAAAAAACAATTTGCAACACTACTCAGCATCACTTTGAATCGGAGGCAACTCTTCAAAGTTGCTTCTAAAATGGAGTCACTTTTCAAATCAATTATATACCCTAAGGGTATATAAAGAACCCCCCCCCCCCCTACCTTAGCACTTTTACTTCATTATTAATTTTGTAGACTTGCCCCTAATCTCTCCAATATTTTGTATACATCTTTTAGGTAAACCCTTTTTTTGTATGTATTTTTGATTTAAAGGATTCGATGTAGGGTAACAAAAAAAAAAAACCTCACTTATGGAAAATGGGTTTATAAATTAATACATTATTTACTCCTTTGAAAAAATCTTGAAAACGAGCTTCAAAGTAATTCTCGAATAATCTTAACTTTTCAATGTATTTTACAAGATCAATTTCACAATCATCGACGCTTTCACTTTGGATTCAAAAATGTGGAAATTGATTCAAATTTCCGGTTTCTATCTAAGAAATCAATAACCATAATTTTATGCTAAATGTAGTGGTCATTTACTAAGTTGGGAAACAATTATTTTTCGCTTTGCATTTCTGTTTAGATGATTGGTTATGTCAACTAAAAATGCCAAATCAAAGAACCACCCACTATCACATAGTAAGTCCCTCTCTTCTGCCAATTCATTTTTCACTCTTAAAAATCGTAAACAATGTTTTTAGTCGCGTGTACGACTCTTATTATAAGTTACTATGTCGGTCCGTAAGTCGAATGTAATGTTTTATTTTTCAACGGGGTTTTTGGTAATAACTTCGTAAATATTCGGCCGATTCTAACTAAATTTGAAACGCTTGATGTTGTTTTACATTCTGTTTCTTTTGATATAACAGTCAATGTCCTCCCAAGGTTATTGAAAGTTTTGAAGGGCGTAAGTTAATATGTCAGAATAATTGAGAGCACGCGACTTAGGTTTGTTGACCTAACATCTGCCCTCTCGTGATAGCCAACGCACTTCACAATGAAGATGGAGATTGCCACATTCCAATTCTAAAAGTTTACAGTATTCTCTAAATTCCCGTTGATTTAGATATCTTGACATCACCTCTTGCAAATTTAAGGCTTGTCCGAAAAAGGATTCGTAGTGGATAATAGTGGTATTTTAATAATGGGCGAATTAAGAATTTTTCTATCAAAACTGTCGTGCGAACATTGCTGACAACCATCGAAGCAGCACCGTCAGTACAAATATTAACGAGTTTATTTAAATCTTTCCTGTAAATTTTCTAAACATAATTTTACTTTTTCAAAGATATCTGATTTTTAGATGTGTCATGTAGTGCTTCAAACGAAATTATCTCTTCAAAAACATTGAAATTATTGCGAATGCCTCTTATAAAAATAACAATTGAGCAGTCTCACAAATGTCAGTTGATTCGTCCAACATTAGGCGTAAAAAAATGAATCTTTGGATGAAATGTTCAAATTGATCCGATATATTATGAGAACGTTCTCTTTGCGTCTGGATTTTGTGTCACCAGTTTTTGGCGAATATTTCTAGACATGGTTTTATAATTTATTCTGCATCATTAAATTGCTTTCGCTTTTTACGGAACAATAAAGCCATAGTAAGTTTCAGTTACTGATAGGCTTTCCTTAAAACTTCTTAAACCAAATTCTGGCGTCTTTTCCATTCTTCTTTTTCTTTAGTACATAAGTTTTTTGCGCCTTTGATGCTTGCACTAATTTAAGCCTATCTTCTATTTATTTTTTGTGTTGTATCAAGCAATGGCGATTAATATCATGTCTTCTATTATAAGAAAATTTGTTTTCACTCACATTACACAGAAGTTTTCCTGACGGAATAGGTAGGAATGAAAAGAAATTCGTTTTTCTTTCATGCCTAATGAAATTGACGACTATAATAATTATATTCAGCCTTTCTTTGGAGTATTTTGTTGGACACTTGGGGGCAGAATTAAAAAAATATATATATTACGCTTGCACAGTGTAAATCAACAGTCGTCATACCACGTAAATATGCATGCGACTGCACAGAGCTGCCAGAAATTTCTGAACTAAAGTATCATAACAAGAGAGCTAGCTATCAAAAAGCAACAAACAGTAGCACAGAATTTTTTATTTAAAAATTACTTATCTAGTGCTCCTTGGAAGAAAACAATAGTAAAATACGTATTTTCAAAATCGTGGAAGTATAAATTTTAATAACATAAGTTTTCAAAAATGGCAGAGATATATGGGAAAAATCGCACAATCTGTCAACTCTGCACATGCATATTAAGTAGTCTATTCGGTGGCAAGTCTGCAGCGCATTTATATAAAATATCATCGAAAAATTACTTATATATAATTATTGTATTTACAAATGCAAGCTCTGGCGCTGTATCTCCGAATCAGAGCTAAAAAATGTAGCTAAGCCTACTTGACAATGAAAACAAGCGGTCGGGACAACCAGCGAAATGTGACAGAGTTTACGATTTATCTCATTAGCTGCTATTTTAAGATTTTAGTCTCACAAAACATTTTTTACAGTTAAAGGAGCCCACAAAACATGAAATGATTCAATGCGTCTGCGCCACGGGTTCCCCCCCCCTCCCATGCATTATTTATGATTTTATGAGCGTGGCCTCTTGAAAGTATAACCTAACCGTTTTAATAGCTTTATATTTTTTGTGTTTTTTAACGAATCCAAATAAAATTTATAACATAGGTTGCCTACATGAAGTTATGGTAATTCTACAGATTAACGACCACTGCTTTTGCATAACAAATACTTTCAATCTATTCTACAGGCCTATCTTGTCCGAGTATTATTTACCGAATTAGAAACGTGCTACCGGAACAAGACGCGCGCGGTTTTCAAATCGCAACCGTCACAAAGATCTTCGCTGGAATAAACTTTTTAAGATCCTTTTCGGCTATCACTGAGAATTTTAAAATCCAAAAGTCCATTACAAGAATCGTATTTAAAAATTTTGCGCCGCGCATAGTCTATATCGGTTGTTCTGTTTTTGTTTTTATGTATTATCGCGAAACGGAATTATAAAACAGGGCACCACGAACCATTTAAATAAAATATCTAAAAATCAAACCTTTTTAAATAACCTCCTACCCTTAATCTTCTACATCGTGGTTAAATTAGAATCGGTGCCATTAATCTTTTACAGAGAGTCATGAAGTCATACCAATAGGGCTAGCAGCGGTAAATCTATTTTTCTTTATAACAACATAAGTATAGATTTCTGCAGCATATTATATAGAATTTTTTTTAACATAGAAATATTTATAATAAAACGCCTTCGATTGCGATTGAACCGTTAATCTGTAGAATTACCGAAGTTATGGGTGGATATAACATCAATTACCTTTCATAAAGGTGGTGTTGATATAACTTCAATTACCTTTCACAAAGGTGCATTGTGTTGATATAACTTCAATTACCTTTAATAAAGGTGCATTGTGTTGATATAACTTCAATTAATTACCTTTCATAAAGGTGCATTGTTGATATAACTTCAATTAATTATCTTTCATAAAGGTGCATTGTTGATATAGCTTCAATTAATTATCTTTCATAAAGGTGCATTGTTGTTATAACTTCAATTAATTACCTTTCATAAAGGTCCATTGTTGATATAACTTCAATTAATTACCTTTCATAAAGGTCCATTGTTGATATAACTTCAATTAATTACCTTTCATAAAGGTCCATTGTTGATATAACTTCAATTAACTACCTTTCATATAGGTGGATTGTTGATATAACTTCGATTATTTACCTTTCCTTAAGATGGATTGTTGATATAACTTCGATTAATTACCTTTCATTAATTACCTTACGCGCGTTCCAACATTTTTGGTCAGAAACTAAGGAGTGAAAGCTTACACAAAAAGGTCTGCTGACTAAAGTCGCATGTTCTTACTTATTCTGATTTATGAGCTTACGACCTTCAAAACTTGGAATAATTTCAGGGCTAACCTTGGGAGGACTTTGGCAATTATATCACTCGAAAGAGAATGTAAAACAACATAAGGGTTTAAAATTTCGTAAGAATCGGCCGAATAATTATGATGTTATTACCAAATAATTCCTCGACTAACCTAGGGAGGAGTTTGACAATTATATTATTCGAAAAAGAATGTAAAAATACATAAGCGTTTCAAATTCCGTTATAATCGGCCGAATAGTTACGATGTTATTGCTAGAAAACTCATTGAAAAGTAAAATGGTTACAATCCGACGGACCGACAGAGTCGCACGCGACTAAAAACATAGGCCTTGATAGATGACGTAGACTCTGCACAAAAATGACAACACTATGCCTTGCCAAGACTAGATATATCGCATAGCTTTGGCAAATTTTATATTGTTTTAAAGCATTTTCTTATGATTTTTCTGTCTTATCTTCAATTCAATACCTCTAAGCACCTTAACGGAGAAACTTTGCGTAAATACTTATGTTGTGTCTAAATTTGATTTTGATTTCTTTAAAACTACAAATATATCAGAGTGTCAAGACCGCCTAGAATTTAAAGATCCATATATGGCTCGGGGGAGCCATCGTTGTTGGTCAGGAGACTGTCACCTACTTCACCAGTACCAGCCTCGTTACCATTGCACCGCCACTCATACGGGTAAGCAGTCGAAGGCCCAGTCAGGAGTTGCCGGGATTACTTCAACAATGAGAGATTGAAGTTTTTACAAGAGTCCCATAAGTCCTTGGGGTTTAAAGTTCCCTCAAATTGTGTTTGTTGTATGAGCTTCTTACTGGGGGTGTATAGCCCCGCAGGGGAGTACCCTGTCGAACCTGTTACACTCGGTAACTGGAGTGTCTGTAAATCCTCCCTGCCTGAGGGCAAATTAGGGAGGCCTTGTCACTCGATTGGGGCCTGGGATAGTTGTTGGTGCGCTTTTTCCTCACCCACACTCGGCACTACTTTACCTTTTTTATTATCATTATTATTTAGTATGATTTTTATATTGGTATTGGTATTTATTGATATATTATTATGTATAATAATTATTTATGATTCTTAATTATTATTGCACCAGGAGGGGTGTTACACCTGTACCGAGTTCATTTCGGTAGCCCTGGTGCCTTGTTGGACCATGCCACCCTGGGATCACCTAGCACCAGGGTATGATAATAATAGGTGATCGCCCACCCTACTCGTTAGTGGACCCTCCTATCTCTACTTCTCTTTATTCCATACCTTCCGACCCGCTTCCAAACTTGCTCTTCTACCCACAGAGGTTCTGGCTGCCCGGCGCACTTTCGTCCTCTTATGACCTTAGTCGAGTGGCGGTGGATACCCTGAGGTTCTTACCTGCTGCAAGGGCTGAAAGTCGGCTGGCTAGGGCAAGTATTAGGTACTGGGTGTGCTGGACCGTCGCTCTGCTCACCTTCCTCCAGTACATACACATAAGGTGGCTACGCCAGCACAATCCTTTAGGGTTAAATTTCCAAGACAATTTCGCCTAAATGGCCGACCGGGTTAGCAAAGCCCAGACTGGAACCGATTATGTGTCAATGATCACATTCTGGAATTTCTGATCCTCTGGAGACTTTTCTCTTAACCTCCCCTTTCATAGGGAGGTTAGGGTCTCTACTTTCCATGAGGCCTCTTTTTTTGTCTTTCTTTTTTTTACTGATCGGGCAACCACAAGTGCATGGTCATGTGCCTTCCAACATAGCTTTGCCCCTTTCCCCTATGTGTCAGGGAGGATGAGGAAAATCGCTGCATCTCTTCGACCGGTGGAGGGGCTGCCCTCTCACTGTTCCAATGCAGCAAAGGGATTTCGTCTTTGCCATTTGGGGAGCCGCTCTCAGCAGGCAGCTCCAACTCTGAAAACAAGGTGCAAATCCCCTCATCCCCTCCCCCGCTCTCTCAGGGGGGCTCTCCAACCATCTAGTATTCAGGTGGGGGCTTTTCTCCTCTCCTAAACCTACGGGTGTAGGGGTTCCCCTCACCCCCTCCTCTGGTGTCGTTCTTGGATGACTCCATCTTTAGACGAATTGCAGTTCCCACCTATTCTATCACAGGGAACTGCTAAGAGAGTAGGTAGGCAACCCACTGTGGACTGCTTCCGGTGGGAGCAAGTCGATAGGGCCAACCCCCTCAGGAGTAAAGAGAAAGGTGGATGTGTCAGGCTATGCCCCTTTCAACCCTGCAATCATGCATCCTGAGATTAAAGGGGGGGGCTGTCCCACTCCCCCACCCTCTCCCGATAGAGGTCAGTCCGCCAGCCAGAGACTTGACTGCGAGGGAAGATACCTCGATTGGGATCAGTGATGCCTTTGGAGGAAATGCCACCAGGGAAGCGACCAGGTGAAGATCAACACGTCTGGCCACGGGTGGAGGGTGTGTCCCAGACTAAGACCAAAGTCGCAAGTACACTGAGCAGAGCATCCAATACATTGGGGCCCCTCATTAAGAGACTACCTGTTTTTTTTTAGCCCGCTAGCTTCAAACACTTTCTGGTTATTCTTTTCACTGATAACAGCATGTTGGCCAAGGGCAACATGATCCATCATAGAAGAACATTGGCTAGTCAAAGGTATCCAATTTCTCAGGCCAAAACCTTCTGGCGAATGCATCAGACCCCTCCAAAATGGTCATGATTAGTGCTCCTTGGATACTTAATGGCACACCGGTGAAAGTGACACCACATACTTCCATGAGCTTCATGAAAGGAGTGGTCTACGCGAGGGAACTCGTGGACTACTCTATAGATGACATCACCTTAGAGCTCACCGACCGTGGAGCGGTCAAAGTCGAGCGTGTGAAGAGAAAACCGGGAGGGGCGTCTAGACCCACCCCTACACTCTTTATCAGAATTTGATAGTGACAGGCTCCCTGAGTTGGTGCGTGCCAGTTGGCATCGCTAGCATGTGAAGGCAATCGTGCCACTACCGCAGAGGTGCTACTACTGCCATCACTTGGATTATACGAAATGCTCCTGTAGATATGTGTAAGTTGCTCAAAGGCCGCACACAATAAGTCCCTATTGTTTAAGGCCAATTGTGTAAAATATGGAGAGCTGCACTCCGCTTTGAAGCAATGTGGTGCATATCTCCTGGAGAAGGAAATCCAGACTATTCAAGTTACTGATCGTCTTTCATTTTGCAAGGCTAAGGATTTGGTTCTGGTGCGCCCGGTGCTGTCTGGTAAGTTCTATACCTCAATCTTATAAAGGGCAACCTCTGTTCCTTCCCTACGAGCATGGTCGTTTCCATGACCATTCAGAACCCTGGGCTCTCCCCCTTTGCCCAGTGTAACTGTTTCCCATAAAGTGAAATGGCCGCACGCCTCCACCAAGTCGTTAGACTCACAGGAGGCAAGAGCTCTGAAGCTGGTTGTGAGGCTGTCCTCCGAGGTTCCTAAAGCTGACCACCGAAAGTAGGACAGCACCAAAGGAACTTCGGCTCCTACAGCCCCCACCGTGGGCTGGGTAGCTTGGAGATGGTGGATCCTCTAAAGGATGGACCGTGCCTCTGAAGCCCACCTCAGGTTTTGAGTTGGAGGTAGGAAAATACTCGGATGTCGAGCCCAACCTCCCCCAATAAGTGTTTGAAGGCAACAGCGCCCAGAGTTCTGTCTCCGGAAAGCAGGCGGCCATTGCCATGGCGGTCTTCTTTTCAAAGAGGGCCTCCGTATTTCCTCCGAGCTATGCCTGAGGGGCATATTCTCTCGATGGAATTGTCACGTATTTCGGCCTAACTGGGAAGAACTAGGGAGGCTCTTCTCCCCCTGTTCCCTTTTAGCTATCTTTTTGCATGAGACCACGCTTAGCGTGTTCCCCCTACCCACCATTCGCGAGTATAAGGGTTTTGTGACCCCACTACCTTGGGGCTGGGCAGGAGGATGCACATTTTACATCCAGCTTAATGTCTCTGTCCTTCTATTTGCTATAAATACCTGCTTTGAGGCAGTAGAAGTGCAGCTACACCTGGATATGATGTATGCTGTTATTACCGCATACATTCCAATGTCATGAAACTTTGACACGGGACTTGTGATGCATCGTAGCACCCTGCTGCCAGATGTTCTCGCTACACTCTGCATTGAGGACCTTTCAATCTCCTTTGGTGCCAACTCTCGCCAGCCTCTGCGTCTCTCTATATGGCAGAGCTTGTTGTAATACCCTGCCCAGTATGGGAGATAACAGAATGTGCCCAGTTCAGAGACTGGATCGTGATCCATAGTGACTCAAGGGCACTGAGTGCTCTCGGGGCCTTGGATTTTCCACGCCCCTTGGTTTGAGGTATCTGTGATGCCACAGTTGCTGCGATCTATGCGGATTATCTTCTGCTGGGTTCCTGGACATGTGGGGAATGAGGGTGCTAAAGAGTCTCCGAGGACGGGGTGACCAGACCCAGCATTTGTTTTTTCCTCACACTGACTACATAGCAGGAATCAGGTCACTCCTCCTGCTGCCTGGCAAAGACGATGGAAGATGGAAAATGGGAACGTGTTGAATGATGTCCACCACGACTGCTCCCGTGGACCTACCCCCCAATGCTTCAGGTCGCTTTCCACCATATTCGATTGGCCGCCACATTCCTTAGGTCACACCAACATTAGATGGAGGGCTCTCCTGCACCTTACTGCAATGTTTGGCACACTCGTTGAATTTTCAGGTCCTGGGGGATCTTCACGCATGTGACCTGTATGAGTGGGGTTGCTCCTGCTTGTCCCTTGTACTTGGCATGGATTCGTACGCACAGACCTCTGGACTCGGGGACTTTCTGGAAGAAGCTTGTCGCCTCCATTTTATTTGACTATTGTTGGTGGAATACCCTAGGGCCGCCGCCTCCTTGCTGTTTTTTGTTTTTGTCTAGTGTGTGCTTTTTTTTTTTGCTTTTTTTCGATGTTGTGCACTTGTTGCCGCGGCGAGCAAGTCTTGTGTACACGAGCCCGTCACGAATAGCAAACTTGTTCCGTTTTCTCTCAATTCTTATTCCTTCTCGTTTTCCAGAGAGCTGCCTCTATTCCTGCCATGAAATCGGTTTATGTGGCCTGATAATTATCAGCCAGTTTCACGTTACTCTTGCCTGTAAACTTTACCCTCTCATCTTCTCTGCGGTCGTATTCCGGGTTTTTTTTATCCATATAGCTCTGGGTTTAGAATTTCTTTTGTCCATCTTGTGTTGCTTCTCGCAATGTGTCTTGCCTATCTTCTCCTTAGAACTTTCATCCTTTTTCATTTATTCATCACCCATGTTTATATGCTTATGCACTTCTTACTTTCATTGTCTCTGCAGGTTATTCTTAGCATGGATCATTCTATTTCTCCTAGTTGTGCTCATTTTGTGACCGTTTATATGTTCGATGTAGGATGCATTGATCAAATACATCGCGTTGTAAGTATTCAAATCGATTACTTCTACTGATTTCCTTTCTCATGTTCTCATAAGGAGTCCTTTCTTAAGTAATCCTCCTCCACCTGATCTAAAATTTGATCGTTAATCCTAATTTGTCCTGCAAGAATATTGATCATTATTTTTATCTTTTAAAAATTCATTTTAGGCCCAACTGCGAAGCTAGGTTGTAAAAATTATGTTGTCATTGACTCTAATCCTTCTTGATTTGAAGTAAAAATAATACTAATGTTATCAGAAAAGAGAAGATGAGTTAAATACCTCCATTGATTCGACTTCCCTTTCCCAAATGAGAAGTTCGGTAAACAGTTTAAGGAGTATAGGATCCCCTTGTTTTACTAATCTTTTTTATTACTGACCGAGTTACTCCTAAATGACGATGTTGCATCACTATATATGTATAAGAGAGCATGTTAATATTCATATGCTTTGATTATTCCTTGTTTAAGTAGTTCTTTTAAATCTGAATTTACTGAGTCAATGGTTCTTTCCGATCCGAATCAACAAATGTCACGTAGAGAGGTATTTCATGTGTATTTACTATCAGAAATAGTTGTCGAACAACCTACAGATGATCATGAGTACTATAATTACATCTGAAACCTTCCAAGTCTTGTGACAGATTACAACTCAGTATTACGTTAGTCTTTTTGGTTATGACTTTTATAAGTAAGTAATTTATAAGTTGCTGATAAGAAACGATTTGGTCTGTAGTTCTTAACATTTTCCTTGTCGCATTTTTTTAAAAAAATGACGAACGACAAAAACGTTGGACCATGAGATTGGAACCTTACTTTTCTTAAATCATTTTGTAAACAGAGTAGCTAGCTGGTTAGTTAGTTAGTCGACGCCAATTCTTCCTTTATCCAGAAGGATCCCTGACCGGATAATGAAATCTACATAGCAGATCTACCGATCGGCAGGATTCATTGGAACAGAGAGTGTGCATGTTTTGTGCTGTGAAGACGGGATAGGAAAGAAAGCAGTGTTGTAATTGGCTGTTTGCGGTGAGAAGTGTAAGATCTACCCACCCGAATACAGGGGTTAGCACAGCGCATCCACCAAGCTTTTATTAGCTATTAGGTGCCTGATTTTGTTCCTCTTCTTTCCTAGTAGGAACTTCTCTTTTATTGAGGTGTCTTCTCGTGTAAGGTGATCATTGCTATCATGTAATCCATGATATAATTCTTCAACTCTTTCAATAATCTTTTCTGTTTTTATGATTTTGTTTCTCTGTTTTTCTTATAGTGTTGTCATATGCTCTCTGTAAATTGGTAGTTGTTGTTTTTATATTTTAGTCATTTGTTGTTTTCATCACTAGATAATAAGCTAAATTTAATATACTCGATCCTTTCTGTAATTGTTGTATTACGCCTCATTTTTCGTTTTTTATGTTAAAGTCTCTTTTGGAACCTCATTTAATTTTTTGTTAGATTACTTTGTCTCATTGTATTTCCTCAAGTCGCACACGGCAGTTTATTTTGTTACAATTTTCGGAAGAGATTCGTTTTAACACAATTACGATTTTTTAATTTTCAAAGACATAAACGTTTTTAATTCTTAAAATGATGTTCACCGATGTCATTTTCAACTTCTGTATCTTGATAATAACCTAGTTATTCACTTTTCCAAAATATGTTATTATTTTGCTAAATTTGAATCTTTCTGGTACATTTACCCTATTTCCTTCAACCTTTGGACTGACTAGTTAGCGAAAAGGAGGCTTTGTTATAACTGCAGGCGATCTGCGCATGCGTCTTTTGGCGATTAACCAATAGCATTCTCTGTTATATTTTCGTAAATTTCGGACGATTCGCGGATGTCCGTATTTTCATTTCATATGGTATAATAGCGTGCGGCGGCTGCGCGAGGTCGCAAGACCAACTAATACGAGAAGTTTTTGAGGCCGATTGTTAAGCATTAATAATAGATAGGGCTCACAGTGTAACCCCGCGAGATATTACATGGCTTACATGCCGCAGTACTTGTAGATTTAGACAGGATCTGAATTTCTTTGACTGTGTTAAAATTGCAAAGGATTCGAAAGGGCATAAAACCCCATGTACATTTTCCGTTAGTGCTTTTAAGGGCACCTGGCTTTCTAATGCCCGCATTTGACCAAGTATCGGCATGAATCTCAAGACAAATGATTTTTACCCAAATTTCTGTCTGAGTTTATTAGGTTAGCTTAGGTTTGGTTCTGGATTTTTTGAATGATTTTGAAACTGTGTTTTTCGTATACAGTTTTGTGTGTACTTTTCAGTTCTGAGACTCTTTTTTTGCTCGAAATACATACTTTTCATATTATAGAACCTCAGTCGTTTATGGGAAAAGTATGCATTTCCGGGGGTAACGAGTGTCAGATCTGAAAAGTACACATAAAACTGCATAAGAAAAACACATTTTTAAATTCATTTGAAAATATGTGTTAAAACGAATCTTTACCCAATTTTTTTATGAGGGTTTATACCGATCCACTCTCGTGTATTTCTTCTTCACGCTTTGAAATTATTAATGTCTTCCCTAACCATTTTGGACTGTTTCTGTTGTATAGATGCATTCCTGAACGCTACATAGAAGTCCTTCGCTTCTTCACATGAGTGAGATCAGGTAGATATATGTTCTAAGATTACTTGCGGCGAATACCTATTTTAATTACTAGTTTGTTTAATCTATCGAACTTCATATAATTTTTGTAAGTAGAAATTCTATGCTATTATGTATCTCATCTCTATCTTTATTAGAGAGTATGTAACCGTTTTGCAACTGTTAATTCCCCGAGAGAAATGCTGCACCATTTTGTCCTCCAAAGGTTCTTCTTTTAGTTCGTGGAGACAAGGTCGTCAACTGCTGACAGCCTGTTTTTAAACCCGGCTATTTTTAACACCCTCTCCTCACCAGTTTACCTGCCCACTTACATTGACATGGGGTAGTTCGTTTCTGGGGAGTGATGGACGTGTTCTGTAGTGCACCGTCATGGAGGTAATGGACCAGAGAAGTAGCCGCGTCGGTTCATTTCGACCTGGGAGGGATTCGATTTACGGTATAAATGTGACATCGGACATCTCTAATAATGCACCCTCTCTCAACTACCTGGGGAAGAGCCTGATTTGCAAAAGTCAAAAATAGCTACAATCAAAGCAGAATTTTCCACCGAAATAAATGGATTTAAAAATAATTGTTTCTAGGGCCTAATGATTTCCTACGAAAAAAACTTTCTAATAAAAATACACACTTGCTCCTGACAATATTCATACCCCTACCAAATACCTCAAATTTTTTAGCCGTAGTTCATGAACCGTTTATTGCAGGGTAACGAAATTTGAGATGATTAATACAAATTTATTATTAGACACCCTCCATAAAATTTTGATCAAGAAATAAAGAAGCAATAACACTTTTTACGAAAAATCTCAACCAAAAAGTAAAAATAAGATATCATTTTCACATCCTTATGCTTAATTTATATGGTTTAAAATATGGCAGTTTAAAATTCACACGAGTAATTTCTGTGACTATAAATTGGACTAGTCAGGAATAAGCTAGAATGTTCTAACAACCCTTTCTTAGGCATCGCAAACTCTTATTATATAAGCAATCATCATGGCGAAAAGTGGTGAACTGTCTTCCAACATCAAATTGAGAATAATTACCAAAATTAAATATAAGAAGAGTTACAAGATCTCTATAGTTCAGGTTGTCCTCGAAAAATTCCACTTTGCATGGTCCAGAGAATCCTTAGATCCGTAAAAACGTAACCTAAAGATCAGTTTGGAGAAGCAAGCGTCGAGCTACTTTGATCAGTGTCAAATCTGTGGCATAAAGCGGAAATACATGGACGTCTTCCGAGGAAGACAACTTTATTGACCAAGCATACATTTGAAATCCCGTCTGAATTACACCAACGCCCATTTGAACTAAGATTCCAATATTTAAAGCAATGTGCTATGGTCACATGAAGCGAAGATGAAGTCGTTCGGCGAAAATGATGCCAGGCATGTTTGGCATAAAAGTGGCTGGTCTTCCAAAGACCATTTTTTACTGTTCCCACAGTAAAAAATGAAGAAGGATCTATTATATTATGTGGCAGTTGCTGTGCAACAGTCGTTGGTATACTTTATCGAATCAACGGAACGACGAATAAACAATACTAGAGAAAGATTCCTGAAGATTATCTGGAGTGATGCTCGAAAGCTTGACTTAGGAAAAAGATGAGTCTTTCAACGCGACGAATCCAAACACAATCTGAAATTGTTTTCTTTCTGATTCCAGGAAGCTAAAATAGTGGGTATTGCGAAAGTCATGTTACACTCGTGGCGATGTTCTCAACAAAGGACACACTGATAGATTTGATGCAGTTGGACTCGTTTTATTGTTTTAACATATAAATGTGTTTAAATTGTAATATTAATCAATGTGGCCAACTTCTGTGGCGAGCACGCACTCCAGGCTAGACCTGAAGGCCGCTCTCACGCTGCGGACGAAGTCTTTCCTTAAGCTGGACCACACCCAGTTGACGAAGGACTTCAGCTCGTCGACGTTGCTGTGGCAGACCTTGCAGGTCTTGCCCTTGACATGCGCCCACACTCTGTAGTCGAGGGGATTTAGATCGGGCGAATGCGACGATCTCATCCTGGCCGAAGCTTATCACGCGATGATGGGCGGATCAACCGTGAAGGTTTTTTCCTCAGAAAAAAAAATTCGATTGCCATGACTATTCGACTCGTTGAGAAAGCGACAGTAGCGCTCTCGATGTTGTTCTCGCATGTGAGCGGTGAGCAGAGGCCTTTTTACGCACCTCACGCCCTTGCCACGCTCCTCCTTGATGGCCATGGACACCGTGGCCATCGAGATGTTCTTCTTCTTCGCAAGCGCTGTCATTTTGAGGTTCGAAGCCCTTTCCAATGCCTTTCTCGCAGCCAAACGGTTGACAACTGCCTGAACGAGGTCGATCTTTGAGGTCTTCCCCGTTTTTGATCGTCTCCGCGACTCTGTGGACGGTCATCCGGGTGACGTTGAGCCGCTTGGCAATATCGAACTTGTTGTGGCCCGCGGGCAGGAGAGCAGAGATCTCGATTCTTTTCATCTCCATCTCGACACAACTGCACACGATGGAAAAGACGTTTTAATGATTCGTGTTGGAAAAGTAGAACTTTAATTTTTGGACGGAATTTTTCTATCCGATACGTAAACCCCCCTCGAAGATCAAAAAACCGAGTGTAATAAACTTTAGCAAAAACCAGGTAAGCGATTTAGAATGGCCATCACAGTCATCAGAAATCAAAAGGGTAGAAAATTTATAGCATGAACTAGCGTCCATGCGAGACACCCGTAAATTGAATAAGTTTTGCAAATACGAGTGGGACAAGATTCCTTCCAAACTTTGTATAAACCTAGTCAAAAGCCATAATAATAATAATAATAATTTCAGGAGTGTCATTAAACAAAAAGGTTATACTATGACTATTAGTTATCAAATCTATTGAAAGAACTTTTTCGTAAAAAGTGTTATTATTCCTTTGTGTCTATGAAATTTGCTAAAATTTCGTGGCTGGGTCTATTAATACCGCCTTCTCAATGCCTCCGTTACCCTGCAAATAAACGGTTCATGAACTATCACGAAATATGTTATTATGTAGGGGTATTAATACTTTCTGGTGCAAGGGTATTACGTAAATAATTAGCAAAACCAAATCTAATTGCACGAATCTAGCCTCGAACATTTTTGTTTACATTCTCACAGCATGATGACGTCACTATTCGCCAAATGGATCGCTTAATCCAACTGTATCTTGGTTACACTGAAAACAAATAAATGTTATACTAATGAAAATAAATATTTATATTTACTAAGTAAAACTAGATTTATATACTAACAGTAACACTAGTCTAAAATATAACATTGTTACACACAACCAAATATAATTTGGTCAAATTTAATTTAGGTTCTTTTTGTTTGCATTCTCTCGTAATGACGTCACCATTCCCCCGAATTTAATTTTATTGAAATAAAAAATCAACATGTTTAATGCAATTTTGTTTTGTTTAAACTCTTAGAAAATAGTAAATTATATCGAAAAAAATATGTAATATATGTCATAATATAAAACAAATATTAGTCAACACCTCCTAACCAACTTTTATATATGGGACATTTTTTAGTATATTTTTTCTTTATCAAGAATAAGAATCGGTATAACAGACGATGTCCTTTTCACCTTGTAATAAAAATAATGCAGAAAAGAACAGGTAGATGAAAACAAAGGGATAAAAATCTACAACAAGACTGGTGAAAATATGGCAGCCAAAAACTTCACTCACTCGGGTGTCTTCTATAAAGCTCCAGACTTCTGATTCGTATTAACCCTGCCAGTGCGTATGGCCTTAATAAAGGCCACGAGTGGTAAATCGCCAATGATAATGACCTTTCTTTATTTTATAATATACTTTACCTTTTCAATTATTTTTATTTAACAAAAAAAAAGAAAAAGTATCCAAAACCCACTAAAGTAAATATTAGAAAATTGGTTCAAACCAACGTAACATGAAATAAAAAAAGATCGCTGAACCAATTGCATTCTAAAAGAGTTAATGGGTAGAACTACTCCATAATAGGAACATAAACCCCTTTAATGGGAACCATTAAGGAAAACGGTAAGGCGCTAATCTGTGTTGTTATAAGGGTCGATTGGGGAATAAACCACCTGCGAGAAAACGGAAAAGGAAATATAAAAAGCGTTCTAGATTGGTCATTTTCTTTCTTATTACACCTTATAGTCATAAGTGAAGATTAATAAAGGTTGAATAGTGCGAAATCAGAGGGGGGAGGGGTCTCTAGAGATGTTGTGATGAGAGTTGTATAAATGTAAAGTTAGGACAAGTAAAAATGTGTGGTAGGAACGAGAAAACAACTTAATGAGAGTTCGCACATTAAAGCATCGCGATCCGAAAAGCGAACTCTGAACTTTGATACGGAGTGTAATATGTAGCTTCAAGAGAGTTGCGCACTCTCCTGGTAACATAAATCTCTAACTTTTCTCAGACTACTTACATTCACCCATCCTAATTTTACCACTTTTATATAATCCTTTCGATTTCCTTCTGCATCCTACCCTATCGAGGTGAGGGGGAGGGGTAGTTACACCCCCCTGTAGGAGTTGTGTATGAATTCCGGGCCCCAATGCTCCGAGTAGTCCACAAACTAACTGGAAATTATTTATTCCACGCATTTCTCCTTCTCTACTTCTTTTAAGAACCCCCATTCTAGCCTAATTTCTTACCTGGGACCTAATTTAGTAGGCTAACCGCCGACCAGCTCTCGTCAACTCTCGTCCGAGCCGGAAAGTGTGGAGGGGGTCACCCAGCAGCAGCCCAGCACCTTCCCCTTCGGACAAAGATACCATTATACTCGGCCTCTCATACCCCCCACCTCCCTCCCATAAGTACGATGCATGGAGAAGCACCTCACCCCCCCTTCTTGGCACCTATACAGTCATCCCATAAGCCTAAGAAAAGTGTGACCATGGCGGAAGTGGACGTATTTACCGTCTATCCACCGTCCAAAATCGACCATTTCCTCTCGATTGGTGAATGAGGAGCCTCCTTGGACCTCCCTCCTCCGCTTTAATTCCTCCCCAACACTTTTAGGCCGGGTACAAACCAAAACCTCCAACCCTACCTGCCTCTACCCAAAGGCCTACTTCTAAAGACCACCCTGAAAACCCTACCCATAGTCCCCTTCACTTACCCTTACCCTCACAGGCATGTCTCCCAAACCCTACTCCTTAAAAAAACACCCCCTCCCCCAAGCACCTCTCCACTCCTCAAATTCCTCCCCCCCCCTTTCCGAATAACACACACACACAATGGCCCCTCCCAAAACGCCACCCTCCAAGGCCCCTCCCCAAATCCCCCCCCAAGACCATCCAAAACCCTTAACCCCCAAGCCCCTTCCAAAATTCCTGCACCCCATGGGCCTCTGGATAAGGTTACCCTTCAAATAGGTACCAAATAAGTTACGCTATCCGTCTCTTGCAACCTGGGATGATGATGCATATAAAGATCAGTATAACATTCGCCCCTTTCGTGCTTCCACGTCAGGAGTATGTGAATATGAGTACATCCATAGTGGCTACTAGTACTCCATCAGCTAGGTTCTGAACAGGGGAGAGAGTGGGTATGTCGTGCGTTGAATACAGGAAATAAAGGACAGCTGTGTTGTGATTGGCAATGCGTGTGTGGTCATATGTGTTATATCTACCTACCCACGCGTGGGTAAGCACAGTGTGTTTACCAATCGATGCCCAGACCTCTACGCGTGCGCTGACGTTTATGTCCGGTCTCGCTTGGGACCCCGTAACGGGCACGTCGATGTTCTCGAACATACCAGGCTGATAGGACTCAGCGACCCGTTCGGCCCCACCTTATCCTTTCTTCCTTCATCCACTAACATCTAGTTTCTGCCTTTCTGTATTAACTCTCTTCATCTCCTTCACTGTATGGGGGCACCCTGGGTAGCCTGTTGCACTTGGTACCCAAACGAGCTGAACGCCCTCCCGGCCTGAGTGCAAATTAGGGAAGCCCTCTCACTGGGTTGAATTTAGCTCTCTGATGTGTCCCCGGGAAGCTGTCGAAGCGCTTCCTACTCACTCTCTCTTAGCGTTACTTCTCTACCACTATCTACTCAACCCTCTGTCTAGGGTCAAGGACCTGACCAGCGACTCTATGCCGTGTCAGAAGAGAGGCTTTGGAATCTCTGCAGGCTGGAAGAGACCTGTCATTGAGGGAACCTGGACGTAGGAGCGTGAATAATTGGAATATTGGTTTCGCCACAATAACCACGTCTCTTTGTATACTGGACTGACCACATGTCGTGCGGCCCTTCTCGGGTGCATATGGTGTACTTGATGTGGGCGGGATTTAATACCTTGATGGTTGGACGCGGAATATAGCCAATCATCCTCTTTTTTTATTTTCAGCGGTCACAAGATTTCAGAGTCTCAGTTGTTGGTTGCTATCTTTGGAGCCGCCCTCGAGCAGCTTCACTTCTGAAGAGGAGACCCGCCCCTGTGCTCTATCAGGGAGGCATCAAAGGTTCTTCTAGTAGAGATGGGGCTTCCCCCTTCTCCTATGTCTACCGGTGAGGCAGCTTTGCCCTCACCCCCTTGCTTGGAGTCACCTCAGACGAGTCCAGTTTGTACCAGCGGTGGCTTTTCCTTTGTTTCACAGGGGCCAGCCAAGAAGACAGCAAGCAGGCAGCCCAGAATCGACCGCGCTTGCGCTGCGAGCGGCTCGACAGGGCCACCCGGCTTAGACGGGCAAGGGTTGTGGGGCCCCTGGGTTCATGCCCTCAAGTCTCCTGCAGAAATGTGTCATAAGCTTTATGGGGAAGCCCTCTTTCCGAATTGAGGACGGTTCGCCTGCCCTAATGGCCTTTGTTACAAGCAATGATAATGGGAAGTCCCCAGCTGGAAACCGTGATACCGTCAGCAGATGACCCGTTGGAAGCTCCCACGAGGTAGGTATAGCACCCTGAAGTGCAACCACCCCATAAGGCAAGCTCTTCCAAGGGGGTGGACAAAGAATCATTGGGAGATAAGTCTGAGGGACCTCCTCCTCCGTTTGCTGCCCCTTTGCCGTCCAAAACCTTCTCCATTTCGGAGAAGGACATAGCTGAGACCGTTCCGGCCTGTCCCGATTTGGGGCCTCTTCCGAGGGCAAAGAAAGGAGGGTTCACGCCTTCCTTTCATAAAAAGAAGAAAGGCAAGAGGACAAAGAAGAACAGGGGTTCCTTCCCTTTAGGGTGTCATGTTTACGGTTGCCAAACTTTTACATTACCTCCTTAAATTTATACATTTCTTGCGTCACTTTTTATAATCCGTCTTTTTTTCATTCCTTGCGTCAATGTTTATATTTCTTGCGTCGCTCTTAGTTCTTAAATATCCTGCTACACTGTTTACATTGCCTCAATATTTACATTTCTTGAGCGAATTGTTACATTCCTCTCGTTAGTTTTTGCATCGTGGGCACCATTTTTTTTACGGTGTTTCAAATACTCCATTATATTCTTGTAAAAAAAATTATTATACATACATAAATCATTTTGCAAGATATATTGATTTATTATCAAACAAAATAAACAATATAATTTAAACTTTGAGACCGTTTTACACGAGTAGGCTTACTACTTATTGTCGCTGGGAAGCATTTTTTTAAATTGTAATGAGCCAAATAAACAATAATCAGAATATTATAAATAAAAAAATTAAGAGGCCTCCCCATGAGCCCATAATTAGGCTCCCTTTCCACAATAGGGTGATGACTTTTTTACAACCTCTTATCCCTGTGTCATAATTTGATGAGCTTTAATTAAAGATTATACAAAATCTTACTTTCAAGGTGATTTGATAAAAAAAAACTCACGCACAAAATGATTTAAAAAATTTTATTTGTCAGCTTTTTTGTCCAGTTTTTTAATTCACTGGCAGCATATACAAGATTGAACACAAGCTTATGAGTCACATATATAACATTATATAGGGTCATCAAACACACAAGGAAGTAAATTAGTTACAATAATGTCATTGGACAGGATGAATCTCAGTGATAGGTTGTCCTTGTTGCGGCAGGACCCATGCAAGTCTTGCATAACTTTGACCGCACGCTCACAGCACTGGTTGCTTCGGGCAATATTGATTGGAGATTCATCTGTTTTCCAGTGGGTTTTCAAGCATTTGAGACCTGTTGGGTAATCATTCAGAGCTGCAGATAGTTCATAAAAATCTTCAGCGCGGAACAAGTGTGTGCTGAACCAATGGTCAGCCCATGAGTAAGAAATGAATGAACAGATTTTACGCAGCCTGCTCCGGGTGTCAGGCATCAGAATAAACGCAAGAAGGGCTAGAATGGCACGAGAGTTCCAACTTGCATTGCTGATGTTTGGGATCTTTTAAAACTTTACAAAAGGAACCTTATTCATCTCAGTGAAGTGGCGGAAGACACGCGTGAGGTGATAGAGAAACTTCATGTTGTCTCTCCAGCCGCCTGTTTCCTTAATCTCAGTTTTACCGTCGCTGAAGGCTGCTTTAAATTTATCATAATTGCTCATCAAATCCTGCACAAAGAAGTACTCTATGTTTGGTGATTTAGTCGGCCCATGAAGCTCATCGTCCATGACAACGCGAAGAATCCGATCCAGGGCATGGTGCTGGCAACTGATGAACTTGGGTTTGGGGTGAACTTTATCTTCGAACATTTGCTGCAGTTGAACAACAACGCCTGTCTTTTTGCCGGTATTCACGCTTGTTGTGTCGGCGACAAGCATAACAATTGATCCTCACAGGTTGAACTCCTTTAACATACCCTGGAGCCCTTTTAAAATTGTTACAGCTTTCCCATGCTTCGATTTAAGCGCAGACAACTTTATTTCTTTCGCTTCATTCTTGAGGACCACGACCTGATATTCAAAGTCCTCAATGCGTTTGCCGTCAAAGTGTAAGCTCCACTTTTCCAGATGAAGCGTGCTCACCAAGTGCTTCTTCACCTGAGCAGCTCTTGTCTAGATAGCCTTGTGGATTGCTGACTGACGGGGTTGGGATTTCAATGCCATCACCAGAAAGCTGGGGACATACCTTTGCTACTCTGTGGGACGACAGCTTTGAGCTTGTAGCAAGGAGTCTTACTAAGCCTGTTGGGTTATGTTTCCTTTTCTTCGATGATGCTACATCTTCATCCTCCCAAGAACTGTCTTCGCTGTTATTGGATGAGTCCGTGCTAGTTTCGGAACAATCAGGTGGTGTTGAGCTGGAAAGTGGGGACACAGTCGCTTCCATTGCCTTCTTTCGCTTGGATGGGTGGATGGTCTTGGCACTAGCAGGTTTACCAGTGGAATAACCAACCTGGTGTTTGGTCAAAATTTGCTGTTTATAGAGGTTCTCATCTTCTTTGCACAACCAGTTGCCTTTCACCTTGGTCACGTCAAACAGTTCATTCAAAGAATAAAGTTTTGTTTCTTTCTGCAGTACTCATAGTCTTTCAGAAGGTTTTCTAGTTATGCACAAATGGCTTGATCAGATACATGCGGGAAGTTCAATGTTTTGCTCCATAGGGCTTTTAGCTCCACAACAATTAGGCCGATCCTCTCCCTTCGTTTTTGCCACGTTGCCTCTTCTTGATGGTGCTTGAAACTGGATGACATGTTTTGTACTCAGCAACTGAAATAGAAAATAAACCTAAATATTAAATAGGTAACAAATTAAAGAAACTGTTATTGAGCTTTAATATATTTTATTAAAAAAAAGAAGCAAATTACAATTATAAAAAATAAGAGAGAAGGCAGACACTAATAAAATATTATACTCGTATACTATTATATTATATAATTAGTAGTTTACCAAATAATACCAAGATCTCTTTACAATAAACGCTAGAGAATACACAACAATTATAATAAAGCAATAATAATATCAACGCCGTTAAAACTGAACTAGTAACTACCCGCTTTAAACATCTCGCTTATATACCGCACGCGAAATGGCTGAAGAAAATTCTGGAACTCTACAGAAATCGCTCAAGCGATGACGTGATGATTTTCTGGAAAATTCTATACAATTCCTTGGTACATAAATTATTGCACAAGTCTGTTTGAGGACTTATATATTCAATATAAATATTTTTAACACATATAAAATGCTAAAATAGCCTATATTACATTTCAAAGTAGTTTGTGCGTGACCTTTTTCAATATTTCAATGGAATAAAAGTAATTTTTGTCATTAATAGGCAAAAGTTCATTAATTCGTGCTACAGGAAATAATTTTTGATAAAAAAGTCAAAAAGTCATCACCCTAGAATCCACAACCACCCGAGAAGTGTAGATGATTTTTTTTAATCGCAGTATGGAGGAGACCCTCCTCCAAAAAATATATCACACTAGTCCGGTGTGCAGGAGACGAACCCAGAACGAGGGACAAGTGGTAGCGACCCCGCTCCTCCCAGTACCGGGACAGATACAGCGCACAGAGCTCCGCCAGACTGAGACATTCATCCATAACATGGCTTACTGTTTGGTGGACCAAGAAGACTTCGTAAAAGGGCAGAGGGAGACGTTAAATCAGATGGCACTGCGTCCGTTTGAACACTACAGAAAATGAGTTGATACCGCCGAGGCACTGGGGGGTACTTCCAGGGAAAGATCCAGGGAGCAATGGTAGTCAACTTTAAATTCCCGTCCGCTGTCTCCCATCTTCTTTGCCATGTAGCCCTAAGGGCTGACCCTTCCTGCCATGTAGTCAGAGTGAGGAAGAGCTAAACACTTGTCGTTGCTTAGTATGTGCAGACAGCATGGGCCCCCTCATCGTTACACTTATTCCCAGTAATACCTCCATGTCCAGGAACCCAACAGAAGACAATCTCCACCTCATTCCTATCCGAAACAGCCATAGCGTCAGATACAGCGATATATGGGATATGAAGATTTAAATGCTTCAAGGACACCTATTACACTCCCTCAAGTCACTATGGGCCACATAAAATCTCTACTGCGCCTAATCTCCCGTACCCAGCGAAATATTGCACCCAGTTCGACGGTAAAGACAGCTAGCGCCCGCAAGAGTCCCGCTAGCCTCAAACGAGCGTGAGGTAACATGGAAGGCGAGCCTACCTTGCAGGCTTCGAGCCATCTGTGTACTTCGGCACGGCTCCTCTGTGACAAGATTCATGGTCCGAGAAATACGAACGCAGTACTACCGGTGATGAGGAAGCTTTGGGAGCAGAGACGTGGCAACAAACGTTCAAAATGGTATCCTCTACACTGGTATCATGGGTAGAGCCATAGGGGCCACCAGTCCGAGAACTATATAAAACTCTTAATGAAGGTTCCTTGCCATGAACCCCCAAAGTTAGGGTTTAATTGCTGTATTTCGGTAGCATAGGTACCAAGATGAGCCCCAGACGAAGTGAGAGACAATGGCGACTCTGTGGGAAACGATGAACCCGTCCTTATAAGTGCATCATGAGCTGCGCTGGCATCTTCCCTGCTTCGACAAGAAGTCTTAGGGGAGGGGGGGGGGGGTATATGGCACCGGGATGTATGTTACAGTTTATGCTGTGGTATAGGTTACCAGTTTGTGGGTGCGTGGTTGGTAATTATAAGGCCGTGTATTGAAGAGTCCTCGTTGCTATTGCACTCGACGGGTGACGAGGACTTTAGGCAGTGGGCCTACTTTACGTTTCTATTGAATTCGTTCTGACTCCTTGTAATTTCTAACTAGGGTTATGCGTTAGGCTGGGCTTACCGAAGGTGGCTCGGTAATAGGGGTAAGTAAATGACTTTGAAAGGATGCGGCTAAGAAAATATAACTTTATTCTTAAATTGGCCTACTAAAGGAGCAAGCGGAAACGTCTCGAATTCTTTGCGGTCAATGTGTAGGCTTTCTGTTTTACGCGAAATATAGAGTCTAAAGGCAGCAGGACTTAGGCGAGTAAACGGGATTCCGTAACGCTACTAAGGAATGGACTGAGTTAATGAATAAGGAATAATGAGAGTCTGTCTGTCTGTCTGTCTGTCCGTCTTTCTCTCTCTCTCTCTCTCTCTCTCTCTCTCTCTATATATATATATATATATATATATATATATATATATATATATATATATATATATATATATATATATATATATATATATATATATATATATATATACACGAAGGGCGGTCAAAAAGTTTTGCGAATCGGGAGAGCAAAACAGAGGAAGGGGGATGGCTGTTTGTGGGGGTGTTAGGACAAGTTATGACAAGTCAGGACCTGCAGCCGCACGCTCCTGCCTCGTCTATTTAAGAAGCAGTAGCTGATCGCAGATCGTCAGTCACAAATTTTTCAACAATGTTGAAGGTTGAGCACCGCGCAGTGATCAAAGTTTTTACCAAGGAAGGCAAGAATGCAAAAGAGATCCATGAACGCATGGTTGCAGTGTACACCGACACCGCCCCTTCCTATGCACCATTGTTCGCTGGAATAGGTATTTACGCCATGGTCGTGAGTCCCTTGAAGATGACCCCCGTCCAGGACGCCCGTCAGGCGTGACCAACGAGGACAATGTGGCCCGTGTGGAGAGGATCATCCTCGAAAATCGACGGGTGAAGGTCGAAGAAATCGAGCGAGAACTTGGAATATCACATGGAAGTGTTATCAACATCATCCATGACCATGACCAAGGTCTCTGCCCCTGGGTTCCTAAAAACCTCACGCCCCATGATCGACTTCAACGTCGTCAAAGTCCACAAGGCCAGAGTTGCACAAGCTGCCCTGCGCCAGTGCGGATTCGAGGACCTCAACCATCCCACCTACAGTCCAGATCTGGCTCCTAGAGATTACTTTTTATTCTGCCAGCAAAAGGCTGCACTGCGTGGACGCCGGTTTGGGGACGATGAAGATGTCCAGCTCGCAGTCCAGGAGTGGATTGAACAGCAGTCCAGAGATTTATGGTTGTCGGGAATTCGAAGCCTCAGGAACAAGTGGCGCAAGTGCATTGAAGTGGAGGGTAGTTATATTGAAAAATATTAAAACACTTTCCCTCATATCTCGTTTCCTTATATCCGAATTGCAAAACTTATTGACCGCCCCTCGTATATATATATATATATATATATATATATATATATATATATATATATATATATATATATATATATATATATATATACTGAGTGCAGTATTTAGATGCCTCATGCGATCTAGATCGTTCCCCGAGTGCTGGAGGGAGGCTCACATTATGCCTATTCCTAAGGGAACTCCTTCCCCTGATCCCTCCACTTATTGTACAATCTCTATTACACCAATACTTTCTAAAGTTTTTGAGCACCTTGTTGCAGCTTGCCTTTCCCGCTTTCTTGAGAGATCAGGTGTTGTCCATTGTAATCAATTTGCTTATCGGAAAAGGCTTGGTACAACGGATGCACTTCTTACGATCTCTCACAAGATCCCGTTAACACTAGACCAGGGGCATGAGGCCCGCATAGTTCAACTGGATCTCTCAGCTGCCTTTGATGGAGTAAATCCTAATGGCTTGCTGAAGAAGCTAAGAGATATTGGTGTTGATGGACGGATTTTATCTATTTTGGAGCAATTCCTGGTGGGTCGCACACACAGGGTTTGTGATGATGCCAACTTCAGTGACTGGCATCCTGTCCACTCGGGCGTTCCGCAGGGCAATGTTCTCGGACCTCTGCTCTTCAATATTTACACTACTGACCTCTTCAGCATCACAAAAAATATGAAGCATGGTTATGCAGACGATGTAACTCTGCTCGCGACTATTGCCTCCTCTCACTCTCGCAGCATTGCATCTAATTCCCTCAATGAAGATCTTCGATGCATTTCTATATGGTGCCATACATGGAACATGAAGTTTAACATCGCTCAATCTAAATGTATGTGTATCTTACGATCTCGTAGCCCTTTTCTTCAACATGAACCTATCCATGTCGATGGTTTAACATTGAACGATGTGGACGAACTGGACATTTTGGGCATTAAATTTGATTCCAAATTAACTTTTGAGTGTCACATCAGATCTCTTGTGACTACTGCTTCACAGAAATTGGGAACATGAGAAAGGCCTATGCCACCTTCAATGATGCTTCCGTGTCCGGCCACTTGCTTCCGAAATTTTATTGTTCCAGCTTTGGAATATTGTGCCCGTGTCTGGTCGTCTGCTGCTACCTCACACTTGCATTTTATTGACAGTCTCTTATACTGCCAGCTTTCTTTGTGGCGGTAATGTCCACTGGAACCTTGCACATCGCTGGAAGATCAGCAATGTGTGCATGCTCTATAAGATACAATCTAATCCGCATCACTCGCTGTATATTTCCTTGCCAAATCGCTTTGTAGCAAGGAGAAACACTCATCAGGCTTTGGCCCGGCATCCTCTTTGTTTTCAGTCTATCAGATGCCGTACTAGCCAGTTTCAGCGTTGCTTTCTGCCAAGTGTTGTCCATCTTTGGAATTCCTTGGACGAAGAGACTTGTGCATCGAATAGTGTAGATGCCTTCAAAAAGAGAGCTAATAAGATCTTGTGTTCATCATGAGCCATTATCCTGTTATTTGTTGTTTTTTTTGTTTTAATATTCTATATACAGTATATCTTGTTTTGTTTGAATGTTGCTGTATACTGTTTAAAAAAAAAATTATTTAATTTTGTTACTCAATTTAATTTAACTGAATCCATAGATGACTGGAAGCCTTGAGGTTTTTCTTTACCTATCTTTTCCCAGTTTGTTCTTCTATCCCACTTCCTTTTCTTCTTACCATCGTTCCCTCTTCGACGTTGCAGGTGTGCGGGGATTGTTAATTGCCATATATAGTGCTTGCACTCTTCCCGTTCTACCTGTCTCATTTTGTGTAATCTTGTGTGTAATAATATATATATATATATATATATATATATATATATATATATATATATATATATATATATATATATATATATATATATTCGTCTCCAGGGGGCGTGACCTTGACTTGTCCGTGGAGCGAATCTAGTGGTCTAGTTCGTTGGTTATTTCCACCTTTTGGGCGGAGTTTCCGACAGCTCTGTGTACCAGTTGTGCCTACATATTTCCCATAGATTTAGCTTTATAATAGGGAATTGCTTGTTGCAGGTCTCTGTGAAATTTCTCTGGTCAAAGCCTATATTTGTTCACTGCTGATAAATGTTCCCAACATGCGTATGTTTGTTTGTGTACGATCCCCGTATTTGTCAAGGTGGCCAGCTTTGATATCTTTGTAGAGATTCCGCGCGAATCTAACGACCGCTTGCCTTAGATCTATTTGTACAGTTTAAAATATATATAGTTTCATTTCCTAATTCTCTTTGGTTATTTATTAGACTTGACTATTATTTCCTTAATTTACACACATAGCAAATTTTAAGATTTGATAAATCCACCGAGCGTCTTTTTGTGGAGTTCCTCGCTGGGCCTATTAAATCCTGTAATTTGGTGCCCGAAGTTCCCCGACCAATAAAATTCTCATAAAGATTAAAATTTCAATAGCTGTCAACCCCGAAGGCACTAGGGTAGGTTCTCGTTGTATTTTCGACACCAATCAGTAAGCAAGGGGAAAAATTTCAATCATCAATGGATCGCCTAAGACAGGGTTGTCCAACCTTTTTTCCCAACGGGCCAAATTAGAAATTGAAGTATATTCACTGGGCCACAGAGGTACTTAAATATAAATTTTAAAAAGTTCAAAGATATATATATAATTACCAACAAAATACTGTATATTAACAGTAAAAAAATAAATTAGACTTGCACAAAATAAAATAAAATCAATGTGATTTGTGGGATTGCCTTCCTTTTATGATATTCTCAATATCTGGTTTTCAAAGTAAATGAAAATATGGTAAATATGTAGATTATCGGCGCGAACGATGGGACGTACTATTTCGTCCGTGTTCCAAAATGTTTCACGTTTTTGGAGTACATTTAAGTTGACGGCTCGTGTGGGGGTAAACACAATGGAGGGACTACACTACGATGATCCTGAGTTTCATTAAATTGGGGGGGAGGTCTGGGGGGCACAGCCTCCCAGTATATAATCCTAATTGTTTATAGAATAATAATTCGAAAAGGACTCAAACGCGCATGAATATTCCGACACGAGTGAACGATAATATTTACACCCAAATTTTTTTTTCGGCCGGGCCGCTAATCTACATATTTACCGAAAATATACCTAAAAAATACCCCGTTAAAATAAAATCTGAGTAAGCAGTGGGCCGCGGGTTGGATGTCCCTGGCCTAAGACAACTCGGATAAATGAAAAAGATGGAATGAATTTTTTTATATATTTTTATTTGTCTTAAATCTTAGAAACCTAAATTAATAATAAATGCTTCAACAATTTTATATTCGGCTGATGTATTTATTAAAGCAACTTTTATAAATGGATTGATTAATATAACTATTACTAGCATAGGTACCAGGCGTTGCCCGGGATAAATAGTCGTGTCGCAAATAATTACAGGTGCATAGGTATTGTTTGAAATTCTTATATTGTGGGACAAAAATATCTTTCTTGTGATTATTATTATTATTATTTGTGTGGTGAAGGCAGATTCAGGATTCTTGCGCACACTCTCTATCATATAATATACTTACAATGAGTAATTGTTCCACATCGTGCGCCCGGCAGTTTAGCGCAGCGTGGCTGACCGTTAGTCATGAGCGAACAACGTTCTAGCCGCAGGAACAGATCAATGTAGCTTCAAAAAATATACGCCCTTTTCATATGTACAAGAAATGCACTCTAATACTAAGTAATATGTAACAATGAAGACTTAGGTCACATGGTTTCATATACCTGACTAAATTAAACTTTAAAATACATAAAATCAATACAATTACCACGACTTGAAAATAAAAGATTTCTTTAACTGACCTGAAGATTAGGATTGCAGTGTAAGAATAAGTGCCTTGCTTAAAAGTAGCTAAAGGCTTGTTTATACTAGACTTCACAATGATGGAGTAAAAGACTTGTGCACCGCAAAGTAGCTGTGATGGTGCCAGTGTATGTTTCTCCACACTGGATCGTCAATTACGCAATGGATCCAGTGCCCTGGAATCTTCGGCATCTTGGTTAATGCTGTTAAAACACACATAGAACTTGCACATCGCGCCTGCCTCCTCTGTTGGAGTTCGCACTTACCAAGCCTTGTTCCCCTACTGTTTGTGGCAAAGCCAAATGCAGTGGAATTTTTACCGAACCCTACCAGCGCAAGGATCCAGTGAGGGAAACATCCAAGATAATCGCACGGACAAGTTATATATGTAAAACTCTCAACCGGCGAATTTACCGCTGCAAAGAGACGTTCTCCCTCTTTCATCGTACGTCTGGCACCGTTCCTCTTCCAGGCGACTTCCACACTCAATTCGTTCCCATTTTCCTCGTCTACTACATTCGCGCAATTCAATCGCGCTTAGTGATTTCTATCAAGTTTAAATTCGATGTAATATACGATGCGATAATTCAATCAGTATCAACTATAATGATTAATAATAAATGTGTATTTTCGGTTGCAACTCTAATATAAATATTTAACTCCTTGCATTTCTTTAGGAATTGTGAAGGTAATTCATTTACTTCTTGTGTACTTAATGAAACAAAATTAATATATCTTTGTATCCTCTAGAATCTTCATTGTCCTCGGTGATTAATATCCCCTAACAGGTTATCATAGGTGCGATTGAGCAGAAAAGAATTACTGAACTAAGCGTTGATTTCCTATGGCCTAGAAAACTTAATGGGAATTCAACATCAATTTAATGATATGAGCTATGAAGTTGTGATGAGTATCAAGATATGAGAAACCGAATGGAAATTTACGCGATTTTACTAATCAGTTACTTATTTGTGGACAATTACAATTTTAGAGTTATTATAAGGTATTTTAGAAATATTATAAAGTGATTATTGCTTCGTCTGATTTTTTACGATCAAACTCAAATATATTAGATTTCTCTCTCAAATCTTTGCGACACTGGTAACCTCTGAACGCTGATTGAACAATTATCGCTGCCTTTTCTTGTTCAGATAAATCTTGTGCATCGCAAAATGAAGTGATTATTAGTTCGGCTGAATTTGTACCATCACAATCATATATATTAGATTTCTCTCTCAAATCTTTACGACACTGGTAACCTCTGAACGCTGATTGAACAATTATCGCTGCCTGTTCTTGTTCGGATAAATCTTGTGCATCGTTAGATGAAGTGATTATTAGTTCGGCTGAATTTGTACCATCACAATCAGATATATTAGATTTCTCTCTCAAATCTTTGCGACACTGGTAACCTCTGAACGCTGATTGAACAATTATCGCTGCCTTTTCTTGTTCGGATAAATCTTGTGCATCGCTAAATGAAGTGATTATTAGTTCAGCTGAATTTGTACCATCACAATCAGATATATTAGATTTGTCTCTCAAATCTTTGCGACACTGGTAACCTCTGAACGCTGATTGAACAGTTATAGCTGCCTGTTCCTGTTCGGATAAATCTTGTGCATCGCTAGATGAAGTGATTATTAGTTCGGCTGAATTTATACCATGACACTTAGATATTTTAGATTTCTCTCTCAATTCTTTGCGACACTGGTAACCTCTGAACACTGATTGAACAATTAGTGCTGCCTGTTCCTGTTCGGATAAATCTTGTGCATTACAGGATAAAGTGATTATTATTTCGTCTGATTTTTTACCATTACACTCAGATATATTAGATTTGTCTCTCAATTCTTTGCGACACTGGTAACCTCTGAAGACTGATTGAACAATTATCGCTGCCCGTTCCTGTTCGGATAAATCTTGAGAATCGCTAGATGAAGTGATTATTAGTTCGGCTGAATTTTTACCATCACACTCAGATATATTAGATTTCTCTCTCAAATCTTTGCGACACTGGTAACCTCTGAACGCTGATTGAACAATTATCGCTGCCTGTTCCTTTTCGGATAAATCTTGTGCATCGCTAAATGAAGAGATACTTAGTTCATCCGATTTTTTACCATCACATTCAGATTTATTAAATTTTTCTCGTAAATCTTTGCGGCACTGGTAACCTCTGAAAGCTGATTGAACAATTATCGCTGACTGTTCCTGTTTGGATAAATCTTGTGAATCGTTAGATGAAGTGATTATTAGTTCGTCTGAGTTTTTACCATCATTTTCAGATATATTAGATTTGTATCTCAAATCTTTGCGACACTGGTAACCTCTGAACGCTGATTGAACAATCATCGCTGCCTGTTCCTTTTCGGATAAATCTTGTGCATCGCTAGATGAAGTGATTATTTTTTCGTCTGATTTTTTACCATCACACTCAGATATATTAAATTTCTCTCTCAAATCTTTGCGACACTGGTAACCTCTGAATGCTGAATGAACAGTTATCGCTGCCTGTTCATGTCCGGATAAATCTTGTGCATCGCTAGATGAAGTGATTATTTTTTTGTTTGAGCTTTTACTATCATACTCAGATATATTAGATTTTTCTCTCAAATCTTTGCGACACTGGTAACCTCTAAACGCAGATTGAACAATTATCGCAGCCTGTTCTTGTTCGTATAAATTGTTTGCATCACTAGACGAATTGATTATTATTAGTTCGTCTGATTTTCTACCATCACACTCAGATATATTAGATTTGTCTCTCAAATCTATGCGACACTGGTAACCTCTGAACGCTGATTGAACAATTATCGCTGCCTGTTCTTGTTCGGATAAATCTTGTGCATCGTTAGATGAAGTGATTATTAGTTCGTCCTGAATTTTACCATCACACTCAGATATATTAGATTTGTCTCTCAAATCTTTGCGACACTGGTAACCTCTGAATGCTGATTGAAATATTGTAGCTGCCTGTTCCTGTTCGGATAAATCTTGTGCATCGCTAGATGAAGTGATTATATTTTTGTCTAAGTTTTTACCATCATACTCAGATATATTAGATTTGTCTCTCAAATCTTTGCGACACTGGTAACCTCTGAACGCTGATTGAACAATTATCGCTGCCTGTTCCTTTTCGGATAAATCTTGTGCATACCTGGATGAAATTCTTATTAGTTCGTCTGATTTTCTACCATCACACTCAGATATATTAGATTTCTCTCTCAAATCTTTGCGACACTGGTAACCTCTGAACGCTGATTGAACAATTATCGCTGCCTGTTCTTGTTCGGATAAATCTTGCGCATCGTTAGATGAAGTGATTATTAGTTCGTCCTGAATTTTACCATCACACTCAGATATATTAGATTTGTCTCTCAAATTTTTGCGACACTGGTAACCTCTGAATGCTGATTGAAATATTATAGCTGCCTGTTCCTGTTCGGATAAATCTTGTGCATCGCTAGATGAAGTGATTATTTTTTTGTCTGAGTTTTTACCATCATACTCAGATGTATTAGATTTGTCTCTCAAATCTTTGCGACACTGGTAAGCTCTGAACGCTGATTGAACAATTAACGCTGCCTGTTCCTTTTCGGATAAATCTTGTGCATACCTGGATGAAATTCTTATTAGTTCGTCTGATTTTCTACCATCACACTCAGATATATTAGATTTGTCTCTCAAATCTTTGCGACACTGGTAACCTCTGAACGCTGATTGAACAATTATCGCTGCCTGTTCTTGTTCGGATAAATCTTGTGCATCGTTAGATGAAGTGATTATTAGTTCGTCCTGAATTTTACCATCACACTCAGATATATTAGATTTGTCTCTCAAATCTTTGCGACACTGGTAACCTCTGAATGCTGATTGAAATATTGTAGCTGCCTGTTCCTGTTCGGATAAATCTTGTGCATCGCTAGATGAAGTGATTATATTTTTGTCTAAGTTATTACCATCATACTCAGATATATTAGATTTGTCTCTCAAATCTTTGCGACACTGGTAACCTCTGAACGCTGATTGAACAATTATCGCTGCCTGTTCCTTTTCGGATAAATCTTGTGCATACCTGGATGAAATTCTTATTAGTTCGTCTGATTTTCTACCATCACACTCAGATATATTAGATTTGTCTCTCAAATCTTTGCGACACTGGTAACCTCTGAACGCTGATTGAACAATTATCGCTGCCTGTTCTTGTTCGGATAAATCTTGCGCATCGTTAGATGAAGTGATTATTAGTTGGTCCTGAATTTTACCATCACACTCAGATATATTAGATTTGTCTCTCAAATTTTTGCGACACTGGTAACCTCTGAATGCTGATTGAAATATTATAGCTGCCTGTTCCTGTTCGGATAAATCTTGTGCATCGCTAGATGAAGTGATTATTTTTTTGTCTGAGTTTTTACCATCATACTCAGATGTATTAGATTTGTCTCTCAAATCTTTGCGACACTGGTAACCTCTGAACGCTGATTGAACAATTATCGCTGCCTGTTCCTTTTCGGATAAATCTTGTGCATACCTGGATGAAATTCTTATTAGTTCGTCTGATTTTCTACCATCACACTCAGATATATTAGATTTATCTCTTAAATCTTTGCGACACTGGTAACCTCTGAACGCTGATTGAACAATTATCGCTGCCTGTTCTTGTTCGGATAAATCTTGTGCATCGTTAGATGAAGTGATTATTAGTTCGTCCTGAATTTTACCATCACACTCAGATATATTAGATTTGTCTCTCAAATTTTTGCGACACTGGTACCCTCTGAATGCTGATTGAAATATTATAGCTGCCTGTTCCTGTTCGGATAAATCTTGTGCATCGCTAGATGAAGTGATTATTTTTTTGTCTGAGTTTTTACCATCATACTCAGATGTATTAGATTTGTCTCTCAAATCTTTGCGACACTGGTAACCTCTGAACGCTGATTGAACAATTATCGCTGCCTGTTCCTTTTCGGATAAATCTTGTGCATTCCTGGATGAAATTCTTATTAGTTCGTCTGATTTTCTACCATCACACTCAGATATATTAGATTTGTCTCTCAAATCTTTGCGACACTGGTAACCTCTGAACGCTGATTGAACAATTATCGCTGCCTGTTCTTGTTCGGATAAATCTTGTGCATCGTTAGATGAAGTGATTATTAGTTCGTCCTGAATTTTACCATCACACTCAGATATATTAGATTTGTCTCTCAAATTTTTGCGACACTGGTAACCTCTGAATGCTGATTGAAATATTATAGCTGCCTGTTCCTGTTCGGATAAATCTTGTGCATCGCTAGATGAAGTGATTATTTTTTTGTCTGAGTTTTTACCATCATACTCAGATGTATTAGATTTGTCTCTCAAATCTTTGCGACACTGGTAACCTCTGAACGCTGATTGAACAGTTATCGCTGCCTGTTCCTTTTCGGATAAATCTTGTGCATACCTGGATGAAGTGCTTATTAGTTCGTCTGATTTTCTACCATCACACTCCGATATATTAGATTTGTCTCTCAAATCTTTGCGACACTGGTAACCTCTGAACGCTGATTGAACAATTATCGCTGCCTGTTCTTGTTTGGATAAATCTTGTGAATCGTTAGATGAAGTGATTATTAGTTCGTTTGAGTTTTTACCATCATACTCAGATGTATTAGATTTCTCTCTCAAATCTTTGCGACACTGGTAACCTCTGGACGCTGATTGGATAATTAATGCTGGTTTTTTCTTTTCAGATATCGATGCATAGCCAATTATTGCTGATTGATCCATTTTCAATCTCTTATTTTCAGCATCCCCCTTGTACTCATACTTTCGAGTATTAAGATTATCGAGTTCCGGAAAACTCATGAAATGAGATTGGATCATGGTTATCGACTCCTCTTCTGGTCCTTCTGAACTTGCTACTTTAGAAAGTTTGGTTGATAGCGAAACTTTCTTAGTTTGCTTTTCAAGAAGCACGGGGGGCTCACGGCAATTCGATTGCAAGTTTTGTTGATCTCGTAAACCCCTGTGTTCTGGTTGAATTATTAATGCAGCCTTCACCCAATCAGGTTCAGTTTGGTACCGAGATTCCGATGATTTGTTGCAAATATCTTTCGTTTCGTGTATTTGAATGCTAGTTAGATATTTTGTCTTTAATTGAGAGCGACATTGATGGCCTCTAAAGATAGCCTGTATTTTTGTGGCTGCTTTGTCCATCTCGCATCTACCCGAGTGATCGAGAGATGGGATAGAATCATCTATGTAGGTATCGTTCAGGTTTATATCTACAGTTTTCTCGATGGTTTTATAAAAGTTTGTTTCTTGATTTATTTTGTATTCCTTCACAACGGGCTCACTCCCAAGATAGAAACCTTTGACTGAGTGATTTTGAAGTATTTGTAAGTATTCATGCATCTGGTCTTGAATATAAATCGAGTTAAGATCTTCAATCGTCTTTATGACTTGATTGATAAAGAGAAAATTCATTTTTATCTTCTCATAACAACTGATCACACCAAAATCTTGATCGCTAATATGTCCTGAGGGAGGAGTTTCATCATTATACTTGTATAATTTAAAAGTTCCGACTTTACATGGACCTATATATTTATTTGGTACTAATTCTTTGCAATTATCGAAAATTGTGGATCTCTTAACCATAAAAGGCTCATATAATCTTTTAGGAAAAAAATTAATTTTTGAACTATCCCCAGTCGTAGAACTGATCTGATCAAGAGGATAACTATCGTCTATGTACTCATTTGAACGAGGCAAAACATAATGATTGTTATAAAAGGTGGCAAAAAGTGGCCTGGAGAGATTTTTACCCTCATGGATCTGACTCCACATAAGAGGTTGCAGAGGATAAGTGTTTGCAACCAGTTGACAGTAATCTGATTGGTATCTGCCGAGCTCCGAATCAGAGAAACCAAACGGTAAAGACAGAAGGAAGCCTCGATCCGATGGTCCAGCCCCCACTGCGATAGGATCTTGGTGAATCCAAGATCCAGATGAAAGAGTCGGATTAAACATCTGAAAACAGAAGACCAGTATTACCATCAAATTAATTGAAACCCTTTCATTTTTAGTTTTTAAAAACATCATCCTTTCATTATTTTAGGAAATCGATATCAGGTTGTGCACTATTCCACTTGGTGCATCTTTTAAGTGCAAAACTTTAGAGTCGTGCACAGTCACATTTACAATCCGACAACCATAAAAAGTGCATGGTTAAAAAAATGTGATTTTTACAATTTTAGTTAATTGCTGAACAGTTTTAAAATAGAAACATCAGATATTTTCTATTTCAGTATTTTAGAGGTAAGCCAAAGAACATCTTTGGGATCACCAAGTTAATAAGTGCTTTTTTTATTATATATATATATATATATATATATATATATATATATATATATATATATATATATATATATATATATATATATATATATAAAGTGTACATGTAATGTGTATAAAAAAAAATCCAAACATAAGTAACCATTTCTAAATTGCTATATTGTTGATGCATTCTCATCTATAACAAAGATAACCTACATTGCAAATCTATGAGTGGCATCACAGTGACCATAAACTTCTTGCCCTTGATATGCAAATATTGGTCATAGGCACTAAATGACGTGGATTTCATAGGGTCATAGGTTGCGTGTAACATATATTAAGGGTCATAATTAAGGAAGTATTTATAACAAAGGGTCAAACATGCTTGCCATAATGCATAGATTGATCAAATGGGGTCAACCTTCTGTATAAAACCAATGGAGAGATCGAGGATTGAGGGCTCAGTTCAGTCAATTGCCCAAAAGGACACAACATCGTGTTCGGTTTCTTATATCTTTAATAACTTCCAGTAGATTGCAATGTCCCACTTCAAAAAATAAACAAGGGAAGCGATCGAAAAACCTCTCCAGATAATACTGAACCGTCTTCTTTAGTCTCAAGAAGTCTTTATGTAGTTAGAGTTAGTCACATTTGCTTTATCAGTTTACTATCATTATTGGATTATTCCATTTTATGTATTTATACTACTATTATCCTTAAAAAGAAGGATGTTTTATTCCTTCTATTTTCTTGGTCTTGAAAGTTTCTTCAAGAGAAAATTTGATTTTTTCCATATTTTTGTTATAAAATTGTTTGATTCGCTCGGGATTCAAGAATGAAGTTGAACCATGTTCTTTTGTGGGGATACTAGACCTTGTCTTTTTATCAGATGTACTAAGACCACTGTCATGTCTCCGTCCAGTTGATGGTAGCTGACCTTTGGTCTTTGAGCGATTTTTGCTTCCAGGAGTAGTTCGAGATACACCTTGTTGTCTAGTGCTAGAGTAAGGCTCAACGTTCATTGATGGGTCAGAAACGCGATATTTCTTTATTTTTTTTCTGATCACGTCTGACTCCTTTGATTTAGTAGTTACTTCGGAGTTATCCTTATTTAAAATGCCTGGTGGGACAGGTCCTGGTACTAGTTCTTTATCATTTTCAGTCAACGAATCAGTGGCTCCACAAATAAGAGGAGTTTGGAGTGGTTTTAAATTTCGATCCATGTCATTCTCCTTGAACAAGTTTGGGTCGTTTATAATGGAAGAAATGGACGAGATGTTGGGGTTTGTAAAGGAAAGGCGAGAGCTACTCTTAGATGGGTTGAGCATAGCCTCTGGTGCAGGATTTTTCTCAAGATCAACCAGAGACTTTGCTTCGTCGACTGTTGTCTGCTTCTCGCATTTGGAGTCTTTTATTTCTGGGAGCGCCGATAAATCATTTTGTTTATATGGAGCAACGGTATTCGTATCATCTATTTCTTTCCCAATTTCTTTCATTTTAGTGACGGTAGGCCCATGAATGGGCCTATTTTTAGTATCCAAATTGTCACCGCTCAGTAAACTAATGTTTGTATCAACTAGTACATTAGTATCATCAGGGTGACTTAGATTTATGTGATCTTCTTTGGATAGTGAGTGGGATTTATTTGAATATTCAATCATATTTGAATGGTCAATTTGGGGGGATTTTAGCTCTTTAGGATTTACATTGTCGTTTTTTAGCATGATACTCTGTCTAATTGGAACTTTATCTATGTCATCTATGTTGTTGTTCATGGATGCACCGTAGACTTCAGTGTCATCTCGGAGATTACTAGTCAGCCCCAGACCATTGTCTTGACTGGGGTTGATTTCGATAGTACTAAGAAGATCGGATTGGGTTTTAGCATTTTCTTCAATGTCCGGTCCAAAATTTTCTGAGTATATTTGATTATGTCGGATTATATCGCTAAAATTATCAAGTGGGCTTGTAAGATCGGTTGGGATCGGAGTAGGTACCCCAAGCCTTGGACTAATTACTTTTATCTCAGGATTATCGCTACCTGATAAATCTGTTTCATCATAAGCATCACTTGAATTTCTGTCTTCAGTCTCTTGGAATTGCCGATCAGTCAAACTGTAAACCTCTTCTATCCACTTGTGCATGTCATTATCCCTATCGCTTTCGCAAGTGCCGATATTCATTGGTAGTGCATGATTTAGATTTCCACCAGAATCAAACGTTTCAGGCAAGTATATACCGAGATTTTCGACTGGCATAGTAATTTTTCTAACACTGTCAGTTGGTGTTTCCTTGATAATATTCAAGTTATCCGCGATTTTACCAGAATCTCTATCCAGATCGTCGCTCAGCGTTGCGTCGGTATCGAGTGTTTTGGAATATTTAGTCAACAACTCATTAACCTTCTTGTCCTCCTCAATCTGAATTGCATTTTCTTTCGATAAGTCTTGAATATTTTCATATCCTATAAAATCATTCTTCGTGTATCCACCAAATTTATCGAGGTTTAAGCTACCAGTCGATATGTTTGTATCTTCTAAGTCTTCCATGGAAATTAGGTTCTCCTGAGGCTCATGAAATTTACTTGATAAAAGTGCGTTCGTCATTTCAATGTCTCCAGCACCCTCATAAAAACTACGATTGAGTATTTCATGACGTTCTTCAATTGGGACAATATTCTCAACTGTTATGTGTGTGTTTGGGACGTCAGAATTAAATGCATCCACACTACTAGTCTTTTCATCTATAGATGTGTCTCTATTTCTTTGCAAACATTCATCTAATTCAGAACCATTCTTCTCGTGAGAAAAACTGTATATATGTGGTTTGTCAGCATTGACTAAATTCTCTGATAAGGATGTTCTGGATAAAGTGCGAGAAGGTGATCGAGAAAAGTGACCCAAATCTTCAGCATTTGCATGCATAGGACGATTGCTATTTTCTCTTTCTTGTTCTAGAATGTCATCCGGATGTGTTGGTTGTTCTGCAGAATTGCTGAAAAGATTTTCTGGTGATTTCTCCTCACTCGGAATCAGAATTTGGCTATTTTTGCCATAGTCATCAGATTCCCGTAAAGGCCCTTCACTTTGGACCAAAGGGGTTTCAAAGACTGCTCTACCTCCAAGTTGGGCTGCCGACGTAATATCACTGACCATGGGATCTTTCTGATTTTCGAATTCAGAGCTTCTTTTATTTGAGTCACAGCTATGTGGAGGAGAACTGGTCTCATTGAATATGTCACCACAATCAGTTTCTTCGAGATCTCTCTCAGTAATAGAAGTACCCTTCGTCTCCGAGTCAACGCCGTACCTATCATAAGAGGATAAACTCAATGCATCATCAATACCACTCGTTGGAATTACATAATTATTTTCCAAAGCAATTTTAGAAAGGGTCTCGCTGTCACATTTCTGAACTATAGAATCAGTCTTCAGAGTAGGATGTTCTCCATTGATACAACTATCCTTTATGTCATTATATTGATTACCTGAAGAATAAACAGGTTCATAAATTTTATCACTGAGAAACTGATTTTCGGGTTCTTTTATGACTTGGTAACTTGCCTCCTCTTTAACATATTCTGATTTATTTTTATTTCTGGTCATTTTATATGTATCTTGGTCAAGTTGATCATTGTATGGGTGATTTTCATGGAAGGCAATACTATCTATGTTATCGATGGACCTTCCATGCATGTCTTCATAGATTTCATCTTCTTGTGGAGAAAGTTGATCTTTAATCAAATCAGACCAATTTGCATCTACATCTTCTTGATTTGCAATGTTATTGACCAAATCTGAACTTATTGCAAGATTTTCCATAGGTGACTTAATCAAATTATTATTTTCGATTTTTGCTTCAGTAAAGTTATTTTTATGCTGAAGATCAGATGAATGAAACAATACCTCCCCATCGTCAGTTTCTTGTCCGGTATTTGATATATTTACTTTATCATTGAAAAGTTCTTCACTTTCTTTGGGAAATTTCGTGATGAAATGTTCACTTTGTATTTGGTAATTCACGTTACTGAGGGGTTCAGTAGCTACAATGTTGCTGTCAACAGAAAGCTCATCGGTCTCATGTTCATCTGTAGTGTTATAGGGTTTTGGAATCAAATCACTCGCTGTGCTTTCTTTCTCAACTTGACTCGAAGAGTCATTTTGCTCTCTAGAAAGTTCATGGTCAATATCTGCTTCAGCGGAGCAGTTTAGATTGTCGCTATTTAGGTCTAAAGAATTGTTATTATTAACAGCATTTAGTTTAAATATTTCTCCGTCCTTGTATAGGAAGGGGGGCACGGGTTGTCCCGCTTCAGATCTACTGCCTTTGTTCATTATCTTTTCGAATGCTGGACTATCCTTTTGGGGTTTTTCGTAAACTTCTTGCTTCTTGATTTGGTCATCAACTGTCCAAACATCATAAGGGCCTTCTCCTGGAATAGAGGGACTTATTTTGTCCGAAGTAACCGAGAGGTAGGGCTCGGTAAATCTCGAAAGTTTCGGATTTTCTTCATTGATTTCTGTTGAGTTTTTAGTAAAGCTTTCTTGGTCAGACTGAAGTGATGGGTAATTCTCAATCGTGTTGTGATCAATGTGACTACCATAGATATTATCCATATTTAAATCATATTCTGGATAAATAGATTTAGCATCTAGTTTAGAGTCTTCTGATACATCACCGAGTTGACCGGCTAGATGTAAATTAGTATGGGAAGATGTATTCGAAGATTCAGTTTCATTCAAATTGATATCAAGGGCTTGATATAGGTTCGTTTCTTCAGACTTACTCTTTGGGGTGTCATTATTTTCTTGATGGAACGTCGCCTGGTTACTATAATTGAACGGTTCAAGGTTTTCAGTAACCGTATTATCATTTTGAGTTGCAAGAACTACACTATTACTAGTCGCATCATCTATTTTAGATTCTGAATCAACACTAATTGTCCCAAGAGGTTCTTGAGGATTGGATGAATGAGAGGGGGGAGTATTGTGATCCACGGGAGTACAAAAGATATATGACTGATTTTCCTCATCCATATTTGGGGAAAACGGATCTGTACAGATGAAATTACTAGTTTCCTTAGGCAGAAAGGTTCTCTGACGCTCGTTCTTGCCTCCTTGGTCGACCAGCTGTTGGAAAAAGATTTAAAAACGATGGAGTATTTCCTCAAGACAAAAACAAGCCCAAAATACATCAATTAAAAAAATATGGTTCTTATGAACCTTAATAAAATCCTAGAATTTAAAGCGAAATAGTCAAGGAACTTCTTATTGCCACCTCACAAGATGATTTAATAGCAATAGACTCATTATATTTAAGTAAGAAACAAATGTAAAATTAATGCAAGTTTTTTTTCATTATAAAAAGAGTTCATGCACTAAATAAAGCCTAAGGTAAAATAGTTTCTTTAAACCGTTGACATTTATGTAACTTTAATCAACGTGCAAAAAAACACTTCAATATCTCGTGAAAAGTAATTTGAAGAGAATGGCCTGAAATCTAACAATAGTAGATACTAAAATATAGAACATAATACAAAATAACACTAGTTTAACTAGGAAAGCATCTAAATCTCACTAGGAGGTTTACATAAACAAAATTATATTTGAAGTTGTCTAATTCCCTCTTCTACATAGTCGACTTTATTCAGGGAAGAAAAAGCTGACAGAACGAAAATAACGGGTAAAATCGTCCATTCGCTCTATTCAAATTTTACTTCCCTTTCGCTTATGGCAAAAGAATGAAAATGCTTCTACAATGAACCAGTTGATCACGTAAAGTCAGATTTACCAAAACTCCTCATTTTAACAAAAACAAACTACCCCTAAATATTTCTCCGTCCTTGTATAGGAAGGGGGACACGGGTTGTCCCTGCTTTATGCGATTGAATAAAGAGGCCTGAAACTTGATATTCGGGGTGAAAAGCTAACGGGAAAAATACATTTACCGACAAAAAATACAAACTACGCACAATAGAATCAAGTTACTATGAATGCGTGAACGATACTTTTGCACGAAACCAATTAAAAAGTGCTAAATTTATTAATTTAAAAAGACCTTAAAAGTTTCCCCGCTCTTTTATGAGATCTGCTCTATGTGATTGAATAAAGAGGCCTGAAACTTGATATTCGGGGTGAAAAGCTAACGGGAAAAATACTTTCAACGACAAAAAATATTTAGACCTGATACTCGTAGTTAATGGAATGGAATCTTTAAAAAAATATCAATAACAAACATCAATGATGTAAAAATCAAAGTTTATATTTATCAATCAAAACGAAATCAGTTTGTCACAAAAACATGACCAAGAAGTAACGACTATCAACAATTATTAGGCTTCTCGATATTGGAACGGTTAATGAGTATTAGCAAACATCGATCGAAGGGATTTTTCACAATTACGTGAATATAAATACTAAAAAATATAATAGAGACAAACTATTATTTTCTCAGTAGGCCTATTAGAGAGAATATGCTAAAGTATGGTTAGTTTGTGGGGTTTTTAAAGATTATTTTGATTTTTTTTATTTACAAAATCATGCAATATGGGTATTAAAGAATTGTCTGCAGATGTAGAAAAACAATGTTGTATTGAATATTATGTAAAATGTCAACATAAACTAGAAATGAAATTATTGCATTGATATGCTTCTAAGAAATAAAATATTTTTAAGCAATGCTTAAATAGACGAAATAAATTTATAGTTTTCATGAAAATATTTTAATCATGGTTTCTCTAGTGTCATTCATAAAATGAATATAGAAAAAGCGAAAGATGTCTTCGTATTTTATCACTTGATACAAAAACTAGTTTAATTTCATTATTTTCATTCTCTTTCTACTCATCAAGGATTTTTTGGATAGGCCTAGAGAGTTTTCCCATCCTTTATGTTATTGGTACATGTCATATAATGTTAAAAATAAATTGTTTTAATCCACTGAAGCCATACGAATATTTGCTCAGATCGTTTAGATATCTTGGATAATTTTCCCAGTTTATTTTCTCTTTATTTATTTATTATCTGTTCTTCCCTTCTTTATACAAGATGAAGGATAATTAACAAATAGTTTTGAGGGAAATAGTCGTATATTTATATTAGGGCATCCGGGAAGTTACCACTTTGTTCTACAAGCTTTTCCCTATCATAATATTAATTTATATATCCATTCGCAGTAGTTTTTTTTAAATGATGTGCTGCGTCGTTATTATCGAAGCTTTTATCAGTGAATTTTTCAGGGTTCTGTTTGAAAAGGTAGAAGTCTGAACGTATTAATATATATGTATATTTAATTAGTATTGCTATTGAAACAGATGGTAACTAAATAATAATAAAATTTACTTTTTTTTCAAACGGCACAAACTTCTCCGAATTGATACGAGACAGATTAGTTAACTCAAAACTTTTTTGTGGCATTAGCAAATCGCAGTTTAGGGGATTTCCACCACTATCAGATTATTCAATAATACATACAAACATATACAAATAAGGTAACAATCAAAGAAGTGTATAAAATAGAGGCAAGAAAGCGACTTGAATCGGTGAGTGAAAATATTAACAGAAGGATGATAATTCAGTGAAAAACGAACGTAACCATTGCATGTTCAAATTGTGACAAGTGTTTGTGGAAGGATAAAAATAGTAACTGGCAACTTTTTCCGTTCCAATATTATATCAAATATGTATTTCGTTATTTTGAACGTCTTAGAAGAATGTTATGGCAAGTAACGTAATCGTTACAATGTACTTGTTACACTTAACACCTTGATGTCACAGAGTATAATGACTCAATTAGAGCGATTAATTTAATTCTAAAATCCCTAACGGCCATATATGAAGGGGAGTTTACGATGTTCGTCGGGCATGAGCCCTCGAGTTCGAGTAGTGGGTAAAAGATGAGATTGACAATGAACGCCTACTGGAATAGATCAGTTGCTTTCAAATTCTTCAGAGACCAAATTAGTCATCTAATTCGTATGGTAGATCAATAGACAAACTAAATTAAGAACTTAAAAAATAATATAAAGCACTTGGACCAATTAATATATGTTATGGGTTGTTTTTGTATCTATTCCTTAATTATCTCATTTCTCGTTTTTCTACTCTCATTTATGGGGAACAAGGCTTGTACGGTGTAAGAATTTACCCACCCCCCTGGGGGGCTGGACACCCAATATTCCAGATGTCACCTGTCGCCTTGTGTACCGGGTTCGATTTTCGGCAAGAGCGGACACAAACAGGGGCAATACCGCTGCTACAACTGAAAACTTGGAGGAGGTACACGTTCCTCCCGGGAAACTGGTGGGATCTCGAATCGTCTTTTGCACCTCGTTGAATCCTACTATCTTTTCCATGCCTGGTTAGGCCCAAGAAGGGGTGAAAGAGGGTATTAAACTTTCTTTGAAAAAAAAGCAACTCGTCTGGCGCATGCGTGCAAAGTTCTAGCCACCTGCGGCATCACGCAGATAGTCATTACTGTTCCGTTTACGAACTGTCCGAAAAGGGTTTCAGTCCACCCTCCCTACCTTTCTCGCCCCCTTATTCCTCAAGAGGACCCCTGGTACCCACGGGTTTGGCACTGACATACTGATCTTTATATAGGTTTCATTATCCGGTCAAAGGAAAGAGAGGTGGCGCTAATAATTTAATAACTACGTTCTTAAAAATGGGGATGGGGTCCCTTCCCCACTTTTGAGGTCTTGCACCTCATGGACCTGTGACGTCAGACTTTTTGCCGCATGCTGTGACGTTACCTAAATTTCACGGTCGTCTCCGATCGCATTCTATGTTTTTGCGTTTCTAAAAATTAAAACAGAAATGGCCAAGTTCTCGGTACTGAATAACTCCATTTATCATCTCAGATATTGCATTTGCATCTTCGTCATATTAATATTGTAATTACTACCCAGAAATAGAGCAATTTTGAAAAATTATGATGGCAGGAGTCTTATTTGCCTCGAATTTGAAGCGCAATAAAAACGAGGTCGCATCACGAAGAACGTTTGTAAGGATAGGGGAGCGGCGAAGATGGGGAATGTGAAAATGTGTGGAAGAAATATATCTGTAGGTGTTAAGGCTGGGAGGAAAAACTACGGGTGGTGGGGGTGGCGACCCAATCTTTTAGATGTTACCTGCCGCCCTGTTGCGGGTGCGTAAAAGGATAAATAATGAAAATAAAGAGGGGGTGTAGGTATGTTAAAACCCACCACGCTAAGAGGGGGAGGATATTAGTCGCGCAAGGGAATAAAGTCCTGGTAGTGTTAATCTAGTTTGAGCCTGCCGAGGGGACTGGGACTAGGAGTGCGGGCCGCTCCTACTAATCTAATTGGTAATATAAATACTGCAACCATTATTTGGGTCCCTGGAAGCACAACAGGTAGAAGAGGAACCTCTTGGATAATTGGGGGGAGGGGCTTGGAGCCTTCTGAATTAATTCAAATTTTGCAGATCAAATAATTTATTGCTTTCATACCTAAAGTGCCGGCAGCAGTCATTAAAAAGTTAGTTAACTTGCGAATTGCTAATTTTTAAGATGATATATAGTCATAGTAGTTAGTTATATACAGAATATTATGCAGTTTTATGATTCCGGCCTAAAGCTAACTAAATGCGGCCTTCAACGCATGAAAAGTTCGTTCTCGGATCACCCCGCGGAGCTAAATCTCCCCAGCCTATTATTGTTAGCCTACGAGTCAATGAACGAAAATTTTGAGAATAATCGAGTGGAGGCTTGCCCGTCGCACGCTCGTGAACTAAAAGAACTTGGACGATCATTTATGAAATTTTACGTTTATTCAATAGGCTAGGTCAACTTTGCAGTCCATGACCAGCTTTATGGCAATCTTTACTGTACATTATAATTTGCTTTCATTACACTCACGTTAAATTTACCTTACTCTGTTCTAATCCTGAAAGAATAGAGGCGAAACATTATGACATATCCGTGTAATTGAATATAATTTTATTATTTAAAACTAGAAAGTATTTATGTTAGGCAAGTTAAAATGTATGAAAGGTATAATGACTTATTTATTTAAAATCTCATGTCAAATTACAATTGTTCGGGTTTTCCCAAATAATAGGATTTGGTTGGGTTTATTTAGGTATTGAACTATAGTCGCTTAGCATAAACTAATTAATGCAAAATAAAAACATCTAATAAACAATAGGCATAGAGACCCATGTTTGTCTAAAGGTAAACCCCTAGGCTAAAAATAATCCACAGCTTACGTTATCCAACCTTGAAACGCTGCTTACGTTGTCTTTTTTTAATACTTACCCCATTTTTATTATGTTATTCCTGAATTTAACTAAGAGTTAACCCACTGTAAGGAAACCGCTGTCGTTAGATACTTTTAATGAACTATTCAAACTAATTTATTCGTATTAACAGATCAAAAAGGGGTAATACCAAGGTGTATTATGTGTTCTAGGTACATTTATTATTTTTTAAACATAGGTGAACGATTGCCAGTTACTTCAGTGAAAGGAGTGGTTCATATCAACTTTGGGTCAAGATAAGGTGCAAGTATACGTGTCCCCCATGGAAGGGTTTGCAGAAAATAGGCTTTCCTCTCCTCTGTATCGGAGACAGAGGGGAAATCACCGAAAGATGGTTATCTCCATTATGTAGGCTTCTTACCACCACCTCTGGAGAGAGATTTCTTGATGTCACTACCCAACTCTTTGAAGAACCTGCGAATTCCGTAAGGTGGAGAAGAAACGAGGTTCTGAGGCGGGAAGCCAGAAGAGTCCTAAGAACCAGTAGGAAGCTTATCACATGGTTAAGGAAAATAGGAAGTTTTAGGGGGGTTTATGGTAGGAGGGTGGGGGGATATTTTTATCTGATGAACCAAAAGTGGTATTGAATTAGTAAATTAACGGCATTTGGGAATTAGGGAGTTTTACGAGGAAAAGGGGGCAGGGATTTAATTAGGGAGTTTATAGTGAAGGTAAAAACAATTGAAATTATTATCGGTAGCATTTAGTTCAGTGCATACGGGATAAAAATTAATTATAACATTTAAGTCGATATTAAATATTAATATAATTACATGTTTCTATAGTATGTAGCTAGAAAAAAATAATTACCAAAAATATATAGGTATAGGTGTAAAAGTGAGTGAGTGGTGGCAAAATGAATGAGATGACGTGGACAACCCCTTACAAACCCCCTCCATCCACCCCTCCCATACAACAGTCAACATCCTCCTCTAATTGCTCATCTCCACTTCTCTCACTCTCGAGCTTACTCTCTCTTTCTCTCATACAATGATGTGTTCACTAGCGTACTCCCAACCAGGCTTCCACTGCAGCTTCCACTGCAAATTTCACTCCATTTTTTATTACAATTTTCACTGCAGCTCCAATTATAGCTTCAATTGCAGATTCCATTGCAGCTTCATTTGCATTTATTTGCAGCTTTCACTGTAGCTTCCATTGCAGCTTTCACTCAAGCTTCCATTGCAGCTTTCACTGTAACTTCCATTGCAGCTTTCACTATAGCTTCCATTGCAGTTTTCACTGTAGCTTCCATTGCAGCTTTCACTGTAACTTCCATTGCAGCTTTCACTGTAACTTCCATTGCAGCTTTCACTGTAGCTTCCATTACAGCTTTCACTGTAACTTCCATTACAGCTTCACTGTAACTTCCCTTGCAGCTTTCACTGTAGCTTCTATTGCAGCTTTCATTGCAGCTTTCAATGCAGCTTCCATTGCGCAGCGTCCATTGCAGCTTTCACTGTAGCTTATGTTGCACATTTCATTGCAATTTCAATTGCAGCTTCCACCCACACACTTTAACCTTTACCCATTCACTACCGCTCTAATTCCCCCTCCCTCGGAGACTAGCCTACCATTCATAACCTTGTACTCGTGATCTGCCCCATCAATAGGAGCCCCTACTCACCCTGAACTATGGCTACGGCGTTGGATTTCTAGCGTCGAGGCGGGGCGTTCAATCCAACCGACCGAGGACGCAAACCATTCACCGGCGTCATGAGCTTACCGCCCATGTGGCGGATACGCTGATACTACCGTGGGCGTAAGTAGTTCCGCACACTTCATCAGGCACAAAGCCAATCATAACACCTCTAGCATTCCCCTTCCCGCCTTCTCGGCGAAACATACCCACTCTCTCTTATGTTCCGAAACCCTGCCGATGGTGTACTAGTGTACCCTTTAGGGCCCTTATATCCATAATCCACTTAACAAAGACCGGCCCCATCATTTAGGTATTGCCATATATTGTCATTCTGATCTTTATGTGCATTTCATCACCTGATCGAAAAATCTCCTCCAATGACTCTAATGTCACGGTCGAACCCTTCCTCGCCTTCAGATACCCTCATTAATCTTCTTTTTTTAGACGTCATAATGGCAACCGCTGGCATGGTCACAAGTAACCGTGAAAAAATCCTGCCTAAATCAAACAGACACACAAAACAAACAGACAAACAAACTCCACACCCAAAATCACACTAATAAAACAAACCAGGAAAGCATGCTCCAGCCCCCCACCCCATTAAAATAAAAGGTCAAATAAAATAGAGGAAGCCAACCTCCTCCAAAAAGTCGTATAGTGACGAGTGCACGAACTCGTCGCGAGTGCAAGGGTGCATTTATTTTTAGTCCCCTCCTCGCACATCCTCTCACAAAGACTTCAAATCCGCATTTCCAAATCTTCCTCTCTCAGCCACTAACACCAGGTCATCGTCATATACCAATTTCGAGAGACCCCCCCATCCCCATCATTACACACCTCTTTTCTTCATTTTTATTCGTACTTCTGTCCATTCTCCTCCATCCATTAACATTAAGGTTCCGTCACACACGTGAATCAAACCATTATCACCATCTTTCACCGAGCTTAGCACTTTCAACATAAAAGCATTTAACACATTCTAACAATTTTCCTATTGTGTAGATGTTTAGAAGCTGCTATAGCGTTTTCCTATCGACGCCATCTTACGCTCTCTCCAGAACGATACATATTCCACTTCTCCGCCAGGGACTTCAATGCAAACACGATGCGCAGCAGAACCCATATTCTCTCTTTATCCAGATACACCTCCCGATCGCTCCTTCCATTATCCACCTTTCAGGATGTTTCCAGACTCAAGAGACATACTCCCCTCTAATGCTTGTCATTTCCACTAATGCTTGTTTTCCCCCTTTAATGCTTTATATTCCCCTTTAATGTTTGTTTTCCCCATTTAATGCTTTCTATTCCTCTTTAATGCTTGTTATTCCCCTCCAATGCTTGTTTTCCCCATTTAATGCTTTTTATTCCCCTTTAATGCCTGTTATTCCCCTTTAATCTTGTTTCCCTCTTTAATTCTTTGTATTCCCCTTTAATGCTTGTTATTCCCCTTAAATGTTTTTTCCCCATTTAATGCTTTTATTCCCTTTTAATGCTTTTTATTCCCTTTTATCTCTTATTATTCCCCTTTAATGCTTTTTATTCCCCTTTAATACTTATTATTCCACTTTAATGTTTATTATTCCCCTTCAATGCTTGTTATTCCCCTTTAATGCTTGTTATTACCCTTTAATTCTTATTATTCCCCTTTAATTCTTATTATTCCCCTTTAAGGTTTGTTATTTCCCTTTAATGTTTGTTATTCCCCTTTAATGCTTGTTTTTCCAATTTAATATTTGTTATTCCCCTTTAATGCTTGTTATTCCTCTTTAATGATTGTCATCCCCCTTTAATGTTTGTTATTCCCCTTTACAGCTTGTTATTCTCACTTTGATGCTTGTTATTCCCCTTTATTGCTGTTTATTCGTCTTTTAATGCTCATTAATCTTCTTTAATGTTTACATTCCCATGTCTCCCCTTTCGTTTTATAGATCTTTAATAACACAGTAATGTTCTATTGGTCGGGTCAATGATCAATTTTCATAGACTAACACAACCACCAGATCCATTCCACTTCGCGATCACAGTCTTGCATTCTTTTAGTGTAACGGCTACCATATCAACCACTCTAGCTATTTTCTCTCTTTTTCCGGCGCCTTGCATTCTTATTGGTCCCATACAGTACACAGATGCAGCAGATGGATTGCAGGCTCGAAGCTAATCTTTTACCCATTCGTTTCCTCTTTCATCCTTACAATATGCTACTTATCAAAATACTGTATCGTTACTCTTAACCACTCCATTACTCATAAACACCACTCCATTCCTAGCCTTTACGTGTATGTTAACAGCTATACTTCTCATGTTTAAAATCTTTTTAAAATAACTTTGTGTTCATATTCAGATCCTCCAATCCCCGTTCACTTTTACAAATGCTTTAATTATCTGTTTTCATTCATTTCACTCACTCACTTCTTTGCATTCTTGCATATTTTCTTTAACATGTTTATCCGCATCATAAAGTGTCTGCAAGTACGCTTTTCCTTTATCAGATGAATTAATCTACGATTTAAGGATTCATGTTGCTAAATCAACAAATAATTTAAATAATAATAACCGGTAATGTATGATACCGTTTTGGAAGAACTTCATGTCATCAGTTTTGGGACAGCTGGAATTCGCTAACTCTCAATTAGGAGTGTAACAATATCGATAATATCAATCCCGGTTAATACCGATTGTATACTAATACCGGTATTGCTTACAAAAATAATTTATTAACAAAATGTAGAATGAAATATTCATTTAAATTATCAATATAGAATGGCAAGTAAAAATAAAGTAGCTCAAGAAAAAATATTACATATAATCATGTTAAAATAAAAAAAAATTACAAATTAAAAAAAACCCTATTGAAACTCCGATTTGGAAGAAGCTCAACAATTCATTATATATATATATATATATATATATATATATATATATATATATATATATGCAGGTTGTATTGAAGTCCACAGCTGTGGCAGCGTTATTAATCTTCACTTGTATTTTCTTAATATTTCTTACAATTATTTTAACCGGGTCTTCGATGCGAGAAAACACATCCGCGAATAACATTCTTTATTCCTAGACGTCTTTCGACCACGTTAGGTCATCTTCAGGGAATGAACAGAAATGGAATTATTCAAAAATTGCTACATTATATATAGTATTTCTACGCGAACATAAGTATTACAAAAATTGGCCAATCATGGCGCGGGAAATTTTTAAGGGAAAACTTATAAAGTGAATAAGGGATCCAGAAAACGGATCCGGATCTGGACTCCGTCCGGAATCTAACTAACTCTTTCTTAGTCTAAAACCCACTCTTCCACCATATCTCATCGAAATCAATTAATAACTCTTTGATCACATAACATCTACCCAGCCATGTTGACGTGGGCAAAATAAACAAAAAAGCCACATGGGCTTATATAACCCATACTTTAATTAGAGTTTAACTTTAACAAGAGCCAGATAATTCGCATGGCAGTGATGAAATATAGTGTAGGTTGATTGTTATCGATTAATCTGATTAAAAGTAGAAGAGGAGGAGCAGGTGCTATCATAAGTGAAGATGTCAGTCGGGTAGCGACTTCGCAGATTTGTCTGTATCGATAGAAGTGAAGCAGAGAAAGAAAGATTCGAGAATGACTTGGGACGAGTCATTGGTATTTCATATAAGTACAGTAAACCCTCGATATAACGAACTATATGTGGCGGGGGGGTCGTTCGTTGAAGCCGAAAGTTCGTTAAACTCGATGGGCGTTAAAAGCAATGGAAATAACGAACCAAGTTCGTTATGGCAATGTAATACGTATGTAATTACTAATAAAGTTAAGTGGACTACACAACATAGTATTGATACGAACCTTGCACTGTAGGAGACATGTGACACACCAACACTCGAGTGACTCAGGCTGGCCGTAACGCTTGCCTCTTAAACCCGATGGAGTTCGGCCAGGAAATTGGGTTCGTTATATCCGAAATTCATTATATTGAGGTTCGTTATATCGAGGGTTTACTGTAGTGTTGAAATTTAGGCCTCGTTGGATATTGTAGAGGTATTTCAGCCATATTTTTACTATTTTAGGTCATTTCTTTCTTTTCTTTCTTCACGTGCCCTTCCTGATTGAAAATAGCCTCAGTGGATTATACAAATTATCATTACTTAAAAGATAATATTTGATGGGTAAAGATTATGAAGGTAAAAGATGCACCTTTCTAGCAAAGCTTGATGGTTGTAGATGTGAAATAGAGAATAAGTAACAAAAAAGATAACTGGAGATTTTGATGCACCTGGCGAGAGTGAAAATAGAGAGAGGGTGGTGAGTTTGTGTGATGGTGGAAAATTACGTGTTGCGAACACATTTTTTTTTAAGCACAAAAGTATGAATAAATGAGTTGAGCAATGAAGAGGATAAAAGTAAGGGTGTGATTGGGTTGCTCGTGGTGAGAAAGAAGTTAAGCCTCTAAGCTAACGTGAAAGAAATTGGAATGCTGGAATGCCCGGACGGAGGAATACAGGAACAAGGTCAAACAGACCTAAGTCGCGTGCTCTCAATTATTCTGACCTTATGACCTTCAAAACCTTCAATAACTCCCAGGCTATCCTAGGGAGGACCTTGGAAGTCATATCAATCGAAAGAGAATGTAAAACAACATAAGTGTTTCAAATTTCGTTAGAATCAGTTGAATAGTTACGATGTTGTTGCCAAATAATTCTCGAACTAACCTTGGGAGGACCTTGGCAATGAGATAATCGAAAGAGAATGTAAAACAACATATGGGTTTCAAATTTCGTTAGAATCGGTCGAATAGTTATCATGTTATTGCCAGAAAACGCAATGAAAAGTAAAATGGTTACCATCCGACCGACGACTTACTGACCTGACATAATAACTTATAGAGTCGTGTGCAAGCGATTAAAAATGATAAAGAATGCAATATACGAACAGAGATCGACCGACCTGGTCAATCCCATTGACAATCAAGAAAGAAACCCCCAAGTGGAACTCACTGAAGAAATTAAAGGGGAAAAAAGGAAACTAAACAAATAAAAGAGATGCCCTCGACACCAGGACGAAAAACTTCAAACGAATCATCACTTTCTCTTATTTTTTACCCCTTTTTATATAATATTTTCATTAATGTGAATGATACGACTTGGAGATGGTGGAAACGTAGGAAGAGTCCAAAATGAAGGGCTGTTGAATAAGAAAGAGAAGGAAGAGTATGGGAGAATGATTGAGTTGGAGAGAGGAAGTAATTGTGAAGAGACGTATAGAGAATAAGTGGAAGAAATTTAAGTGAGAGTAGGTAGTGTCAGAACTGGAAATAGGAATCAAATGTTGACTGGTAGAATAATGATGTGAAACGCACATTGGAAAGCAAAAGAAGATGTATTTACTGGTGTTTAATAGTGCATATGAACATGTCAAGGAGATGAATGCATGCAAGGAAGTGAAAAGAAACGTGAAACGAGCGATTTACTAGTGTAAGAAAGCAGTCAATAAAGCATTTGAGGAAGGTGAATGAGTATTCGGATGGAAACAGAAATATATTTTGGAAGGAAGTGACAAAGGTGAGAAACTAAGAGATGAGTTGCGTCAAGTTTAAGAATGAAAGGTAGATCCTAGCAAGGAGGTGAAAAGTAGGAGAGTGAAAGTATATGTTGATGAGTTGTATAATGTATGGAAGATGAGGTGAAAATAAATATGCTTGGCTGTATCACGGTATAAATCCGATAAACATGTACATGAAGTTTAGTGCTGTAAGGCATTTGAAAGTGGAACGGTGCCTGATGACTGAAACAAATGGAGTTGTAATATCATTGAATATGCGTACTAGGAAAACAAGGATTGATAGAAGGTGGTAAAGGTGGGGTTTGGGCGGGTAAGGTATGTATAGATCAAATGTTTGCATTGATAATAATAATAATAATAATAAAGGGATAAGTGGATTGAAGTGTATTGGTGGGTTCATGGATCTGGACAAAGCGTATTATCGTGTAGATAGAGAAGCAGTATGGCAGGTGCTAAGAATGTATGAAATGGGTGGTAAACTTAGATGTGTTGGTAGTTATGTTGGAAATAAAGTTTGCATTCGGGTGAAAGATGGACGGGGTGAATAGGTATAAAAAGATGGGTGATTCTTAGTGAATTTGATGCCCCTTGATGTGAGAAAGCGGTTGATGATGATGTGGATGAATGTCAGGGTGTAAGAAGGGTTGGAAAACCGCGTAAAAAGTGAGTTGAATATGTGAGTGAGTGAGAGAGAGAGAAAGGAGTGATAGAGGAGGGGAGTGGATGATAGTGTGAATGATCGGTGTGCATGGAGGGGGAATGTGGGGCTGAACCCTGACTGGGCAAGAAGCTGCACCACGTATGATGCCATCGCTATAAAAAAAAGGTCATTTGCTGTGGTAAAATGATGGGTGGATTTGTGATTAATAGGGCACACAGGATTGGGTATGTTTGAAAGCGTTGATGATGACCGATTACACCCTGTGGGAAACTGCTTACAATTTAAGTTTGGTATTTTATATGATAACCATTGTTGAAATTTAGGCCTGACGAGGTGGTTGGATATTGTAGGAGTATTTCAGCCATATTTTTACTATTACTGGCTTTTCTTTCTTCACATGCCATCATTTCCTTCCCAATCGCCTCCTCTCGCAAGAGAAGATTGGGTAAAGATGCCCTTACCCACTAGCCTCCAAATACCCCTGAAGAAGAAGAAGAAAAATGAGGAAGGATAGTGTTCGCGGAATCTGAAGCAGCCATTTGAGGAAAAATAGATCCCCATGGACGCTACAAATATATCGAGTTTCTTTCACTCTCACATACATACAAATACCCTCACACACGCTCACAAATACTCGTTGCTAAGTATATTCATCACATGAAGTGGTTATGCTTTTGCTTGAAGCGCAGTATTTTTTTTTAGGCTGCAGATAAATTAAGCGAAAGGTTTCAAATCTCGTAAACAATGAGTTGACACATTTGAAGAGAAAAGACCATTAAATTAATGTTCTTGGATATGGTTGACTTTTATAAACATCAACAATATTTTTTGCTCTCTCTGAAGAGAGTATTTAAAAATAAAGTTAAGGATGTTGAAATGTATAAACGATTCGGGTTTTTTGAATTAATATATCCCGTAATGTAGTTGTTTTAGGGATAGTTATAGTTTTAGTTAGATATTGAGAGCACAACAGGATCTACAATTTAATAATTTATACGCAATATTTTTTTAACTTATGCCCCAGGTGTCAAACTTATTATTTGAACAATTGTAATACAGTTCGAACGAAAGGTTTTTGAACTAATTCAAGTTGTTAAAGGTTAAGGAGAAGGCGTAAATATTAAGCCCCGCCCCAAATTTTCAGTTTAACCAAAATAATCAAAAAGTTGGAATTGTAAGACAGTCGTTTGTATTTTGTCAATAATAAAAGACTCAAAAATAAAAATAAATTAAAAAATAAAATACCTTGCTCAAAATTAGAGAGCTTTTATTTTGGGGGAAACATGTAGACGAGCGGCCCGGCCGGAAAAAATTTTTGGGGGGTAAATATTATCGTTCACCCGTGTCTGAATATTCCTGCGCGTTTGAGTTCTGACGTCATACCCCACCCCCAACCCCTATTATAATTCGCAAAACGATTAAAGGCGCTGGCATGATGTAGTTAAAGCATTCACCTCTGTAAATGTCAGAACATTATAAAAATTAGGATTATATACTTGGGGGCTGTGCCCCCAGCCCCCCCTCCTCCAATTTAATGAAACTCAGGATCATCGTAGTGCGGTCCACGCATCGTGTTTACCCCCCTCCCCGAGCCGTCCCCTATAAATGTACTCCAAAAAGGTGAAACATTTTGGAACACGGACGAAATAGTACATCTTATCGGCCGGGCCGCTCGTCTACATACATATTTACCTATTTTTGTTTTAAATTTAGATAATTAGTAGATATAATACGGATTATGTCTAACGTGAATACGGAGAGCGAAGCTTTTGCTAGCAAATCTAATTGCTAAAATTTAAAATTAATATATATTTACTACAAATTAGTATGAAGATAATTAAGGGGATTATTAATAAAAGTGAACCTGTAGAAAAAAAACTTCCTTTGATTAGTTATAACTCGCAAATCGGACTTGTTAAAGCTATAGGTTTTAGCTATTTCATTATTGGCTCGAATCTAGGTGGACGAAAATAGGCTTTTCTATGGGTGGACTCTGGCTGGGTGTACGATTTGAATAGACTTTGCTCTAAGTGGAATCCAGCCACGTTCGGAATCCATGTTAAACATGTTCCCCCTAAGATAAACCCGTACATAAAACGGGCCCAGAACTATTTTAGTGTAAGGATCCCTTTAATTCTTCCTTACTATTAACCAGGGCTTCTCAAAAATTTTCACTCGTAACACCAATATGCCATTGAATTATTTTCGTGACCCCAATCTCAGTATAATGAAAACTGATAGTAATGTGATTATTTTAATCAAAATAAAGTACACAATGAATAAATTCAGGTTCGTAACATTTATTGCTGCTGATAGTTTAAAAATGGAACTCTTCCATTTAGGGTCGAGACCCATAGGTTGAGAAGCCCTGATCTAAACTATTACGAAATTATATGATTTTGTTAATTTCTTGGAAGTAATATGGGAAATTATACCGTATTCATATATGTGCTAATGCATAACTATGACTTAATTACCAAAACAATTGTTCGCCATCATATTAAGCATAAGAAAACCAGATAGGAACTATTATTGTACTATTCTGAATTTGATCAGTCTATCCAGAATCTAATTCTAGCTGTGGACCGTTTACCTCTGTGGATCTATTGGCTGCAGTTTCATCGTCGACCTTCACCTGAACTTCAGGAACCTGCGGAAGGAAACGAATATTTAATTAACTTTAAAAATACCAAAGAGGTGAAAGAGATTTTAGTATCTCAGTTAAGAATCGTTTAACCTCGTTATAATTCATTAAGAACAACTAGACTGTTTGGTCAGTTAGATATCTCTACACGGTACACTCATTTGTTTCGTGTGAATAAGGGACGTTCTCAGGCATGCTCAATGCAGTGTGAAGCATAACTTTACTCTAGTTTCAGGATAGATAACTTAATTCCTTTTCGCTTATCTTTCCTATTTTCGGACAAACCAGAATTTAGAAGAACCATTCCTAACAATTATGGTAAACATGAAGATCGGCGGCGCGAACTATGGGACGCAAAATATTTCGTCCCTGTTCCAATATGTTTCACCTTTTTGGAGTAAATTCAAGGGGACTGCTCGTGGGGGGATTTATCACTGCGGAGAAACCCCCCTCCCTACGATGATCCTGATTTTCAATCAGGGTGGGGGTCTGGGGGGCACAGCCCCAAGTATATAATCATAATTGTTTATAGAATAATGTTCTTACGTTTTTTTAACATTTTTATTCAACCAAACGCGCATGAATATGAATGCGCGGGTGAACGAAACATACACGCAAAAAAATACACTTTCGGGCGCGCCGCCGATCTTCATCTTTTACCATAATTATTCCTCCCCAAAGGAAATGAATGATAAAAAATATATATAATTAGCAATTTGTTTACATGAATTGAATAAGTTTTCGTCATATGAAGCCATTTGAGAAATATTTCGCATAATCTCAAAAGCATCTAGCCAGTTTTTCAAATAGCTTTTCTGCGTAAACCTTATTGGCAAAACATTGAAATTAAACTGACATTTTAGGTTAGCAGTAACAATGCGTTAGACTGATATTCAGAAACAACAGTGACTCTGCATCACATACATTTAGGCTAAACTGTCCTTTTAGACTAAATATTACTGCCTCGGCTAGACATTTGTGATAAACACTTACTGGGCTAAAGTTCACCCTGCAGCCACTATTAAACTAGCATTCTTTACTTAATGTTGATACTGCAGTAACTTTTAAAGTATTATTCTTTACTTAATGTTGATACTGCAGTAACTTTTAAAGTATTATTCTTTACTTAATGTTGATACTGCAGTAACTTTTAAAGTATTATTCTTTACTTAATGTTGATACTGCAGTGACTTTAAAAGTAGCATTCTTGACTTAATGTTGATACTGCAGTGACTTTTAAAGTAGCATTCTTGACGTAATCCTGATAATGCGGTGACTTTTAAAGTAGCATTCTTGGCGTGATGTTGATACTGCATTGACTTTTAAAGTAGCATTCTTGACGTGATGTTGATACTACAGTCACTTTTAAACTAGCATTCTTGAATTAATGTCGATACTGTAGTGACTTTTAAAGTGGCATTCTTAACTTAATGTTGATACTGCAGTGACTTCTAATGTAACATTCGTGACTTAATGGTGATGCTGCAGTGACTTTAAAGTAGCATTCTTGACTTAATGGTGATACTGCAGTTACTTTTAATTTTGCATTCTTGACGTGGTGTTGATACTGCAGTGACTTTTAAAATAGCATTTGTGACTTAATAGTGATACTGCAGTGACTTAAAGTAGCATTCTTGACGTGATGTGGATACTGCAGTGACTTTTAAAGTAGCATTCTTGACTTAATGTTGATTGATTTTAGTGCGTCTTTTGACCATAAAGCACTTGTTTTTAAACTACGAAACCTTGGAATAGGTGGCTACATCCTAGGGCTACTTAACGACTTTTTAATAGATCGGGCAGCAACTTGTTGTCGTAGGGGGAGTTTTTAGTGAACCTAGACGTGTTGTGTTTGGAGTTCCACAAGGCAGTGTTCTTGGACCTTTGTTGTTTTTAGTATACACAAGTGATTTGGTACAAGGTCTTGAAAACAAGGTTGTTCAGTATGCAGATGATACTAAACTTGTTGGAGTAGTCAGGTCTCCAGCAATGAGAAACCAAGTTGCCATGAGTCTAAATCGTGATTTAGAAAAATTAGGAAATGGTGTGATCGTTGGGGTATGAAGCTTAATTCAAGTAAAACTAAGACCCTCTTGGTTAGTAGATCTTCTACCAATGAGCCGCCTCATCCTCCACTCTGTGTTGGAGATACACTTCTTGCTAAGTCGGAATCCCTAACGATCCTTGGCATTACCTATGATTCTCACCTGACTTTTGAGGAGCATCTTTTAAATGTATCTGCTAATGCTACCAGAAAACTTGGTATTGTACATAAGGCCTCATATATCTATAATAATGGAGATATTAATGCCACTTGTTTCAGGCCCTTTGTTCTCCCTCTTCTTGAGTATTGTTCTTCAGTTTGGATATCCGCATCTGCCAGAGATCTGTCTCTCTTAGATAGGGTTGATCGTGGAGGCAGGTTCCTTTTTCCTGATGGGGCTATCTATGACTTGGATCATCGACGGATGATTTCATGTTTGTCGATATTCCATAAATACTACTTCAGTAGGGAATTGCCACTATCATTTTTAATTCCTGAACCCCTGCCTCTTGCTAGAGCAACAAGGTTTGCGGATGGACAACATCCACATGAACTATGCATTCCCCGCTGCCGCACTTCTCAGTTTCAGCGTTGCTTTTTGCCAAGTACAGTAAAGCAGTGGAATGATCTTCCTGCAGAAGTTATGCAGGAAGATATTAATATCTTTAAACGAGATTGCAATGCTAGATTAAGGGTGGGTGCTACTGCCTCATAATTTTAATATTCATTTGATTTTAATAATTTTAAACTTATTTATTTACACATTTCAACTTCTTTCTTCTTTATTCATTCTTTCTTACTTGACACATGGACACTGTGTTATGTGGGAGCTTGTTTCCAAGTCCATGGCCGCTAGGCTTTTCCCACAAGAATTTTGTGGTCATTATCTCAAATAATAATAATAATACACTTTTAAAGTAGCATGCTTGACGTGATGTTGAAACTACAGTTACTTTTAAAGTAGCATTCTTGACGTGATGTGGATACTGCAGTAACTTTTAAAGTAGCATTCTTGCCTTAATGTTGATACTGCAGTGACTTTTAAAGTAGCATTCGTGACTTAATGTTAGTACTGCAGTGACTTTTACAGTAGCATTCTTGACAATGTTGATACTACAGTGTCTTTTAGAATACCATTCTTGATTTAATGTTGATACTGATGTGACTTAAAGTAGCATTCGTGACTTAATGTTGATAGTGCAGTGACTTTTAAAGTAGCATTCTTAACTTAATGTTGATACTGCAGTTACTTTTAAAGTAGCATTCTTGACTTAATGTTGATATTGCAGTGACTTTTAAAGTAGCATTCTTGACTTAATGTTAATACTGCAGTGACTTTTAAAAGTAGGATTTGTGACTTAATGTTGATACTGCAGCAGCTACACTTTTGCATTTGACACTCCAGATACCTTCCCACAAATGGGTGTCCCGTGGAAAGGGTTACACCGGGTACCTCGAGGAGCGACAACCTTACCGCCAGGTGGTCCTTAATGGTACCCAGCTGGTCTAACCGGTACCTTATGCACTCGCCCCAGCTCGAGCTCCCGGGGCCGATGTTTAGCGTTTGCGTTTCGCTTATAACATTGGGAGGAAAGTTAAGGGCTTTTATCCTTGTGTGGGGGCAGAGGGGCTCAGAGGACGAGTGAATCCTTCGTCATTTAGGTAAAGGAGCAGACCTTGCTAGGTCCATTGCTCGCCACACGGTGGGGGAAGGAAGGGGTTGTGAACCCCCACCCTCCTGGCTTTCCAAAGGAACATGGCAACAAAAGAGATGGGAGCCTCGCTGATTGAGATGATGACAGATGTCTTCGCACCCGCCTGATTTAAACGGTCCCTGATCTTTCGCGCGACTGGGAAACGATGGTCAGAAGGACACGTGTTCTATCAACGCAAGGGACTAACCGCGTTCCTCGGTAGGGGACCAAGGCCCCGTCCGTTTATCAGACGGGGCCCCTTTTGGTTACTGTGGCTAAGCATTTCCAGGGAGTCAAACGGAGTGGTCCCCGGACACTCAATGACACACATGGGCGGGAATTTGTAATGTATTCCTTTGACGATTTTATTGGAGAGAAGCTGATTAGGTGATGGTCTGGATTAAGGGAGTGTCGGGAAAGTGAGGGGAGGGGAGTGATCCCCATGACCTATCCCGACGTTCTTAGTCACTTTCAACCTAGATAGGCTTCTAAGTCTGGTTGGTATCGACGCTACCTCTCAGAATATCTTATTATAATGAGCCTAGTGTGTGTGTGTGTGTGAATGTATGTATGTGTGTGTCCGTGTATTTTTTTAAATGAGAACGGTACTGGAACTGTTGTAAAATGATTATTTTTCTGGCACATCAATTTTGAATGTGTTATGAAAAACAATTTCTCTCGCCCATTTTCTTAATTTTGTGAGGGAAGCGAACAACTGCCGCAGGCCTAGTAAATAACGCCCTACAGCCGTTATTTGCTTGTCCTAATAAATATAGTAGACGTTCAAAATTGTCCCAACCCCAAATCTGGGTAAACTGTTCATAGGTCGTGCACGAAATGGTAGTTTAGTGCAAGGTAACAAGCGTGACTTGCGATGGATCGTACTTTGCTTTCTTTAGGCCAGTGCTTTCTAAACTAGGGGTCGCGACCTAGAGTGGGGTGGCGTGTCCTTTATTGAGGGGTGCGAGCAAGTTTAGGTATCATAACAATTTGAAATCTGATTAGTCTCTCAACCATCGCTACCACAAGAGTTTTTGGCGAGCGTTAACATATATTTTCCTTAAGTGTAATAACATATTTCATAATTTCCTATCTTCGTTATACAATGCTTTAAAAGGTAACAAGATTCCAATTTCGCACTTCGGAACATTAGAAAAAGTAACAAATTGGCTACAAAAGTAACAAAAGTGGTAGTCCTAGTTTGAAAACTTTCCTAGGCAAAAACATGTTTAGGTCTAAACAGTCGAGCGGCTAGATTTAAATTAGGTCATTTCTAATAGATGTTTGATGAAGTAATATAGAAGCTAACTGATAAAATTAGCAAAGTTTTATTACTGATATTTCATTATTACTCGTTTTATTTTGCATTTTTTTCTTTAGTCCGTGACATATCTCGTTAGAAAATATGTGTATTAATAAGCAGCATATAAACTTAACAAGCCGCTGTTCTCTTCCTTAACAGGAAGAGCTTGGTTACACAGGCACCCCTGCGGCATTATTTGTTAATTTTAACCGCTTTTTTTAATCCTCTTTATACTCTTTATTTTAACACCCTGAACACCCTTTTCTTCTTCTTCATCATCATCTTCATCATCTTCTTTATCTTCTTCTTCTTCATCATCTTCTTCTTCTTCATCTTCATCATCTTCTTTATCTTCATCTTCATCATCTTCTTCTTCATCTTCTTCTTCTTCTTTTTAACTATTTCAATCCTTTGAATTTCCAAAACCCCCGAAGTCATTTGTCAACTAAGCAAAAAAAAAACCATTTAGAAATGTTCAAAAAATCCTCATCTTAAATTATAGAGTTATAGATATGGATTTAGCTCCTGAACTCTTCCACTCTAGCGGCAAACAAACTTTATTAATCACAGGAAACTTAGATAATTATTCTTAGAAGTTTCTAGTGACAAAATTCTAGCAAGAGTTTGCAATTGTAAATAAGTATTTGTGTGTATATAAATAAATATATTGAGCGCTGCATTTGCAATCATTCAAGGCTATTAAATTTTAATGCTATAATGATACATTTTATTAAATTTGTTAATTTTCTTATAATATTCTCTTAAAAAATGGAAACCATTTAACTCCTTTTATCATTCTAAATAAATACATAATAAATTAAAAAAAACACAAAAGATAAATTTAATACCGAAGCATCAATACCTAATTGAATTTCAAGTGTTCGAATAGAAACAGAAAATAGAAACAAGTCACTAGACTTAAGTTGCGTGCTCTCAATTATTCTCACTTATCACCATATGACCTTACCACCTTCAAAACTTTCAATAATTCCCGGGCTAACCTTGGGAGTACCTTAGACATTATAACATTCAGAAGAGAATATAAAACAACATAAGGGTTTCAAATTTCGTTAGCATGGGTCGAATAGTTACGATGTTATTGCCAAATAATTTCCGGACTAACCGTGGGAGGACCTTGACAATTATATCATTCAAAAGAGAATGTAAAACAACATAAGGGTTTCAAATTTCGTTAGAATTGGTCGAATAGTTATGATGTTATTGCCCAATAATTCTCGAACTAACCTTGGGAAGACCTTGGCAATTATATCATCGAAAAACAATGTAAAACAACATAAGAGTTTCAAATTTCGTTAGAATCGGGCGAATAGTTACGATGTTATTGCCAAATAATTCCCGGACTAACCTTGTGAGGACCTTAGCAATTATAGCATTCGAAAGAGAATCTAAAACAACATAAGGGTTTCAAATATTGTTGGAATCGATCGAATAGTTACAGTGTTATTGCCAAAAACTCATTGTAAAGTAAAACGGTTACCCTCCGACCGACCTCGGGCTCCACATAGTAACTTATAGAGTCGCGTCCACGCAACTAAACAGGAGGCTCAAGCCTACTTTTCTGTGGGATTTACTAATATTGTTTTTTGTTGTTTTTTCGTTTAAATAAGCCCAACTGAGGCATTTATCTTATGCGATTATGGTAGCGATCTCTCACTCCATTCATTCTGCATCGGTCGCCCTGGGGGACGCTATTCACCCACTCCCAGCAAGCGAAAACGATCCTGTGCCTGGATATGTGAAAACAAATTCGTGTCTTTTGAGGACGAGGGGAGGGGGGTCTATTGGATGCAGCTGCTTGCTTGTGTGAATGCAGAACGTTCCCCAGCGCGCCCCATGCAGCATAAATGGGTCGAGAGATCGCTATTATAACCACCAGTATTGTTTTTGGTTGAGAGGAAAAAACCGCAGTATTTAATTTGTGATGGTGGTTCTGCTGCAGAAAGCATGAAGGACAATGAATTAAAATAACATCTATAAATCAAACTTTAATTACCTCACGAACTTTACAATACTGAGAAAAATGCGCTCCTGAAACGATAATTTTATTAAATAAACGAGGCCAGTTTCGGAAAATGCGTTTTTATGTACAATTCTATTAAACAAACGAGGACAATTTCGGAAAATTCGGTCTTGTACGGACAATTTTATCAATCAAACGAGGCCAGTTTCGAAAAATTCGCTCTGGTAGGGACAATTTTATTAAACAAATGAGGCTATTTCCTAAAATGCGCTCTTGTAGGGACAATTTCTTTTTAAACGAGAGCAGTTTCTGAAAATATGCTCTTGTAGGGACAATGTTTTTTAACAAACTAGGCCAGTTTCCGAAATGCGCTCTTGTAGGGAGAATTTTATTAAACAAACGAGGCCAGTTTAGGAAAATGCGCTCTTTTAGACACAATTTTATAAAACAAATGAGGCCAGTTTCTGAATATGAGCTCTTGTAGAGACAATTTTATTAAACAAACGAGGCCAGTTTTTAAAAATGTGCTTTTCTCAGGATATTTGCTTGTATGATATTTGTTTTGAACCTAACATTTTAAATACTTCCATATAAGGCCCAACTAAGTGTTCACATTATCATTCAGAAAAATAAATTAATTGCATTAATGAATAAAATAGAATTGTGGATCACAAATTTACAAAATTTACACTTTGCATCTCCTTCTAAACTTCAAAGGATTTTAATAAAAAGGGTCTTAATAAACAATTTTAATTTTATTTTAAAGTCGGATATAACAAAATTTGAGTGGATTTAATAACTCGGTTTGAATATATACTAATTAGTAAAAATGATGTTAAATTTATTTATTCCTGATCAAGATGAATTAATGGATCTCTCATAAGACGTAATTCTAATTCGAATTTTGAAAATTAAACTCTCGTTAAATGTTGGCCACAGTTAAAGACACTGCGTTGATTTATTCCCCATAATCAATGCGATTTTGTTATCATCTGTTACATCCTTCTTGTGTGAAACAGGATTTTATGCACTTGCGGTTATAAATCGAAATATCGCACTCGACTAATAGGGAACTATGAATGACGATATCATCGTTTGAACCTAGACTGGTCTCGAAATGAAACCCACCCATCTCATTAATTTCTTTAAGTCTGGTAAGATTTATGATAAAATTTTGCCTTAATTTGTTACCAGTTCTCACAAATTTTTACCAGATAGTTAGCGCGAAAACAGCGCGCTAACTACTATGGCGTTTTTTTTATATACTCTCCCCTCCCCGCACAAAAAAATGAACCTATGGAAAACGCCATATTACTTGGCGCGCGAGTTAGGTAGAGTAAGGTAACATGAGAGACAGTGCAGCGAGGAAGACGAGTTCAGTTTGCTTCGAATGTTCGTATTTAGAGGTTGTGATTTTTTTGGGGGGGGGGAGAGGGGGCGTGCCCCACTATCCTGTTTTGTGTTGTGTTTTGGGGGTAAGGACTTAAAATCTGCGCTAACCAATAGGCCTCAATCCACGTCCGATATATACTTAAACGAAAGGTTCTATTCGATCAAGGAAAGCAGCGAAAGCTGCCTTCTAACCGAAGCTTTAGAATTAGATGAAACATGTAATAATTGATTAACTAAATCCGTCGAAAGTTTATATACTTCTTATATTAATACATATACATAATTATTTCTTACACCACGTAATAAAAAAAGCAAAAGAAACACAATGAATAATAAATAAATCGCTCTATAGTGTCAACTTTTCCTAATTTTAGTAGTTTGTTACTACATTAATTCATCAAACTTACAATAATAGACAAAATTTCCGCTCACAGGTTAGCCAGAAACATGTTTTTGGATAGCAAAGGGAGAGACCAAGACTTCCGCTTTAGACATTTTCAAAATAGATTTGTTACTTTTCTAAAGTTATGAAGTTTGTCAAAAATTTTAACATTTGCTACTTTTTCAAAGTATTACATAATGAAAATAGATAGGAAATTAAGAAGGACGCGAATTAAGGGATAGAATGTATTAGTGTGGCAGTGAGAAGAGGCAGATTGAGGTGGTTCGGTCATGTGGAGAGGATGGAGGATAATACTTGAGTGACGGGTGTTAGGAGTTTGGAGGTTGGGGTGTAGCTGCCAGAGGGAGACCGAGGAAAACGTGGAATGAGGTCAGACAGAGGGACCTCATTGACATGAGTTTAAATAGAGAAACAGCACGAGATCGAGCAGCATGGAAAGCCCCCGTTAGGTAAATAAGACCGACACGTGCAAGCATGTAAGGAGCCTTCAAAAATGATGATGATGATGATAATGATGATGATGATGTTACGTTTTAGGGAAAATTTTGTTACGCTCCCGACAAAAATGGTCGAGACCCTTTTACAAGATTTCAAATTACGTTATACATGCTATCGACTTGCTCACGAATCATCCCATACAGTCAACACAGCCCTATGTGGGTCGTTGACCCCCTTTTTTGGAAATCACTCACTTAAGAAATAGATTCGGGGGATATTGACCCTAGGAAAACTACAAGGTTAATCAAGCTAGTTTTCAAACAAAATAATGGTTGAGTTTTTCGGGGGTTTTTTTTCATTTTTGTTCGTTTGTTTGTAAACTTCATTCGTATTTTACATTATCCTATTACAGTGTGAACATGTAACTAATAGAACCAAGGGTTTAACAAGGCATACACTGAATATAGAGGAAGCGAGGAATAAACAAATAAACAAGCGAATAGTGCAAAAATAAAGTGATTCTACAGTCATGGCAAAAGCGAATTCCGTCCGGGAACAACAAAGAATGGCACGAAATTGTACCCTAAGAGGCGGGTGGATTCAGGAAAAAATTGGGGGGCTTCAGCCCCCTAACCCCCCTGTAGCCATAAGAGCCCCTTTGAAGGATCCCAGAAGGGGATGGATGCTGTAGCAGAGGTAATACTCCTGCTACAACTGAAACTTGTAGGAGTACCACGCCCTTCAAACCCCAGTACCTGAACAGAAAGATGGCGTTAAAAGTTCTAAAAAAATATAAAAAAAACTCCTACGAAGTATGACAGCCAGGCATCTTTGGGCATAAGTGTATCGACGGTGTTCGGACCCCACCACTACTTATATGAGTGCGGGGATGGGGTATTAAACCCATTTAGAGCCTATTGGTGACCCTTAAAAGAATAGCTTAAGAAGCGAATTCCTGCGAAATAATGACCTCCCGACCTTTATTGACCCAAGAATGATGAATCATTCCTCAGGATTTGCTCCAAGTTTCTACTTACCTAGAACAAATCCCTAAGTCATTATTAACATGATTTTGTGGTAGGCTCATAAAACCTATGAAACTTATAGATATCAATTTAATTGCCCTTTAAGACACGTCAGGGTGTGATCGGTTGAGTCAAATAATCTGAAACCAAAAAATTTAGGAACCAACCACTTGTGCCATGACGGTAGATTGAAAACGTTGACTATGATGGCTATAGATTAAACTCGTTGACTATGATAGCTATAGATTAAACACGTTGACTATGATGGCTATAAATTAAACACGTTGACTATGATGGCTATAGATTAAACACGTTGACTATGATGACTATAGGTTAAACACGTTGACTATGAGGGCTATAGATTAAACACGTTGACTATGATGACTATAGATTAAACACGTTGACTATGATGGCTATAGATTAAACACGTTGACTATGATGACTATAGATTAAACACGTTGACTATGATGGCTATAGATTAAACACGTTGACTATGATGGCTATAGATTAAACACATTGACTATGATGACTATAGATTAAACACGTTGATTATGATGACTATAGATTAAACACGTTGACTATAGATTAAACACGTTGACTATGATTACTTACAAAGGTACAAAAGTTGATCAAAGCTGTAGTCACGTGCCGTATGCACCTTACTTCGTAGTCAACCTCTTAGAAGTACTACTATAAATGCTAAGGCTAAAATCAGAACGAAACCATTCTCATTCCGCCATTTGTTGCCTGCCTCGGATTACAACCGAATTATATTAATAACAGAGATTCTGCATCGCGGTTCTGATATGACCCCAGTGACTGCCATCCTTGTTCTTGTTGTCTAGTGACTTTAATCTATTCCCCTTTGTTAAACAAGAGAGAAAATCGTTTAAATATACCCATACCCATTTCGTTGTGTAAATCGAGAAAGAGATTTGTAATCGTTAGTTAGTCTACGCCAATCCTTCCTTGACCCAGGGGGATCCCCGACCGGATAATGTAATCTACATAAAGGTCAGTATGACAATCGCTGGTCGGCCCGAGGGCACTAGGAGCCGGGCTTCTTTTGGAGAGAGTTGCCAGGAAGTATTATGTTTTTGACACCAAACAGCGTTCAGGTGAAAGCCTTCGTCACCTTGGGGGGAGAGACCTGTTCCGCGTCAGAGGTACGGGGATATAGATGCCCATCGGCAGGATTCCTTGGAACAGAGAGTGTGTGTGTGTGTGTGTTGTGCTGTGAAGGCGGGAGAGGAAAGAAAGCAATGTTGTGATTGGCTATATGTGAGGCGTAAGATCTACCCACCCGAATACAGCGCGTCCACGAATCGGTAGCCAGATCTCTCCGTGCGCTGACGTTTAGTCCGCTCATGCCGGGATTCGGAATCGAACCCAGTACCACGACGCTAGGAGGCCAACGCCGTATCCACTCGTTCTCACAAGCATTCACTCCTCATTAATGATTTTAAAACCTATGTATCTTTTGGTATTCCTTAAAACATTATCCAAAGGTTTTCAAAGAGGTTTATTGCAGTTGTGGTCATTCCTAAGAAGTCCGAAAACAGGCAAAGTTTTGATCACAAATTCATTAATTTCAGTAATTTTAAGACATAAGAGACGGTAATTCTAGGCAATTCTACTCGATTATTTTTTTTCTAATTCCCTCTGAATAAAAATTCCTTTGCACATTTTTTTGATTGTTCGATAGCAATGTTTTCCAAGCATCCCATTATGTAGTTACTACTAACTAAGTCATTTAGTACCTAGATCATAACTTTATAATGACTAGATTTTATTCTTATGTTTTGGGTGGTTATGGTATTCATCTGCTAAAGGTTGAACTAAAATCCAACACCTCTCCATGAACTGTAATTTAGTATCAATTAAAAAATGAACATTCCCTTAACTTCACCTCTTAAATAACCCGCCAGAACATTCACACCCTTGCATTGCTATAAAGGCCAACGCCTTGTGAGTTTTTGTTTCCTAAAGTTTGGGTAGAGATGGAATTCATCGGCTAAAAATTTAGTGTGTAAGTCAAACAAAAATCCCAAATTTAGTGTGCAAGTCAAACAAAAATCCAAAATTTAGTGTGTAAGTCAAACAAAAATCCAAAATTTAGTGTGCAAGTCAAACAAAAATCCAAAATTTAGTGTGTAAGTCAAACAAAAATCCAAAATTTAGTGTGTAAGTCAAACAAAAATCCAAAATTTAGTGTGTAAGTCAAACAAAAATCCAAAATTTAGTGTGTAAATCAAACAAAAATCCAAAATTTAGCGTGTAAGTCAAACAAAATTCCAAAATTTAGTGTGCAAGTCAAACAAAAATCCAAAATTTAGTGTGCAAGTCAAGCCTAAATCCAAAATTTAGTGTGAATGTCAAACTAAATCCCCCAAACCACTCCATTGATAAACATCCCTTGCACTTCAGCCCCTAAAAAAAACCACCATGACATTTACTCCACCAATAAAGCCTTAGTTTTCTCCTGAAGTTTGGCTGAGGATGGCATTGACTCGCTAAAACTTTACTAAATCCAATCGAAGTCTACCACCATTGCACTGATTGTAAATTCAGCACACTTAATAGAAAAAAAATACTCCACTTCGTAAAAGCCAAGACATTAACACCATCAACAAGTGTGCTAAATTTACAATCAGTGTAGATAGACTTTTATTGGATTTAGTAACACCATCAACATCTTGCTAGCCGAGTAGATACGGCGTTGGTCCGCTTTCGTCGCGGTACCGGGTTCGATCCCGGCAAGAACGGACACAAACTTCAGCGCACGGAGAGATCTGGCTACCGACTGGTGGACGCGCTGTGCTCACCCCTGTATTCGGGTGGGTAGATCTTACAATTCTCATCACACATAGCCAATTAGAACACTGCTTTCTTTCCTCTCATGTCTTCGCAGCACAACACACACATACACACTCACTGTTCTAAGAAATCCTGCCGATGGGTATCTATATCCACATACCTCTGACGCGGAACAGGTCCCTCTGCCCCGGGGCGACTAAGGTTCCACCTCAAAACATAACACTTCCTGGCACCTCTTCCCAAAGAGGACCGACACCCTGGTGCCCTCGGTCTCATCAGCGATTGTCATACTAACCTTTATGTCTATTTCATTATCTGGTCGGAGATCCTCCTGAATAAAGGCAGGTTGGCGAACCACAACTACTACAAAATGTCCAAGGCTACTACAAATACTTACACATACAACAAATACCAACACTACACTGTGAATACACTGCATAAAACAAAGAGCCAGACAGTACATCTAAACAGTGACAAGTACCTCATTTTGTGGAGGCGAGAGAGAAGAGGCAATTAAGTATAGCGCACTTAGAGCTCCAAAGGCTACTGTGCCCCCAACTGCTGGGATCTGATTGGTGATTGAGATTTTTTATCAGTATCATTAAAAGCTAAGGATAGAAATCTATAAATTTTGAACAAAATTGTACTTTTTGTACTCATTTGTTCACTTATCGAAGATTCAGGGCTAATTGTAATTTGCTATTACACACTTTGAAACATCTTCTTACACTCTTTTTGTTCTTTTTTTTATTATCCTCTTCCTGTTAGTTTTACCACCACGTCCCTACTCTGACATAAGTAGTGGGGTTTCCAATCAACGAAAAATATGTACGTTTTTATGTGTCTATGTGTACGTACGTACGTTTTTAGGGGGTGTACATGCCATTCAACGAGAAGACTTTGATGGATGAAAAACTGGACCTTATCAGACGATTAGACCCTAAAATAAGCAGGGTTATGCCTAAATAAACATTGATCCCCCTTTGTCAGGGCCCACGTACCGCCGCACACGCCCCCATCCCCCGGGCTTACTATAATTACATTAGCAAATAAAGTAATTTTAATTATATTAATAATTACAAATGTAATTAAAACTTCATCAACTTATAAACACATAAATATACAGTATACACATACATAGAAAAATATTATGCGTACACAGTCAACCCACTACTACTAATAACTTCATGAGTGACGTCATAATCTACCTCTCTATCTCTACCTCCATTCTCGCTGCCCTCTCACCTAGACTCAAACCCGTTAGTAACCATACTCAAAGTGGCATAACGTCGATAGACGTGAGGAACAATGCCTCCCTCGGGTCTGCCCAAGGGTTAGGCATACAAGGCTGGATACGCGTTTGAGAAATGAGAGGGCGAACGTGTCCCGTGAGAGAATGGCGACACAAACAAGAATAGCTGTATCTAGGTATAAGACGCTCGTCAGTCACGTGCCTCGTGTACCCGGATCAAGTAATTTTCATACCGAGCACATTGCACTCAGTAGTGTAGAGATAGCTCCTATCACCCACCCTGACATCTGAAAGTAGCCTCCCTCCTTCCAATGGGGACCACCTTGAATTTCTCCTGGTTCGTTCACGCGTGGCGTAAATTGCCGAGCGCGCGCGGTGAATCGTTTACTCATTGGAAGTATATTATATGATATTAAATAATATTATATGATTGCGAGAGTGCGCAACTCTCCTGAATCTGCCTTCACTCCACAAATAATAATAATCAGCAAGTAAAGATATTCATGTGCCACAATGTAAGAATTTCAAACAATATTCATCTGTATTTATTTGCGACGGGACTTTTTATCTCCGCGCAACGCCGGGCACCTAAGCTAGTCAATACATATACGACAAACGAGTCTACCCATTAGCAAACATTTCCATACATACAAAACACTTCATATACAGACAAATAGGGTTTATTCTGTACCCTCTCGCTTAGTCCCATCCGCTACCCGGCCTAGTCAACGCTGCCTCGGCGTCGGGTCGACAGAAAAATAGACAGCCGTTAGAATAAATATATTCAGCAATCAATGCCCATCATAGAAGGACTGGCATAGATAAACAAACATGAGAGGGAAAAAAACCTTATGCATCCTAAGATAGGCGATTAGCCATACATTTGAATGCAGTTAGATATATACATACATCTGTTGTTTGCGTGTCATAGAATATATTACCATCTAAAACTAAAGAAAAAACACCAAAAGTTAACATTTTATTGAAAATACTTATTTAATTTCCATGAAATTTGCACAGAATATTTTTGGGAAATTTAACTCTGATAGTTCCCGTTTTCTTTGAAGGAACACCGGATAGAAAAAGTTATGACAAATCTGAATCGTAATTAATGCAAGTATGTGTGTATGTGTTTGTAGGGGACAAAAACATGTGTGGATAGATATAAATAAATAAAAGTGGTGAAAAGGGAAAGTATTGTAGGAGATTTACAAAGGAATGCATTTATTTTATTGTTTGTGTATATCTTTTGGTTGTTATTTTTGTTTAAATGGCTTTCAAGTCTTTTGTATTAAAATTTTAATGTTTCTTGTTTGTATTATTCGCATTTTTTGTTGTTTTATGATTTAATTACTTTGTTATTATTTGTAATACTTAGTGGGGTTTTCTGTATTCTTATATTCTGTATAGTGTATATCGTTTTTGTTTTGTTTTTTTGGTTAAATTTCAGAAAATGTCTGCCCTCGAATTTTGTGGGCACTTTGTTGTAAATTCTCTATTATTAAACAATACGCAAATGCTATATAGTTTATTTCGTAGATATACATTAATTAAGTGGGGGGTATGGAGGGCGAAGCCCCCCATTTTGAAATTATTTTAAAAATGATAAGTAATACAATATGATGCGATTGCAATAGCCTAATAAAAAACAACCCCACAAACCCCTTTTTGAAATTTGCCCAAGAAAAAAAACTTTGTCTACTCTATCACTGACCTCCTGGCTGCCTACTCCTCCATTTCTGACTGGCTCTCTACCAACTTCCTCAGGCTTAATCACTCTAAAACTGAGGTCCTCCTCGTCGGCACGCCTGCTCTTGTCAAAAAATCTAAATCTATATTTCCCTCGCTTACTCTGGGCGGTAATACTATCATTTTCTCTGACTGCGTTAGGAATCTGGGTGTTGTTTTTGATGAGCATCTCTCCTTTAAGCCTCATATCCGCAATGTCAACAAATCCTCTCTATGTTTCCTTCGTAACTTCTCTCACATTCGCTCTTACTTTGATCGCCAAAGTCTTGAGACTGCTGTTCATGCATTCATCACCTCACGCCTTGACTACTGTAACTCTGCTTGTGAATCTGCCATCCTCCTCTCTCCGCCCCCTTCAACTTGTACAGAACTATGCCGCCTTGCTTCTCCTCCGTCGCCCTCGCTTCTCTCCCTCGAAACCCTTGCTGCAGGAGCTGCACTGGCTACCTGTCAGATCCCGTACTCACTTCAAGATACTTCTCTTCACATTTAAGGCCCTAAACAACAAGGCCCCATCTTACCTCTCTTCTGCCCTCTCGCCACGCCATGTCCCTCGGGCACTTCGGTCATCACATGCACCTCTTTTAAATATTCCTCGTTCATCCCTCTGCTCAATCTGCGCCCCTAAGTTGTGGAATGTTCTTCCTGCTGAAATCAGGTCTTCTCCCTCTCTTACCACATTTAAGCGTCTCCTGAAAACGCATCTTTTCAGTATTGCCTTCTCCCCCTCTTGAATTTCCATTCTTATCTCAGCACAACGTGCGCTCTGGGAAGGCCTCTGACCTTGAAGAGCGCATTACAAAAGACTTATTATTATTATTATTTATATATGAATTATCCCCAAAATTGAGGGCAGGCATTTTCCGAAATTTCACCTGTGTTTACCTGCGGCGAAGAGCCAGGTGTAGGCGTCGCCTTTTGTTCAAAAGGAGTAAAGTCAATTGTACCCATTTAGACCCATTTAGAGACCATGGGACATAAGGTTATTCACTCTGGAGATTTCAAATCTGCCATCTAGTGGCAGAAGCCTCATTTAGCCATTTAAAGACACTTGTAAGTGATTTGAACCATGGGAAACCATCAATGCAATAACCATTTATCATCTTATCACAAAACGTTGCAGGTCATTGGAGGAAATTTCCCTCTTGTTTTGTCATTTTCTTTCTTCTTTCTTCCCGTTCCTTCCTCGTGAGTCAAAATTAAGGTTTTGTCGTAATTGGCTAAATTATTCTTTTCTCTTTTCCGGTGTTTTTACACATTTCATCATGCGTAGAACGGTGCTACATTTACACTATCCATAATTGCCTTCGGAACATGGGAATATTGGATGGTTTCTGTCTCTTCTGTTCTGGTTAATCATTTCCATGATCTCTTCGTTCAGTTCCTGATTAACCATCACTTACATATTCCTAGTCCGCCCTGTGGCAGCTCTTTTTGGCGTATTCTTTCTTGCCTTCGGTAATTAGGTAAATGCATTTATTCTGCACGACCTGTAGTTTCCTCTTTTGCGTCCTCGAGACAGAAGAGAGGGCGGAAGTGTAGATCTTACAAGTGCATTTTAGATCTTTTTCTTATTGCTCTCTCGGAGGTTCCTGAACATTAATAGAGTTCTGTCTGTGGCCGAGACTCGAAATTCATCAGTGATAGAAATTCAATTGCAGACAGAAGAAAAGTGAAACGTAAGAGGCTATTAATGAGCATAATATAAACACTCACAGAATATTGAATAAATAAACAAAATATATAAGATGTAGGGAAAGAAGGAATGGAATATGACCAAATTCCAATCTCCTCCCACTTCCCTCGCCGCTAGAAAGCAGGAGCCCCTCCATTGTGAATTGAGAAACACCGTGGTTGGGGAAAGAGTAAAGATGTTTGAAAACCATAAACTTTGTTCTGTGCAAAAAACAAAAACAAATTATCTTTGTTACTGTATGGCAAATTTCCATGACAACCACCCTTTAATTCTGCCGTTTTGAATAGCCTTATAACTTTTTTTTTTTACAAAAGTAAATGAATTTTACACACAAGAAAGATACATGCAGAAAGTTGTATGATTTTCAATATTTTCGCTCAGAAACTACGAAGTGAAAGCTTACATGAAGACATAGGCCTAGAGGCCTAGATTTCAGACGTAGACTATGCGCAAAAAAGACACTACATTAGGCCTTGCCAAGAATAAGAATTATGTGGTAACTTTGGCAATTTTTATACATTTCGTTTTAAAGAATTTACTTTCGCATAGATCCAAGGGTTTTGTTTTCTTCACTATTTCTTCAATTCTTCGCATAGGTAACAAACTGGGGGTAACAAACTGAGGCCCTAGAACCACAGGAGAACAAGCGCCAAAATCATTGTTTTGAATAATTTATGGTTAAAGTTGACACATATTCAAAGAACCATAGCTTCCTTACTCTTTGACATATTGAACTGATTTAAGTAGCAGGATGTAGCTTGCCCAATGGTGAGTTTGCTAGTAATAAATACAAACCAAAAATTGATTTTTGAAAGTCGAGGAAAAAGATGGTATACAGTCACTTAAGAATCCCCCAAATCACAAGGAATAAGTAAAAATGTAGAATACGTCCTGATCTCTGCTTTGATGTAAACCAAAGAAAATATGAATGCCGGGATGCTGCAGCTTAAAGGAGAGATAAACGCCACGTGCACTTCTGATGCCCGTGCAAGGTCGAGAGACGGGCCTCGCAGTGTTGCGCGGGGCAGGTTTGGTGAGACACCGGCGATTGTTAATAAGGCCCTCAGCCGTACGCTTCCTACCTTTTGGGGAAAAGAGAGTGTCACTCCAGATAGAGGATTGATTTTCCATTGGAAATAAGCAATAACCTGGATTCTGGGTTGTCTGGCGCTTGATTTCCTGGGGTTCTAAGGGCCGCATTTTTATTCCTATGTTATGTCTAAATTTGATTTTATTTCGTCACTCCCCCAATATATATATAAGGGTGAAGACACTGTTTTCCGAAATAGCGAGTAAATTATTGTACAATGAAGCCACTTTTTGAGCACAAAGTTTATTGAACCGGAACTAGTTTCGGTATGAAGTTATCCATACCATCATCAACTGTTAACTGAGAGAAATTGACAAAGAAAACAGAAATATTAAACGATACAAAAACCGGCAACTGACATTAATCAAGAGGCGTCAGTTTTAGGTGATTAGCAATATTTTTTTTTAAAATGAGGTCTGATACATAGCGGCTACATTTGTGCTGACCTTCTGACAGATTAAACTTTGTGCTCAAAAAGTGGTTTCATTGTACAATATATAAGGGTATTAAAACCTTCAGAGTTAAAAGGACCCTCTTGTATACTCGAAATAAATACTCACACTGCTATCATTAATCAACAACAGCCGACATCATTATACTAAATTATACAGGGGTGGCGAATCTTTGACACGCGTGCCCAAATTGGCACGGGTGAATTCTTTTCGGCACGCGAACCTCAGTTCAGCATGAAGGAGTCCTCTAAAGTTCCTAATACAGCTTAGGATTTCATTCTAATAAAATACATTTTTAATATGTCCAGCTACATCAATAAAAACATAATAAAAAGGGAAACAAGTACCCTGGTTAAACAGATCTAACCTAACCTAACCTACACCATTGGTAATATCTAGACAGTTATAACATAGATATTATAGCATAGATATAAAATAATATATTTAGGCCAGCTATCGATAGAAACCATCCAGCAAGGGAGGGGCCTTGTGTAGCATCATATCTGGTACTCGGGGGAGCGGCGCGCCCTTCTGACCCCAGTGCCCCAACGGGAACTGTTGCACTCTGTCAAGTCGTCCTTTGCACCTTTTTTAAATCCCTCACCCTCTTTCTCACTCTTCCTGCATCTGCTATCAACCGTAAGGTGGTATATGATGTAGCTGGGGGAAGGACCCTTCTCCAAGGAACCCTGGACGAACGACACACCCTACCGGCCTCAATACCAGAAGGAGGACCTCCTGGGTCGCGTACCTTCACTACTTTCACTACAAATCCTTCCTTACTAACTTTCTGCGTGATACGGCTTCTAAATTTCGAAGAAAATACACCCCATCCCCCCCCCCCACCAAGTTATTTAATCCCTTGGAGATAAAAAAATACGTTTGATTTTCCAGTACATCCGAGAGTCAGCGGAGACCCATAACATCGCCCTCACGACTCAATGCACAGAAATACAAAAATAGGATCAAGTGGAACTGGTCGTCCAATGTGACCCTTCCACTCACCAAGCGAAATAGGTCTGGTTCAGGCAGAAGGAATTAATAAAAAAATAAATGGTAACAAAGAGCCGGAACACCAATGTAATACGACCTGCTATAAAGACAGGGATGTAAGATAAACCTCCTGTAACAAGTATGTATATGAGAGTATACACAATACGGAGGTAAGGTGAACCTCCTGTAACAAGTATGTATATCAGAGTATACACAAAAAGGAGGTAAGATGAACTTCCCGTAATAAGTATGTATATGAGAGTATACACAAAAGGAGGTAAGTTGAACCTCCTGTAACAAGTATGTATATGAGAGTATACACAAAAGGAGGTAAGATAAACCTCCTGTAACAAGTTGGATATGAGATTATACACAAAAGGAGGTAAGGTGAACCTCCTGTAACAACAAGGAGTAACAAGGAAAGGAAGTACCCTAGGAGACCTTACGGTCCATTCAAAGAGGGTACCTTTGGACTAGCAATCGAGCAGGCACATGGCTGCTCAATTGTTTTGCGTCCCTGAACGGCCACTTTTCAAGACTTTGTCTAGTCTTGACTTGAACTGGTCAACAGATTCACTGTTGACAACTTCCACTGGAAGTGCGTTCCACTTACCGCAGATACTGTAGGTCAAAGAATTTCCACACAGATTGCGGTTGTAACGCTTCAGTTCAAGTTTGAAGCCGTGATTGCGCGTTCTGTTCTCACTCAGTGTAAAAATATCCCGCTAGTCAACATTGTCGAACCCTCAAAGTATTTTGAAAACTTCGATGAGCTGACCACGCAGTCTACGGGTTTCCAGCGAGAGCAGATCTAATTCCCTTAGTCTATCCTCATAACTTTTATGTCGGATAGAGGGAATCAGCTTGGTTGCCCTGGTTTGTACGCGTTCCAACCTTGCGATATCCTTTCGAAACGAAGGACTCCAAAATTGTACGGCATACTCCAGGTGCGGCCGAACGAGGGAGTTGTACAGACAAGATACTATCTCCTTGTTATGGTATCCAAACTGGCGCTTTATGTAGCCTAACATCCTTTGGGCTTTCTTCTCTGCCTCGATGCACTGTTTCGAGAACTTGAGGTCAAAAGTGATTGTTACACCCAAGTCCTTCTCAGTGTCGGTGGATTCAATAGCAGTGCCCTTAGGGATATACTGAGATTGGTTTTTTTTTGTGGCCGATATGCATCACTTTGCATTTGTTCACGTTAAAAGGCATTTACCACGTGTCCGACCACTCTCCAATCTTCCCAAGATCTTCCTGCAGGCGGGCAGTATTTCCATCCTTTGCAACGTTCATACCAAGCTTGGTATCGTTGGCAAATTTGGAAATCTTGGCAACCATGTCACCGTCCATGTCGTTGACGTAGATGATGAATAGTAGTGGTCCTAGGACAGAACCTTGAGGCACCCCGCTAGTAACGGGCACCCACTCAGAAGCCTGTCCATTCACCACCACCCATTGCCGTCTGCCATTTAGCCAGTTCTTGATCCAGCCGGCTACTTTTCCGTCTATGCCCAGCGCTCGCACTTTCCGGATAAGGCGGCGGTGTGGTACCTTATCAAAGGCTTTCTGAAAGTCTAAGTACACCACATCCACCGCCTTGTCCCAATCGTGCTTACTGAAGACGAAGTGGAAGAATTCCACAAGGTTCGTCAGGCATGACCGTTGCCTTCGGAAGCCGTGCTGGGAACTCCTCAGTAGCAAGTTTGACTCTAAATACGACGTCATTTTGTCCACCATCATGCTTTCCATGAGTTTACCGACTATCGAAGTCAGACTGATAGGTCGGTAGTTTGACAGTTGGCTTCGGTCTCCTTTCTTGAAGATAGGAGTCACCTCCGCTTCACGCCAGTCTCTAGGAACGCATTCGGTCCGGATTGACATGTTGAAGATTGCGCTCAGGTGTCGTGACACTTGATCGTGCACTTCTTTTAACACCTTAGGTAGAAACCCATCCGGGCCAGGTGACTTATTCGTCATTAGGTCAGTGATCTTTTTTATTTCCCCTTCGGTGAAGTCCATATCCTCCAGCTTTTCCCCCGAGTAGGAATCCATTGGCTGGGGGATGGGACCACACTCTTCAGTAAACACTGAAAAGAAGTAGTCGTTGAGGAGGTTAGCATTTTCTGCATCTAAGTGCTTTAATGCCCTCTCCTCATTTCTCAAAGGGCCAATCGTTCGACGGATTGGTTTACGGCTGTTCACATATCCAAAAAACTCTTTGGGATTCTCTGTACAGAGTCTCACCACTCGGAGTTCCTCAGACCGGTTAACCGCCCTTATGCTGGACTTCACTCTCCTGGCTAGCCTCCGGTATTCGTCAAAGTCACCCGAGATCTTCGATTACCGGTACACAGTTCTCTTCTTCCTAAGCAGTTGGCCGATTTCTCGATTAAACCACTTTGGTTGAAAAGAAGACCGACGGGGACATTTCAGAGGGATGAAACGCGATTGAAGACTCATGAATGTAGTTTTGAAACTGTTCCACGAATTTTCAATAACATCGCACACTTCTAGCCTCGCGTCAGTCAGTCCAGCACGAAGACCTGCAAAGTCTGCTCTTTTCAAATTGGGTTTCCTTGATTTACTAGTTGCAGACCCTTCCTTGGGGACTTTGACTACAAATCTAATTAGTCAGTGTTCACTGCCACCGAGCTCTTCGCCAGCAGAGAGGTCCTCAACGATGTCATCCTCAGAGGTGAAAACCAAGTCAAGGATATTGTTTCCTCTCGTTGGCTCTCTCACCCATTGAGTGAGGAACTCGTTGTTCGCGAACTCCAGGAGTAGTGCGTTCTGGCCACAGGGTTCTCTGGTTTCCCAGTCAACTTGTGTGTTGAAATCCCCCATGACGATACACACTCTGTCTTCGACAAGTTCTCCTAGTAGCTGGTACAGATCTCTGTCCTTTTCAATGAGTTGGGCAGGAGGTGTATAAAGCACCAGGGTCCTGTATTTGGCAGGACCTATCTCTAGGTCAACACCAAGTAGTTCCTGGTCGGATACGATGTTGCAATCCGTCGAGTTGAGAGTATTCTTGACATACAAAATCACACCGCCACCCTCTCTGTCTGGCCTATCTTTCAGGAAGAGCTGGTAACCGGGAATCGTGAATTCACCTTCAAAATCTCGGCTTGAGGTTTTTATCCACGACTCCGTTATGGCCACCATCTCAGGTTCCTCTGTTGCTACGAGGCCCCGGAGCTCAAGAAACTTATTCCTGATTGACTTCGCATTGAACAGAAGAACTTTGAGGGAGTCCCCTAGTGTAGGACTCCCTACGCTCTTCCGTTTCCCGGCTTCTTTGTTTTCGTGGTCACACCCTTTTTGACGACCTCCGAGAAGGTCGTTCCAGGAGTGACACGGGCATGCTGGCGCACGTCCGCTTTCGCTCTGTTTCGAACGCTCCTTTGGGTGCGTTCCACGACATCTTGAATTAGGTTAGCGAGAAAGGCCTTCCCTTTAAAGGAGAGATGTACCCCGTCCCTTTGGTAGAGGTCGTCTCTACCGATAAAGGTACGATAGGGGTTCACGAAGAAGACTACTTCTGCCGTGCAGAGATCCGCCAACCTTCTGTTAACTGCGACGTTTCTCTCGTGAGCGGTTCGGGATGGACCTCTTCTCGGAAGCATCCCAAACACCACACGTTTACGGGTTTTAAGCCCTATGTCATCCACGGCTCCCATCACCGTTTGGATGGTCTTACCACTGAGGCCAACCTTACCCCCTCTGAGGTAGAGGTCGTTGCCGCTCACCATCAGAGCAACAACTGAATTCTCAGAAATCTGAGCTTTCTCTGCCTCTACTCTGATGTTGTGGTTACCCCGTCCTGACAGGCAGCTTACCTTCACGCTAGTGCGAAGGCGGGCCGCTAGCAGCAGCTGCAGATCCCGTGTTTGCGAGTCACCAATGAAGGTGACCTTCGGACACTTGGTCTCTGAAGACGGGGTCTTCCCTTGTGGAAGAGGCCTCCCCTTTTCCTCTTTACTCTCCACATTCTTATCTTTCTTTTTCTTCTTGTTTATCTGTTTTTCTTCTATTTTTGGTTCTACTTTTGTTTCAACTTTATTCTTTTTCTTTTTTTCCTCGTTTTTCCTTTCTTCTTTTTCTCTTTTTCTCTCGCCTCAGCTAGCTTAGCCTCAGATGATGCCGGAATCTCCGCTTGGGTACCAGGGGATTCCGAAACGTCAGTGGGCGGCGCCTCTTCTAGGCATCGAATCTGACCTGCGTTAAGGGCTTCGAGCTTCTCCAACTTTCCCTCAAGGACCTTAGCTCTCTCCGCTGAGGCTCTCTAGAGGTCTTTTAATTTCTCCACCTCTCACGTCAATATGCAAGTAGTGCAAATACTTTCAGGGCTGCATTTTGAGTAGCAGCCCTCCGGAAAGTCAACGCACCACTTTTCTAAGTGGCATGTTGCACAGTTGTGTTTGAGACGAACTGGTCCTTTTTTGCCTGTCATTTTGAGAGCTTTCTCTCTCTCTTTCTGAAAACTCGTGACCAATCAATGACACAAAAGGTAAACAAGTATGTATATGAGAGTATACACAGAAGGAGGTAAGGTTAACCTCCTGTAGCAAGTATGTATATGAGAGTATACACAAAAAGGAGGTAAGATAAACCTCCTGTAACAAGTATGTATATGAAAGTATACACAAAAGCAGGTAAGGTGAACCTCCTGTAAAAAGTATGTATATGAGAGTATACATAAAAAGGAGGTAAGATAAACCTCCTGTAGCAAGTATGTATATGAGAGTATACACAAATGGAGGCTAGATCAACTTCCTGTAACAAGTAAGTATATGAGATTATACACAAAAGGAGGTAAGATGAACCTCCTGTAACACTTATGTATATGAAAGTACACATAAAAAGGAGGTAAGATGAACCTCCTGTAACAAGTATGTATATGAGCGTATACACAAAAAGGAGGTAAGATAAACCTCCTGTAGCAAGTATGTATATGAGAGTATACACAAATGGAGGCTAGATCAACTTCCTGTAACAAGTAAGTATATGAGAGTATACACAAAAGGAGGTAAGATGAACCTCCTGTAACAAGTATGTATATGAAAGTACACATATAAAGAAGGTAAGATAAACCTCATGTAACAAGTATGTATATGAGAGTATACTCAAAAGGAGGTGAGATGAAACTCCTGTAACAAGTATGTATATGAAAGTACACATAAAAAGGAGGTAAGATGAACCTCCTGAAACAAGTATGTATATGAAAGTACACATATAAAGGAGGTAAGATGAACCTCCTGTAACAAGTATGTATATGAGAGTATACACCAAAAGGAGGTAAGATAAACCTCATGTAATAAGTATGTATATGAGAGTATACTCAAAAGGAGGTAAGATGAAACTCCTGTAACAAGTATGTATATGAAAGTGCACATAAAAAGGAGGTAAGATGAACCTCCTGTAACAAGTATGTATATGAGAGTACTTACACACAAAAAGGAGGTAAGATAAACCTTCTGTAATAAGTATGTATACGAGTACACATAAATACGTACAGTTTGGAATGGGGACAAAACAATGAAAGAAATTTTCTGAAAAAATGTGTTCATCTTCAGGTAACACTGAACATACTGCACAGTTTAATCGGAAAACCCTTAAATACATATCCTCAGCCATGGATCAGCTTATCCCACACCAACCTACCCAAGATAAGAACAGTCCAAAACAGTGCCCTTCGCATTACAACTGGTTGCATCAAAACCAGCCCCTTGTACAACCCCGACACTGAAACCAAAAGGCTCCTCATCAAAGAGTAACTAAACATAATATGCAGACGTTTTTTCAGTAAGCTCCTCCCACACCCCTCCTCAATTTCTTCTCTCTCCCCGAAACCAAACAAATCCTTCTTCAACCACGGCATCACATTTTTTAGCGAACTTCCCCACCAACCTAACCGATCGAAAACACAAAAAAACGCACAAACTTCAAAACCAGCTGCTAAACACCTGCTCCAATTCTTCTACTCTATTCACACATCCGAATCCGCTCTGGATCCTCTAACCAGAGCTTATCTGGTTCGTCTAAGGTTAGAAGACTACCCTTCCATACATGAATACAATGGTAGAATACCTCTCACCCCTCACTTCGCTGCACCCTCCAACACCCTTGAAGCTCTGTTCATCTCCGCATCTCCTGTTCTTCCCTATGTCCATCTCAGAATATCTTTCATTATAACCTCTCAAGAAGATCTCAGGGAAAGACCACATATCGTGCCCTCATTCATGGGTGCTGTCGAGTTTGATTATGGAAACCCGGGGCGGGAGCCACAAAGTAAGTACATAGTTTCTCTAACCTACACAAATATGTGCCAGGCCATCAGTGAGAACTTTATCCCCCAATTAAAATATCTTGCCCTTATTATATTTAAATAATCTTTCAACAGAATAATAGTTAATATTTGAGTTTTATGATTCTGCATCCTGGAGAAACTAGCTACATTTGACTTCTTGTTGAAACTAACACTATAAGAAGTCGGCAAATTTGTCTCTGCTATTAATTTTAAAAACGGCGGTTTCATCACTTACGATCTTTCCGTGAGCCTAGAAATCTCGTATTCAAACCACGCCCTTTTAGCTACCGCTTCGATGGTGGAGAAATCTAAAGCTCTTTTTCCCTCCCTTAACCTTGGGGAAACCAATGTCGCCTTCTCTGTTACCGTCAGTAATCTTGGTGTTATTTTCGACGAGCAACTCTCGTTTAAACCGCTCATTCATCGTATCTGTAAGTCTTCCATCGGTTTCCTCCGCAACTTTTCACGTGTTCGATCCCATTTTGATCGACGAAGCCTTGAGACTGCTATTCATGCCTTCGTCACCTCACGCTTAGTCTACTGCAATTCTCTTCTAGTGAATCTCCCTTCTTCGTCACTTCGCCCCCTACAATTAGTTCAAAACTATGCTGCCCGTCTCTTCCTTCGATGCCTCTGTTACAGGAGCTACACTGGTTGCTTATTCGCTTCCGTACCCACTATAAAATTCTTCTCATTACCTACAAGGCACTAAACCTCGAGGCTCCACCTTATCTCTCGTCTGCCCTCTCCCGTCGTGTAACTCTTCAGGCACTCCGGTCTAACCTCGCTCCCATCCTGAACACTCCTCGTTCTGTCCTATGTTCGATGGGTGACCGTTCCTTCTCAGTTTGTGCTCCTAGACTCTGGAGGGCTAACAGCTCTGAAGGGCACATTATAAATATTTATTATTATTATTATTAATAAATAAGACCAACTAACGAGGGTATCTCCAGAAAGTTTTTGAAAATAGATTAGTAATAGAAATGGTGTGGTTAGGGAAAGTGAAATTGTGGAGGAGACAACATGAGTAAAGAGAAGAGACCATGAGGTGTCTGGAAATACATGTCTATGAAGTTAAGATGAAAACATTCGTTAAATCAGTGGTTTTCAACCTGGGAGAAACGAAACTCTCATAGGAGATGAGCGAGGGAGTCGCAAAATAACTGACGAATTAGTTAATGACGATGGGACTAATTAGTTGTTATCCGATTTCCGTGCATGATGAGCGATATAGTAGTATGAGGAGGATTTTTCAAGAATTGTTAGTTAGGATATTCGTGAGTGCTACCAGTTACTCCAGCATGTGCCCTCTCATTAGTTAGCGACGATAGAACTAATTAATTTTTATATCATTCCCGTGCATGGTAAGTGCTAGAGTAGTGTGAGGGATATTCTTCCAATACTTTTTAGTTAAGATAGTCTTGAGTGATACCAGCTCTTATAGTATGTACCGCTTCTTAATTTGAAAATACTTCTCATCTAAACAATTAGTAATCGTCGAATAGCCAATTATCATTGTTACGGTGCTACAGACACAGCTTCTTGGAAACTTCAGAGGAAACATTAATTAACTTCATGGCAGGCGAAACTAAGTAGTTTCTATATCAGTGGTATGCCCCTATATGGTACTTTTAGGTAATTTTTCTTTCAGTATTTTTATGGCTATATTAATGGTATTATTTGTATCGATTATTTTAAATCCTATTTTGATTAATGAAAAGGATTAGAGGTAAATTTCAGTGATTATTTGAAGACATAAAAGGTTAGATCAAATTGGAATTGATGGTTTTATCCCTATTCAAAATAATTTGTACATTCTATTTAATTTTATTAGCGCAGAGCTGTAAGGATGAGAGTGGGGGGGGGGGGGTTGTATATAGTTGTATATTATGTTCGTGTATAGCCTCTGAGTTGGCAGCGGAACACATCGAGTTCAGTTCTCTTTCTAATTCTTACCCTTATTTGTTATTAAATTCAGGTAATGTTGTCTCTGTATTTGTGTAAGTATAAAATGGAATATTTAGTCTAAAATTTAATTCAAATATGTGCCTAAGATTTATAATTTAATTAATGAGGTCCTTTTAATTTATTTTATTCAAATATCTGGATTTAGAGAAAGGAGGAGCACTGCTTCAAAATTCAGTCAAAGGAGGAACCTGGTAAGAAAGTTTGAAAGTATGGACTTAGCCAAACATCCCAATCGGGTTGTGGCACTTTCTTGTTTAAAATATAATGACCTCTAATTCTTATTTTATTAAATTTTCTCAGTAATCATCACATCTTAACGCATTAGCCTATTATTTCTCGACATGAAAATATAACACTTGTCACTAGTGATTTAGAGTCTTGGCAAAAAGTATAAAACACCTCTCATAAATTTATATATTTTAATCAAATCTTTTAGAATTTATATTATTCATAAATATATATGATAATAATGCGTATTTTGCTAATCTGTTTTAATATTTTGTTAATATGTTTGAATTACCTAGTATTTTACCGAATGGTGTGTAATTAATAAAATAGTCTTTTCTAAAATCAGAATTTAACCAATATTTCTTGTTTCAGCTGAAATTTATAACTCTTGTGTATTCAATATCGTTTCTAAAAATGACTAAAACTAAAGAACTTACAGAAGCAAGACCCTACTTCTCCCTAGTTAAGGGTTATCACAAGTAGTAAATGCTAAAAAAAATGTGCAAGGTATTTTGCTAAACTATAAAACTATAGCGATAGACCAAGAACTTTGTATCAAGGAAGAAAATTGTCAGAAAGATCTTACAACACTAAAGAAGACTTCTATCTTTCAGGCTTCACTACAGAATCAGAGAGAAATATCTTCTGAATTTGCTATGGAGTTCAAGGAAACTTTTAGTTCATAATTCTCACCTAGAAATATCAAAAGGAGATTTAAAGATCAAGGGCTAAAAATGTGAAAAAAAGAGGAAGAAGACGTAGATATCTGAGGTTACCAGAAAAAAACGTCTTCACTGCCCCCAAAGATCACAAAATTGTACAGATGAACGATGGTCTGTTATCTGGTCAGAGTAAAGTAATTATTAGGTATGTAATAAATACTATTACATTATTGTATTGATGTTTTAGATGTAATTTATGTAATTCCTTTAAATATATGTTGGAAGAAATTATTAAAAATTTTTTTTTTACAATTTTTGCGATTTTTTGCATGTCTGGAGCTACTGGATTTTGAAAAAGTTTTGTTGCACTCGTTTTCTTGGATCTTTCAAGAGGTTTACTTATGGGATCGAAAAATTCGAGCCTTTCCTGTCACCAGAGTCCTTCTCCCCTCGGTTAAGATACGGGTCCGAAGACTGCACACATTCCTACCCGTTTAAACCTAGTGTAGCTTTAAACGGGTAAGGTATCCGTCATCATCGATCTCGATGGATTTCCTAAAGCCATTGTGTGCAGATGTGTCGAGGTGGAAGTGAAAAGAAGAGATCTATGCTCTCCTGCGCGCGGGCCATAACAAGTCTGACATCGCCAAGCGGCACAAGCTCTGCCGAATGACCGTGCACAGAGTCGCGGAGAGGCTCAAGGACTGGGAAGACTTCAAAGATCGACCTCGTTCAAGCAGACCTCAAGTTGTCAACCGTTTGGCTGCGAGGAAGTCCTTTGAAAGGTCTCCGAAGCTCAAAATGACTCCGCTTACGAAGAAGAAGAACATCTCGGTTTCCACGGTCTCCAGGGCCGTCAAGGAAGAGGGCGGCAAGAGTTTGAGATACGTGGAAATGTCTCTGCCCACCGATCGTATGTGAGAATAACGTCGGGAACGCTTTCGTAGCCTTCTCAACCACTTGAAGAGTCATGAAAATCGAATTCTCCTTTTTCTGATGCAAAAAAAAAAACCCTTTACGATTGATCTGGTCATCAACAAGCAGAACGATCGTGTGGTAAGCTTCGGCTAAGAAGTCTGATGTCCGCTAGGTGTCCATGATGATGCTCAGTGTCGTGGCTTTGAATGGCGAGAAGATGCCGCTGATGTGGTTCCTGGCCAGTTACAGGCTCACCGCGGCCAATTACAGGGACATTTTGGCCACGAAAGTCCTGCTCTGGATGAAATAAATCACTAAAAAGGCGAGCTACGTCTTTCAGCAGGATGGCGCCCGGCTCACACGCTACGGCCGTGCAAAAGTGTTTGGGATCGAACATGAACTTCTGGTTGAAGGACTTTTGGCCACCGAAGTGGCCCGACCTCAATCCAATAAACTATAGCGTTTGGGTGTATCTCGAGGGTAAGGCCTACAAGGTCCGCCGCAGCAACGTCGACGAGCTGAAGTCCTCCATCAATCGCATGCGGACCAGCGCGTACTCGCCGCCGATAGCGGCCACATGGATTAATATTACAATTTAAACACATATTTAATGTTAACACAATAAAAACGTGTCTAAGTGCATCAAAACTACCATTATGTTTTTTGTTGAGAGCGATGCAACGAGTATAACAGGACTTTTGCAATGCCAGATATCTTTATGAGACGAAGATTTGGAGAAGCACTGCAGATTGTGTGGTACTTATTATGAAACTTGGAGGTGGTTATATCGTTGTATGGAGCTGCATGTCTTCGTCAGAGCCAAGGGAAATCTTTTTATGCCAGAGAAGAATAAACTCATCTGCTTATACCGCCATGTTGTCACAAATATTAGAGCCATCCATCGAGAAATTGCATCCCACAGCACCAAGAAATGAAGTTATATTTGAGCAAGCCAATGCCCTTTGCCATACATCCAACCACATCAAGAGTTGGTTCGGAGAAATGAGGATCACGACTCTGGAGTAACCCACTCATAGTCCAGACTTAAATCCTAACCAACCCTTGTGGGGAGTCTTAGGTAAAGCAATAAGAAGTACCACAAATATAAATAAAACAAATGCGTATAAAACATTAAAAGATAACGTCAAATTTGTGAAAATTTGGTGTAATTTATGCGACGAAGAATTATGGTTGTAATTAAAGCAAAATGGGTGCAACTAAGTATTAAAATAAATTAAATATATATAAATAATTATAATATATACACTGAACTCATTTAACAATTATTTCTAATTATAATATATGAATGATTCCATAAGGCCCTTTATAATTTAGACAAAAGTGTATTTGCTGATTTTTTGTAACAATGCTGGCCACTTGTGAGATGTATTGACAGAAACACCGCTACGTACATCTCTTCAAGTTAATAATGAGAAGGTTAGTTTTTCACTCCTGCAATCGATGAGGGAAAAGAATTTGTCAAGAGAGGGTTAGAAAAGAGAGAGTGGGAGAGAAAGGGAGGGGGGAGACGGCTAGAAAGAGAGAGATGGAGAGGGGGAGAGTGAGAGAGAGAACGACTTTGTATCCAACTTTGCTTAGCTGCGAATGAGTATGGTTATTTGCTCCTCTCGCGCGAGACAAGGAAAAGGTTTTGGCCTTGCTGGTGTGGCTTAAGCTGCACGCCAGCTCTGTTGCAAAATTCATATGAAGGTTGCGACGTTTTGAAATTCGCTTTATTTAAACATATCAACCGTAAATTTGAACATTTTAAGGAAAATTTCTTACTAATCAAAAACCTGTCTTTGATCACTCTCAAACCAAATTCGCAGTACCCTAATTTAGAGTTTAATTTCGCATTTAACTGACTATGAGAACTACATTAATTATTTATCAACTATGAGAACTACATTACTAATTATTTATCGACTATGAGAACTACATTACTAATTATTTATCGACTATGAGAACTACATTACTAATTATTTATCAACTATAAGAACTACATTACTAATTATTTATCGACTATGAGAACTACATTACTAATTAGTTATCGACTATGAAAACTACATTACTAATTATTTATCGACTCCACATGTTGACATGATCTAGATTTTTAAAGAATTGATGACGTCTTGTTTCTAGTGATGAAATCGCAATTTTAGATAATTTTATTCCATTATGTTTTCCCTCCCATTTTTTGGAACAATTTTTAGAACTCGACTTTTTAATAACGAATGTCAATTACATTTATTAAGTTCATAGAAAATTTGCCATAATTATTGCTTTTATGGTGATTTACCATACGTAGCGATGTGTGAACGATAAACCACATTTATTTAATGGTTTATATCCTGTTATAAAGTGCAAGCGTATGTAAGCCTTAGGAATTCTTGGAAAAGTTGAATAACTCGTCCCCAAATATTTTTGGAGTACACATTAAAAATAGAAAAATGTATGGATTATGAAAAGTCCCTAGATTTGTGTGTGTGTGTGGGGGGACTGGGGATATAAGTAAAATTAGGGTAACAGCTGTTGTAATTAGATACATTTGCTTGTAAATAAATATATTAAATATATCTACGAATCTTTGTATTGAATTTCACTTTTATAAAATTGAATAAAATAAATAGGCTTGAAGATGTGCCTCTTTAAGATTCATTGTATGGGGTTGAGAACGAAGGAAACACGATGGTCGATGATTATGATACCACTGGAGTGATTGAAAATGGCTGTGTTACAAGCCCATACTTCCAGCACAAAGATATACACAATTATAATTGGTGCGGTTAGTGTATAGCACCCTGGGGTACGCTTTAGTACCTTTCCTCAGGGTGTCTTAGCAGCGAGCCGTGTCAATTATTGCTATCCACTAACCGCACCATCTGTTATGTATTATTTCAACTATCATAAAGTGTTTAGCAGAAAGGCCCAAATAAATTATTAGATAATTCTCCGTTTTCTGCTAAACAACGAGAGATCAAAGAATTAAAACTGCTATTTTGGCTCGCTAGAAATGGCTGCCTGAAACTTGATCTTTACTGGTGGGTATTAGGGCATCCCCGAAGGTGCTTTAAGCAGCGGGATGTCATTTATTGCTTTACATTCACCACACAATCTGTTATGTATTTTTTTCTACAATTATACTTGTTGGAAAAATGGGTGACCGGACATTGTAGAAATATGATTTGGTCTTAGTGCGTGAGGCGATATTCAAGCGTTGTCGAGGGATTTCGAAATTTTGTGGAGCGTTTACTCTTAGGTCAAGGAAGGGGTGATTACAATTGGGGATAATACTGATGTGGATTCTGGATCCTTATTTACCTGATTATGAAATAGCGTATTTTCTGACACTTTTTTCAATATCTTAAAAGAAAATGGGCTAGTCAATTTGAAAATACCTAGAGATAGAGAACTTAGCACTTTCTATCAAGATAAACAATTTTTTCGAAATAAGAAATAAAATATTTCCGGAATAAAATTATTCCGTTTTCTCTTTCCTGTGGTGAAGTTGGATTTATTTCACTATTCTCTCCTGCTCATGACACACACATATATATATATATATATATATATATATATATACTGCCAAATAGATGGGGTGGGCATGGGCAGTCCTTTGGGCCCTGTCTTCGCAGATATCTTCATGTCCTGGTTTGAGGAACAATTATTTAGCCTGGAACTTGGAAGCATTGAACCCTTACTTTACCGCCGCTTTGTCGATGATAAATACATTCTGTCAATAAAAGGAGTCCTGCGATAAATTCTTACAATATGCCAATCATATACATCCTAATATTAAATTTACTTGCGAAAAGGAGCTCAATTCCTCCATCTCATTTTTGGATATCCACATTTCCCGTGTCCCAACTGGATTTGTAACCAAAGTTTTTCGTAAGCCAACCTTTACTGGTCAAGGCCAAAACTTTTTCAATTTTTGTGACTTTTCTTTCAAAATAAGTGCCTTCAAAACACTAATATTCCGGGCTTTTAATATTTGTTCATCCTACTCCGGATTTCACCAACAAGTCGTATTTCTGACTAATTTTTTCAAACAAAACGGCTTTCCTGTGTCTCTGACTGAAAAAAGTACGGCCTAATTTTTAAACAATATTTTCCATCCCAAATTTAAATTCCCTACTGTTTGCAAATATATCCCTTACATAATCTTTCCGGATCTGGGTTTTTTTAAATTAAATTTTTCCAAAGAAATTACATCTCTATTAAATAAATTCTTTTTCCATACCGACTTTAAGTTGATTTTCCTAAATAGACACCACATAGGATTATACTTCAATTGTAAGGACAGAATCCCGCCTGAAGCGAAGTGCTCCGTTATTTACGAGTTTACTTGCCCCAATTGTAAACTGGGAAGATACATTGGCAGTACGGTGCGCTCGCTGAGGGCGAGGTTCTGTTCCCATTTGGCTGTTAGCCACAGGACAGGAAAGGTTCTCTCTACGAAAGGATTCTCACCTGTTTGGCTTCACTCTATTAATTGTAAAACCGAAATCACAACGGACGATTTTAAAATCTTGAAAACCACCCCTGATCCTATATCATTAAGGATTCTTGAATCCATGTATATTAAATACCTTTTCCCTTCCTTAAATTCCGATTCTTCTTCTCACCCACTATGTACTTCTACTCTAAACAAAAATATGACCAACCTCCTAACCTTCTCTTTCTTCTTACGCCCCTCGCCCTTTCTCCCCAGTAATCCTCTAACGGCTGATTGTTTAAGGTTCGTTTATCCTGATGTGTTTCCTGTGTTTCCCGAATCGTTAATTCTTAACTCGCAACATAATAATCCAAAAATATCAATTACCTGTAAATTTCTCGCTATCCCCCTCCTTAATAAACATTAAATATTTTCCATAAATTCATCATTTTGATTATCTGTTTAACTCTAACTTAAATTGTTTTCCTCAAATTGTATTTCAAGTACCCGAAGATGGGTGAAAAGTTCACCCGAAACGTTGTATGAAGAAAATGAAATGAATTTCCCTTTATGCGTCCTTTCTTTCATCCTTCAAATTAAATTGAAGCTCCATAGGAGAAGCCCTAACCAATGTATATATATATATATATATATATATATATATATATATATATATATATATATATATATATATATATATATATTTAGAAGGACATTATTTACCGAGTCACATAACAGTAAGGGAGAGTAGTAGAAGCATAGCACTGCCCCCAATGTGTAGATAAGATAATGTAGATTTTAGTCTCCTTCAATCAGATTGTGGCTCTCTGTTAAAGGTTAAAAGTTATATCCTGACGAATACGAGATCAGGATCTGCCATTATTAAAAATCAGCTGCTGATAATTTACAAATTACTGAAAATAGACACAAGATTACTAATACCACGGGTCAGTTTCTAGAGGGTGAAGGAATTATATGATATTACTTAATTTATCCTATGGCTGATCCTTAGTAGAAACCGATTTATTCTACCATTGCGGAGATTCATAATTTTGTTGCTCGGTGTTAATGATAAACATAGAATTCCAAATTTTCGGGATATGTTTCCACCCTTGATGAATTAGATATGACATAATTTCTATGTGATACCAAAGAATCCTGCCACTCGGTATCTATATCCACATGCCTCTAACGCGGAACAAGTCCCTCTCCCCCGAGGTGACGAAGGCTTCCACCTGAACGCTGTTTGGTGTAAAAAACATAATACTTCCTGGCACCTATCCCCAAAAGAGGACCGGCCCCTGGGGCTCTCGGGCCTACCAGCGATTGTCATACTGACCTTTATGTAGATTTCATTATCCAGTCGGGGATCTTCCCAGTATCATGGAAGGATTGGCGCTGACTAACTAACTAACACATAATTTCTCTTTAAGGCTTATCTGGAATAGGTTAGGCACATTTTAGAACACTGATATTAGAGACTCTTGAACATTGTCGAAGATATTTGGATCCATGGTATTTTTATTTCCCTTTTAATGTAGGGAGACATGGGACATGTTTTGACATTTTAGTGAATTTCTTACAAAAAAAAAGATCAACAGATCTAAGTCGCGTGCTCTTAATTACGTCCCCGTTTTCAGTGACCTGTCCCCGGCTACTTTGCCCCCGAAAATGTCCCCGGTTTCTACTGGGACTGAAAGATCCGAAATTGGAATAAACTTAAATAAAGTAAAAAATGAAAAAAACGAAAATGTTGACCAAACTACACGTATCGTATAGTTGCGCGCCGTACTACTCGCACTGGTTGCCAAATGTCAATATTTATCTTCAGTAGCAGACGAAATTCTTCTAAAACGGCAACCCTGAAGCCGCAGGCTAAAGCCAGACAGCCAGACAGTCCAGAACTAGCGCGGCTCATCTTAAAGACGTAAGTGTTATCGTTTATCATACGTATTATTATATGTTATTTAACGTTTAATTTATAATCTTCAATGTGTCTGATTACTGTGATAACTTATCTGTTTGTCTGTCAGAGGTAGTAACAGTTGGAAACTTGTCATTAAATAAAACCACTAGTGACTAGAAACGTATTAGAAATTATTTATCCTGAACTTGTGCCAGCCTGTCGGCGTCAGTGATGACTAGCACTCTCTTGTTGGCTGACTAGCAGCTAGCTAGCTGCCTCAGCCAGTAAACGACGGCTCGTTGCCGTTGATTACAAAAACTGCGATTTTGTAGCCTACTCCCTTGACATTCATTGAGTAGGTTGATAATTGATTGCCTATTTCTCCTTGAACACGATATTTCCCTTGTCATATTATATTAACATACTTTTACACTAACTATCTTCAACCAAAAATGCCCAGGGTAGGCTGCCAGTTGTCTATTGTTTCACTATACTTACTTATGTTATAGGCTAAACACACTGGCTGGGTTTATTGCCCTAATGAAATGTCATTGTCTACTTACAGGGAGAGTTGAAAGGACGGACGGGACTGACAGGAAGACAAGTCAAATAGATGAGGACAAGAAAAAGTTTAGAAGAAACCGTGAGGAAAGTTAGAAAGACAAGACTCTACAATGTACAATGTATCTGTCTAAGAAAAGGAAATGTCACGTTAATGACAGTATTCTGAAGGAATTTCCATTTATATGGCCAGGTCAAGATAAGGCAATTGCTTTCTGCACACTCTGCAATTTCCCTTTTACAGTGGGTAGTGGAGGAAGATCGTCTGCGGTAGAACACCAACAGACAAAAAAACATAAAGCTGCCATTACAGCCCGTGCAAGTATACCTTCTGTTACAACCTTCTTCAAGAGGGTACAGTCCTCTCAATCAGAGTATTATACTCGTATGGCTGTACAGGAGGGTGTGTTTGCTTACCACACCATCAGACACAATCACAGTTTCAGGTCAATGGACTGCACAGCATTACTGAATCGGAAGCTCTATGAGCCAAAGTTCTCATGTGCAACAACAAAATTTCATCCCATAGTGACAAATGTATTTGCACCCTGGGTCATGACACTATTAACAGAAGATCTCAACCAATCTGAGTTGAAACGAAACTTTTTGATTTTGTAGAAATGAAAGGGGAAACTTCTGCAGACATTCCCGAGGAGATTCAAATCGCTGTCCGGAGACACAGTCTAGAAGACAAAGTTGTAGCATTCTCGGCTGACAACACTAACACCAACTTTGAGGGACTTAGCATGGCAGGGCGGGGGAATGTCCACAACAAAATTAAAGACTCCCTTCAACGAGAGGTGATTGGCCTTGGTTGCCCAGCCCATAGCATCCACAACACAGCGCAAACTGCACTGGATATGGTTCCCTTAGATGTGGAATATCTACTAACAAAGATCTTCGGATATTTCCACATATTTACGGTCCGTGTGGAGAGACTGGAAACATTCTGTGACTTTGTGGGTCAAGAGTACTACAATATTTTGCGTCACTGTAATGTCCGCTGGTTATCCATGCTCCCAGCCTTAGAGAGAGTCCTCCAGATGTATGCTCTCCTAAAATCATTTTTTCTCTCTGAGGAGAAAAGTCCTGTGGTCCTCCGCAAGTTTTTGAAGATCCCTTCACCGAACTGTGGCTAGCCTTTGTTCACGGAAACCTGGGTATTTTTAATGAGGCCATTAAAACACTTAAAAGCCAAGACCGTTGCGCATTTAGTCTGCTGCCATTCTGAGACATTTTCAGGCAAAACTGACTGCAAGACGTGATGATAACTTCCTTTCAGTCATGGTCAGAGTTCCTCTTAGAGACCTAGAGGAAAATGGTTTAATCACAAAAGAAACCTTCCTGGCGAAATCGAAGTGCTTCTTTGACACTGCAGTGAAATACCTTGAAGCATGGGGTAAGCATGCCGAAAACCTCTAAGATCTCAGCTGTCTCCTCCTGAAAAAGCAGCCTCAGCTGTTCGAAATTGAAAAAGCAGTAGAAACCCTCAGAAGAAAATGCCCTAACGTTACGACAAAGACATTCTTTTTGATGAGGTGTCTGGTCTCCAAGAGTACCTTCAGGGGAGAATACTGGAGGAATGGAAGAGAGAGGATACAACTCTCACTCAGAGATGGGGTTCAGTTATAAGCCAGGTAGCAATGCCTCTGTTGAGAGGGTTTTTTCCTTAATGAATGATATGTGGACCGCTGATAGAAATCGGTTCACAGTATCTACCATCAAGGTCCTTCTAACAGTGAAGACTAACTTCAACCATCTGCCATGCCAGGATTTTATGGAGAAGTTGACCAAAAACAAACCGATTCTTAAAAAGATACACTCCTCAGAGAAATACACTGATTGGGTTAGAGCACCAGTCAGAAATCTTCAAATCAGAATATATTCAATATTTCAAATCCAAACACTGTCCCTTTTGATTATGATCATTATGACCTCTTATTTTTACTCTTTTAGAATGCCAGGAATAAGGAGGAGGCCTTAGTTTGGGTGAAGTGTCGGTTGATACCTGTTTTTTACAGCTGATTGTATGGATGTGCTTGATCTCAGTTATTTTGATCAGAGAAATAAAAACTCATTGTTAATCAATTGAATTTTTGTTCAATTCTTTTGCAATTTAAGATAAATAGAGCGAGAGAAACTTTTGATTGCTGCTTTATGAATGGTAAGGGCAGTGTCCCCGTTTTAGTTTTTCCATAACAAAAACACTGCATGTTTTGGAGGTTTTTACACCTCTGAACCGAAGATGTCCCCGGATGTTGTCTCAGAAATCTGGTTACCTTACCTTAAGACTTTCCAAACTTTCAAAAACTCATTGAAAAGTAAAACAGTTACCATCCGACCGACAAACCTACGGACCGAATTAGTAACTTAGAGTCACGTGCACGCAATCTATAACCTCTAGGTGTTAATGAAAGAAATCAACCATATTAAATGATCTAATATTTCTATGTGATTTGAAGTGGGTTCGGATAGAATCATTCTATCTGAATCCAGGAAACTCCTGGATTCAGGTAGATCTAATGATTCTATTCTGCCCGAGATCGAAATTAAGATTTTAATGATTGTGGGATGCGGGTAAATTCATTAGGATATCAATGCCAACAGGGCCTGGTTTAAGGAGCTGCGGGGCCCGTAGCACAAGGAACAGCGGGGCCCCCATCTGTATATGTACGTATGTATAATATATATATTGTATCTCAACCCCACTCCTTATTTTCCTTTGCAGAAAGGGAAAAAATTATCTGAGGAATTTAAAAGAACTGCTCGTATGGTTGGGAGTACTCAACTGAAAAAGCGGGTTTTATTTTGTACTCTTTTTATTCCTATTCAAAGAACAACACCGTTCATACCAAGTAGCTTATAATGGTTAGGTCATGTTTATAGAAAGCAGGGTATAGTTCGGGATACACCAGGGTTGGTGGCCCCTGGTAGAAGAGGTAGAGGTAGGCCTAGGGAGACTTAGATAAGGACTATGAGGCGGGAAGCAGGAGATGATTGTTGAGAAGATCTTGACGCATTAGCTCAAGATAGATCGGGATAGCGCGAGTTCATTGAGGCCCTATGCACCCCCGTGGTTGCCACAGGAAATGATTGATTGAATATTTACATCCTCACGGGGCCCGTAGCACGTGCTACATGTGCTACTAGGTTAAACCGGCACTGAATGCCAAAACAAAATAATTTACATCCTATAAAAATTAGGCTGAGAACATCAAAATAGGCCGAATAAAATACTTGTTTGAGTAAGTAGGCCAATGTTTATACGTATTTTCATTAACTTCGGAAAGATATTCATACACATACATCAGTACGGATTGTGGCTTAAACCACTATCATTTGCACTAAATTCAAATCACTATTCCCGAATCAGCTAGGCCTACCTAGCAATTGCATGAGGAATCACCTATTTGGAAATTCTTAAGAGCGGATTGTTATGGATGGAGTGATAACTGATAATGGATAAAAGATTTAAAAGTTAAAAATGGATGATGAAAACTAATATAATCTTTTACCTTAATTTAGTCTGAGAAACAGTTTAATTATCGTTACAGTTTTAATAACAATGGGGTTGGTGGAGCTCTGCGCTCCCCCCAAGTGCATTCTGGTTTAACTTATACTCCTCCCCACGTCCCTCAACAAACAGAACCAATGCCCTTCGTATAATACGTTTCTTATGATAATAATGACATTTTTAAATGGGCCATATTAAATTAAACACCACAACAGATCTTTTAAACACGTTTTCTTCACATTCATTTAATGAGTTTGCTTGAAGTTAAGACATAAATCATTAAACTAAATAATGTTAAGAAAAAATAAAAGTAAAAACGAGTAGAATAAGGAGTTTGATAAAATATTACTCTTTTAAGGAGATTGAGCAGATTCCAGTACTTAAAATCATGGAGGTGTAGGCTTCGATGTCTCAAAGTGCTTAATAGCATTCAAGGGAAAATTTGTGTTACTGCCTATTGCCACAATTGCTAATAGTTTTCTTGACTAGTATCGTTAACAAATGAATTATCCATAAAACGAAGAATAAAAAAACGTTTTAGATGATGCCGGGTAAGTGTGTGGGTGGCTCTTCCGACTACCACTCATCCGAAATTCACTTGTGCATCAGGAGAGCACAAGGACACATCAATGTATGAATACGAAGAGGTCCTTGTACAAAAGTGACTGATCTCCACACTCATTAAGGACACCAATTTCCAGCCATTCGACCAGTTTCCCTTTAAGATCCGGTACCTGGGATTGACCGTGTAGTTCCCCAAGAGAGGGTGTCTATTATCCAGGTGCCCAAGAAAAAGGGCATCGACAGCCGGCCTACGACACGCTGTAACTGCCTCATCGAAACACGCTGCCGGTGGGTGGTATAGAGATAAAAGAGAGTACTTCTTTTCTGGGTCGAGCTGGACTGCTACCGCCTGCAGGAATGTGTAGGTTGGTATATATTGTAGTGAAAGGCTTCTCAACCTTTTAACTTCTTTTTACTATCGCCCCCTTTTCACTATTTTGTAAATCAATCCCCCAATACTGCAGACAGTTGCAAAAAATATATATTAAAGCCAGATCAAGTAAAGATATTGTGGCCTTCTAATATAAAAATAGTAATTAACAATAATCAAACCATAAAGCTTCAGGGTCAGTGAGTGGTAGCAGACGCCGCTTGCTACCATATAAAAAAAACAATGAGAAATATTTGTGGGATGAACTACTACCCTCTGAAGTAATAGGTTGAGATTGTGCAAGCCTAGCTATATAATTGTCATTGAAGGTACTTTATAACTTCCTCAAGAGTAGAAATAGATATTCATCTATATTCTATAATGGAATTTCTTAGATATAGTGAGGTCAAAGATGCAACAAAGAATATTTCAAACACTCGTTTAGATACTTTTTCTGCCATGCTAACATACTAACGGCACTGAATTTTCTTTCAAATTGCCTGATTCAATTTATTTAATGCGAAATGGCCTTTCCCCATTTATTTTATTCAAAACGGCCTACTTCAATATATTTACTCAAAATGATCTCTCCACAATAATTTTATCCCAAATGGTCTGCTCTAATTTATTTACTGCTGGATGGACTATCCCCACTTATTTTTTTTTCAAAATGGCCTGCCTCATTTAATTTAATTCAAAATGTCTAACTTCAATTTATATACAGAAGAATAGTCTCTCTTCCTTATGTTATTCAAAATGGCCTACTCTAATTTAATTCTGCAAAATGGCCTCTCCCCGTTTATTTTCCTCAAAATGGCCTGCTTCAATTTATTTATCTCAGAATGGCCTCTCCATATTTATGTTATTCAAAATGCCCTACTTTAATTTATTCACTGTAGAATGTCTTCGCATTTATTTTATTCAAAGGGGAGAAGCCATTCGACAATATATAAATTGAAGCAATCTATTTTGAAGAAAATAAAAGGGGAGAAGCCATTCTGCAGTAAATAAATTGAAGTAGACAATTTTGAAGCATATAAAGGGTGATAGGCCATTCTACAAATAATAAATTGAAGCAACCCATTTTGAATAAAATAGATGGAGTGCAGGAGCATATCCATCTATTTTATTCAAACTGGGATGCGCTGCTTCAATTTATTTACTGCAGAATGGCTTCTTCCCTTTTATTTTCTTCAAAATAGACTGCTTCAATTTATATATTGTCGAATGGCTTCTCCCCATTTATTATATTTAAAATGGCCTTCTTCAATTTATTTACTGCAGAATAGCCTATCCCCGTTTATTTGCTTCAAAATGGACTGCTTCAATTTATTTATTGTAGAATGGCCTCTCCCCATTTATTTCATTCAAAATTTGCCTTCTTTAAGTTATTTACTGCAAAATGGCCTCTCTCCATTTATTTTATTCATAATGGACTACTTCAATTTATTTACTGCATAATACCCTCTCCACATTTATTTTCTTCTAAATGGTCTACTTCAATTTATTTACTGCAGAATGGCCTCTCTCATTATATTTTATTCATAATAACCTACTTCAAATAATTTAGCGCAGAATGGCCTATCTCCATTTAAATTCTTCAATATGACCCACTTCACTTTATTAGCAAGCTTCATTGCCGAGACCCATTAGATATTATTATGCTGTTCTTTAACTACTATTGATGCAGTTGAGTTCGAGTCAGGCTATTTTTAATTCGCTTCATGATAAAAAATGTCTATTAAGAATTTACAATTGAGCCAAAGTAGATCAAAGCTTTCATTATTGGAATTCATCAATGGGAAGAATTTTGAAATAATCAGACCGCTTAAAATCGCTTCTAAATTCGATCATTTCAAGCTAAAGCTCGGGAGGAGCCTTTTCGACCACAAAGTAGTTTATTTTTTTTAGAACGTTTAACACCCTCTTTCACACTTTGCTGGGGCTAAACAGGCGCTAGATAGTGGGAGATTTAAAAGAAGTACAAAAGACGACTCAAGAGAGAGAGGGAGAGAAAGAGAGAGAGACCCACTTTCTTTTGGGGCGGGAGGGTGTGCTACTAGTCCTTGCAGGTTTCAGTTGTTGCGGGGGTATTGCACCTGTTACCCTCCCCCATCCTGGCGGGGATGGAAAGGTTAAATCTTCTAAATACTTGATATATGAACCTTCAATTAGGAACAAGTTTATGTTTCCTCTTCATTTATAGTTATAATTGCCTTTATTAACTTCATGATCCATTTCATGCCAAAATTTGCCCTTTCGTTGCCCTATCAAATTGAAATTGCATAAAAAGGATACAATAACAATAGCAAAAGCAAAATCTACAATCAAATTGATAACACAGGGGAACAATTTTAATCACATTTTCTGGTGACTTAGATTTATCTGCCAATTTGAATTCGTTTTTTCATGCTGATTTCAAATATATAATCCATTTTTACCTATATGCTATAGTTATTCTGTCATTTCTATTTTCTCGTTTCCCCGAAAACTGCCCTCCGGACGGACAGAGAGGGTGCTTGTAGAAAGCAAGTACTTCACAGTACAGAGTAGTAAGATAGTAATAAGTGTTATTGTGCAAAATATTGACATTATTGTTTCTTTTTTCAGGTCTTATGTTAGACTAATGGCTTCGTCAAGAGGAAATTGCGTTAATGATGCAGACACCTTCTGCTACATATGTGGCTGTTACTAGTTCGTCAAAGGCGCAATAGATCAAACTTTGTGATCCGCACTTACAAGGCATATTTTGATGTTCCTCTTGGCGATCAAGATAAGAAGTGGGCCCCACAAGCTGTTTGCCATTGTTGTGTGGAACATCTTCGTGAGTGGACGAAAGGAAAGAGAAATGGTTTTCTTTTTGGAATCCCCATAGTGTGGCGAGAGCCAAAGGATCATGTATCGGACTGTTATTTCGGTCTGGTGAATACTAGAGGGATTGGCAAGAAAAATCGGCACAAGATCGACTACACCAACATTCCCTCGGCTATCCGGCCAGTACCTCATTCTGAGTCTTTACCAGTTCCGATTTTCAGTGGATATGCTTCCTCCAAAGATGAAAATGATGTACCTGATATGGACGTCCACGGAATGGATTCAAAGACTGCCGATTCATCATCAGATGCTAAACAGTCATTAGCTCTTCACTGTTTCAATCAAGAGGATTTGAATGACTTGATACGTGATTTGGCGCTCTCCAAGAAAGCTGCTGAACTTTTAGCTTCCAGGTTGAGTGAAAGACATATGTTTGACAGGTCGGTACGAGTATCATATTACCGAATAAAGAAGTTTACATTTGTTAAATATTTCTCTGAGAACAAACAATTTGTATACTGCCACGATGTTGCTGGTCTGTTTACCGAGTTAGGACCTGGCACCTATAGCCCTACTGAGTGGAGACTATTTTTGGATAGCTCCAAGCGTAGCCTTAAGTGTGTCCTTTTGCATAATGGCAATGACTTTGGTGCAGTTCCTCTCGGTCACTTTGTCCATCTGCGAGAAACTCACGATAACATAAGAATAGTCATGGATTTACTTAAGTACCATAAACACAATTGGATCATATGTGTAGACCTTAAGATAGTCAACTCCTCCTTGGCCAGCAGAAGGGATATACAAAGTTTCCATGCTATATCTGTATGTGGGACAGTCGAGCCCGTGACCAACACTGCTCTCCAAAAGATTGGCCAGTTCGGGAAACTTTGGAAGCAGGGATAGACACACGATGGCGGACTAGTGCAGGACAATTAGAAGAGATCAGCCAGAGAAGACTTACTAGGAGAAAGAGTTACAAACGCAAATATTTGCCCGATTGAAATCAAGAAGAGGTCCTCCAGCCTGATGTACGGTCATCAATAAATTAGCATCTAATTGATTACAGTATTTGTAATCCTAATGTGTAATTCAAGTTTTTTTCTCATATGCAATAAAATGTTTGTGCAAAAATCTGCTTTAATCTAAATAACGCAAAAGGATGATTCAAAATTACTTCAGGGCATGATGATAGGCGTGATAAAATGAAAATTATTGTATAATATTAGTTATTGATATTACGGAAAATCTGTAGCGTTTAGAGAGAATCTGATTTCAGATTTGAATTCAGTATGCTCGAATTAGGTAGGAAAATGTACTTTTGGCAATTCACTTTGTTCCCCAGTGTATAATCTTTCCACTGAGGGAAAACTTGTTGCTTTTGGTTCATTTCTAAGAACTTAAATTCGCCGCTTACTTCCCAAATTCTTTTAAAGAAGCCTAAACTTAAGTCTCTTACATTTTTACGAAGCATAACATTTGTCTATTTCGACATCCGTTATGCCTCTCAAATTCTAAACTATCTATGACTCAATGCTAATAAAATTCCCTAATTCAGCAACCACCTGAAGTTTTGCAGGTTTTATCTTGAATTCTTTTTATGATAATCATCTATTTTTACCCGTGAGACCTGGGCAGTGAACACCCATCAGTAGAGACACGCACTAACGCACTAGTTTAATCCAGTCTACTGTAGGCGGAATTATCCCATCAATAAGGACACGCACTAGTTTAATCCAGTCTACTGTAGGCTGAATTATCCCATCAATAAGGACATGCACTAGTTTAATCCAGTCTACTGTAGGCTGAATTATCCCATCAGTAGGGACACGCACTAGTTTAATCCAGTCTACTGTAGGCTGAATTATCCCATCAATAAGGACATGCACTAGTTTAATCCAGTCTACTGTAGGCTGAATTATCCCATCAGTAGGGACATGCACTAGTTTAATCCAGTCTACTGTAGGCTGAATTATCCCATCAATAAGGACACGCACTAGTTTAATCCAGTCTACTGTAGGCTGAATTATCCCATCAGTAGGGACACGCACTAGTTTAATCCAGTCTACTGTAGGCTGAATTATCCCATCAATAAGGACACGCACTAGTTTAATCCAGTCTACTGTAGGCTGAATTATCCCATCAGTAGGGACACGCACTAGTTTAATCCAGTCTACTGTAGGCTGAATTATCCCATCAGTAGGGACATGCACTAGTTTAATCCAGTCTACTGTAGGCTGAATTATCCCATCAATAAGGACACGCACTAGTTTAATCCAGTCTACTGTAGGCTGAATTATCCCATCAGTAGGGACACGCAATAGTTTAATCCAGTCTACTGTAGGCTGAATTATCCCATCAATAAGGACACGCACTAGTTTAATCCAGTCTACTGTAGGCTGAATTATCCCATCAGTAGGGACATGCACTAGTTTAATCCAGTCTACTGTAGGTTGAATTATCCCATCAATAAGGACACGCACTAGTTTAATCCAGTCTACTGTAGGCTGAATTATCCCATCAGTAGGGACATGCACTAGTTTAATCCAGTCTACTGTAGGCTGAATTATCCCATCAATAAGGACACGCACTAGTTTAATCCAGTCTACTGTAGGCTGAATTATCCCATCAGTAGGGACACGCAATAGATTAATCCAGTCTACTGTAGGCTGAATTATCCCTTCAATAAGGACACGCACTAGTTTAATCCAGTCTACTGTAGGCTGAATTATCCCATCAATAAGGACACGCACTAGTTTAATCCAGTCTACTGTAGGCTGAATTATCCCATCAGTAGGGACACGCACTAGTTTAATCCAGTCTACTGTAGGCTGAATGATCCATCCGTAGGGGCACGCACTAGTTTAATCCAGTCCACTGTAGGCTGAATTATCCCATCAATAAGGATGTGCACTAGTTTAATCCAGTCTACTGTAGGCTGAATTATCCCATCAATAAGGACACGTACCAGTTTAATCCAGTCTACTGTAGGCTGAATTATAGACATTCCTCGACTTCTTTCAATAAATCTTTTGCGTTGTCGTTAATTCCATTCGCCTCTTTGCTGCTAATCGTTGAATCGCTTTAGAATCACCTTTAATTAAGTTTCTTATATCCTAACATTCATCAAAGGTCAAGGATAAAAAGGTCAACAGACCTAATTCGCTTACTCTCACTTATTCTGACCTATGACCTTCAAACATTTCAATAATTCCTGGACTAACCTAGGGACGACCTTGGCAATTATATCATTCGAAAGAGACTCTAAAACAACATAAATGGTGTATAATTTCCTTAGAATCGGCCGAATAGTTACGATGTTATTACCAAAAACTAATTGAAAAGTAAAATGGTTACCATCCGACCGATCTACCTACGGACCGAAAGCAACTTATAGAGTCGCACGCGACTAAAAAAATCTTCGACACGTTTAACGATTGGACGACGAGAGTTGACTTGTTTTTTAGGATAAATTAATGATCAACTATTAACCAGAAGCCCTTTAATAAATCTAACATAAAAAAATATAGTTTAGCAATTTAAATCACTTTTTTAAGCTAAAGATCTCATTTTAAATGCTAATAATTTTGAGAGGGGCTTTCCTTAAATTACCATTTCGATAAATTTCTTTTTTCTTGCTTCTATAATTTATTTTACGTTTCGTCTCATAGTGACGTTTCAAATTAGCCTTTCAAAATAGCTTCATGTTATTTCATATTACGTTGTGAGGTAACCCCACGTGGATTCTCTTGAGCAGAACGGAACTTACATGCACTGCCGAAGGCCCGGTTAGGCCTAAATTGGTAAGCCTAGCCCCCCCCCCCCTTCTTCCACAAGCGGTAGCCTCGAACCGTGTCCACCACGATTCACTTTTACACGGGCAGAATAGCCTCTGCAAGAAGATTCGAGGCCATTCGAGAGTATAGCTGTTTCCCGCTTACCGCCCCCCAACCCCGAAGAGAGCCTCGGACATAAATAGCGCTCGACTCCCCTGAAGAGACACAGAGTTGAGAAGTCTCGCCTGGATCCCAGAAGATTCCCCATAGTTCCAAGTCAGGTGCTAACAACAAAGCAAAGTAACAGCTGAACTATTTTGTGTATTTGGAATTATCCCCAGCCAGTGAGGTAATTCCACTTAACGATCGCCACCGAGTGATTTTCCGGGCTTCTCTCATCAACTCCCGTCGAAGCCCTCCTTCGTTCGCCCCTTATTTTGGGTAGCTGAAATACTCTTCCCCGGACCGGAAGTTACCGCCTCCCTCCCTGTTTTGGGAGACCGTCATCACTTCAAGTTCCCGCTCAGAAGTTCCGAGCGGCCTCACCTCACGTGCAGAAGACATCCGCAAGCCAATCCCTCTTCCCCCTTCAGCAACCCAATTGAGTTAATTCCCCCCCCCCTTCCATTTGAATAGTCTCCTCCTGTAATACCTTAAGTTCTAACTTCATAGTCTGATTTATAACTACAATTCCCCCCCTTCGTTTACTGATGTGATTTTGTCCGTTAATTCTCTAAGGTAATTTTACCCACCAATTCTCTCATTATTTTTATGTAAATAAAATTATATTTTAGTTCATGCCTATTTAAATAACCTTGAGCTTTGCCATTGCCCATTTGTTACCTGACCTCGTTGCACTCTCATCTCGCATTTCAGCCCGTCTAAACTAGCGGTGTTCCGTCCCTTCGTCGGTTCACCTGTAAGTTATCGGTCCTTCTTCCATAGATATAATATGGTATTGATGTAATATAATGTCATACCACAACATATATATATATATATATATATATATATATATATATATATATATATATATATTAATATACTTATTATATAAATCCGGTGTCAAGTTTGTTTGGGGTTTTTACGAACCCGTGTCAATTTAATTTCGACATTAGAAGTTCCCTTGTCATTCAAGTACATCCCTTTTATTTTATTTTTGTATTGTACTGGCAGAAGGCAAGTTCAAGTTAATTGAAGAGCAGTGGAACGTAATCTAATTAGATTTTGTGTTGGACCCCAGGTAATTAATTTTTTTTATTGTGTTCGAATTTTGGAGACTCCTGTTTATTAATCCAAAAGAGTTAAGGTCTTTGGTGTCCTAATTCCGGTTAGAAACAGCAGAGGTAGGTAGCTGTATCTTAATTTTTTTGTGTGATCAAGGCCTTCAGGAATATTCAAGTATTCGTTTCGCGGGGGTAGTGTCCTAGCTCGTTCGCGTATCAGTGTTCCCTCAGTTAACTGCGTAAAAATGTCATCCTTCGAAAAATTCAAGAGTCAGGGTGAAATGTTAGGTCTTTCGGGCAAAAACCTGCTAAACTACGTACAGGAAGAAGAGAGGAACGAACGGGCAGAGCCAAGGTAAATGGAGATGGAGAAGAACAAGATGGAGGAGAACAAACTGAAGATGGAAATGGAGGAGAACAAACTGAAGATGGAGATGGAGATGAACAAACTGAAAATGGAGATGGAAAAGAACAAAATGGAGATGGAGAAGAACAAAACGGAGATGGAAGAACGTGAACAAATTAGGCAGCATGAGCTGTGAAATGAGCAGAAATCAAATGGATTCTCAGTCCATCGGTTCCCGGGCTGAAATTCCCCAAACTCCTTCAGTCCATCTTCCCACTCTTAATGATGGAGAGGACTTTGGGTCATTTTTCACCCATTTTGAGAAAATCTTTCAGATCAATAGATGGGATCTCGAAAATGATGGCGTCGCTCGCTTACTTTCCCTCCTAAATGCCAAGTTAAGGGATATCTTCGTATCCCTTCCCCTGGAAGCAACTTTGGACTATTCCACGTTAAAGTCTGAATTGCTAGCCGCTGTTCATATGAATAACGAATTCTACCGCTCCTAATTCTGCCAGGAAAGGATCCGCCCTGGCCAAACATTTCGACAACATGGGTACATCCTCCAAGATACCTTCAGTGTTGGCTGGATGCGTACAAGATTCCCCAGGTCTATGAGTCCCTTCTGCATTCTTCCTTAGGGATCAGCTTTTAGCTGCCGTGGCTCCCGAATTTCGCACCTTCATTAAAGATAAACGTTGCGCCACTTTCAAGGAGTGCTTGGAAGAGGCCGATGTCTACGCGGGTAGTCCTGATTTATACCGTAAGGATGTTAAAAAGGCTCCCCAATCGCCCCCCCGCCAAACTAAATTTTATGGCTCAAGATTTACCAAAGTTCCTAGTCCCTAGAAGCCGAGAAACTTCCATTCATCGGAACACCGAGACGTTAAGACCCTAGTTTCTTCTCCCCCGGTTGTGCCGTACCAAAAGAACCCGATCGTCTGCTACACCTGCGAAGTTCCCGGCCATTACCGCACAAACTGTCCTCAAAACTCCCGATTCGCAAACTCTCAGTCCCACCAAGTGCGCCAAATCTGAGCCACCCCTGATCCTCCTCCGTCGCCTCAGGAGACTCCCGATCCTCCCTCGCCCGCCAAAGACACGGTCCATCAGGTAAACTTTCTCTTTAAGAAGAACAACCCTGGTGGATTGAAGTTAGAGAACGCTACTGTGAACGGTCGCCGAGTATCCACCCTCGTCCGTGATACCGGGCGCACCTGTATTATAGTGTTTGAGGACCTACTCCCCCCTGTTGGGCCCGACCACAAGAAATTTGCGGTGGTCCACGACTACCTTGGCCGGGCAGTCGTTTCCCAGTAATTCGTTGTCACATCGAGTGTGACTATATGTCCTGTTGGGCCGAAGTGGTAGCGGCCCTAATCCAGTTCTGCTCCGTTTTATTCGGTCAGAACCCCGTAATTCACGACCATCCCGTGGCCCAGCCCGTAATTACCCGTACACAGGCAGCCCTGGAATCCCGTGCACCTGTTCCCCTGAAAACCCCTATCGCCCCGGAATTCCAAGCCCTCCGGAGCGATAAGTTGTCCCGCCCCCAGAAGGAGTGCGCAACTCTCCCCCCCCCTTTGGGAGAAAACTAAAACCCTCTAGCGTGAGTCCACCCGAGGTAACAAACGAGTGTTGTATCTCGTGAAGAAGGATTTATTGTATCGTGCCTGCTCGGAAGTCACCGACCAAGAAACAGATGTCTTGTGTGTTCCCCGTGAATTGGTCCCGCAAGTATTGAAGCTCTCCCGTGACAGTTTATTCGCCGGCCATTTTAGCTATAATAAGACCGCGCAACGAGTCTTCAAGTATTTCTTTTAGCCAGGTGCAGCCAGAGATATCGCCGAATATTATCGGTCATGTGATATATGCCAAAAGACGTCCGCAAAAGGGCAGGTTAAGCCAGTGCCCTTCAGAGAGGCCCTATCATCACCGAGCCCTTCTCCCGAGTAGCTATCGACCTGATTGGCCCTATCCACCTCCCCTTCAAGCGAAGGACATTAGGACATTGCTATGTCCTCACCTTGGTAGACTTCGCTACCAGTTTCCCAGAAGCAGTCCCCCTCAAGAAGATGGATAGTATCACGTGCGCCGAAGCACTGGTCTCCATATTCTCGCGCGTGGGAATTCCCAAGGAGGTACTGTCAGATCGAGGGAGACAATTTACTTCCGAACTCATGGAATATGTAGGCAAGCTTCTGATGGTAAAACCTTTGTTTACCACCCCTTACCATCCGGCTGGGAACTGTATGTGCGAGAAATTAAACGGGACCCTCAAATCAGTCCTCAAAAGGCTCTGCATTGACCAGTCCCGAGAATGGCACCGATAATGCCCGTTGCCCTTTTCGTGTGCAGAGAGATCCCTCATAGAACCCTTGGATTCGCCCCTTTCGAGCTCTTGTACGGACGGAACGTGCGCGGCCCCCTCAGCATCCTGAACGAACTCTTTACTAATCCCCAACTGGACAAGGAAATACAGACCTCCTACTCTTATCTCTTGGATTTGAGAAAGAGGTTAGTAGAGTGTGCTGATCTAGCCTATAAGAACGCGGACGTGAATTTAGAGAGGTATAAGACCTACTTTGACCTTAAGTCACGAGAACGAAAGTTCAAGCCTGGCGCGGAGGTGCTGTTACTATACTACTTCCCGCGGAAAGCAACAAACTCCTTAGCCAGTGGAAGGGACCCTACCCCGTCCTCGAGGCTAGAGGGCCTGTGAATTACCTCATCCGTACTCCGGCGGGAGCGAAGGTTTTCCACGTGAATATGTTAAAAAGGAACCACCGGCGCGCCGGTGCCTACAACTTGGTAGCCCCATACGAAGAATCTCCGTTGGAAGCACATATCCCGCTGGACCCCTCAACATCGTCCAAGTAGTTTGTATTGAGTCAGACAATGAATATCCCCTTCCGTCACTACCCGAATTTCCAAATCCATCTGAGGCGATCGCACTCGACGTCTGCCCCCAGCTAGCTCCCTACTCCAAGAATCAGCTGCAGCAGTTGCTGAGCGGATTCGACGATGTCATTTCTAACACCCCTGGCTGCTCTAATCAATTTGAGCACGACATTGTCCTCATTACACAAGAGGCCGTCTGCTCCAAGCTATATCCCCTCCCCATCCACCTTAGGAAAGCTTTCAACGAAAAGGTGGATAATCTGGTAGCGTTAGATATAATAGAACCCTCGGCGCCTGATTATTGCTTCCCCATTGTTATGGTTCGCAAACCCGACCACACTTTCCGTATGTGTGTCGATTTTTGCAAGTTAAATTCGGAAACGGTGTTTGACGCAGAACCCATTGCCCTCATAGATGAAAATCTCCATTTTTTCGAGGAAATGAACTTCATTTCCGAATTAAACCTCTGTAAGGCACACTACCAAATTCCCCTTCGTCCAAACGCCCGCAAGTATACCGCCTTTCCCACTTATAAAGGCCTCATGCAGTTGAAACGACTTCCCTTTGGGCTAGACACTGCATGCAGTAATTATAACAGAATGATGCGAAGAATCGTGGACGGGCTGCCCCACGTCTCTTTTTATTTTGACAACCTGTATGTAGCGACCGCTACGTGGGACCAGCACCTGATCGCTCTCGGCGCCTTACTCAATAGGCTTCGTGAGCACGGGCTCACCCTTGGGCCTACTAAGTGCTACTTCGCTTATGATACGATTAAGTATCTGGGATTCAAGATCGGTAAAAATCAGATGAGCCCCCAGGAAGAAAAAGTCTAAGCCATCGTTGAGATGCCCCTTCCCCGCACGAAGAAACAGTTGAGGTCCTTTATGGGACCTGTCTCATTTTACCGCCGTTTCATTCCAAACTTCGCGTCAATCGCCGCCCCGATAACTGCCCTGCTTAAAAAAAATCCCTGGATCCCCTCTCGTGGGACTCCGAAACCTCTGCCAGGTTCCATCAGCTAAAAAAACAGCTAACGTCCGCTCCCATCCTAAGGCTCCCGAACACGACTAAGCCTTTCGGCATTAGGACCGATGCCAGTGATGAAGGGATTGGATGTGTCTTCCTTCAATATGCTGAGTACGCGAGTAGAAAGCTTTTACCACGCGAGCGAAATTATTCAGTAATAGAACGGGAGGGCTTGGCAATAGTTTAGGGGGTTACCAAGTTCATTATGTACTTAATAGGAAAGCCTTTTGTAGTGGTAACAGACCCCCGCCCCTTGTTGTTTCTGAGAAATACGAAAAGTCAGAATGGGCGCATCATGAGGTGGTTGCTGATAATCCAAAAAAATCAGTTTGAAATATTGTACGTCCGCGGCAGTGACAACTGTGTTGCAGATAATTTGAGTCGTAACCCAGTGGCAGAAGAAGCCAACGAGCCACTAAATTAAAAAACTGTAAATATGGTATTTCTCCTATACCCTAGAGGTTAAATGTTTGGCAAAAGTTTGCCGATATTATAATCCCCTATGTATATATTACCTCATTAATGTTCTTAATTGTGATTTTTTTGGGGGGTCCACTAAATTGTTTAGTCTTTAGTCCCATATTTATGCATCGATTTAATTGGGGTTTTTTTTCGTTCTACTGAAATGTCGCCAATGTTCTCCTGTGATTTTTCTGTTGTTTAAAATTATATTAGTTAAATTCTCTAGAATCGACCTGTTTAAGGCTTATGTCCGTAAATTCCCCGCTGAGCTCAGATTTAAGTTTTTTTTTTTGGTGTGTACACCTGTCGTAGCAGGTCAGAATTTTCCTAAACCTTTGATAATTCTAGTTTGACGGGTTGGGATGATCCTTTCCTACGCAACTGCTCTGTAAAGCATCATCTTTCGGTTGGGGATGAGATGTGTGAGAGAACCCCACGTGGATTCTCTTGAGCAGAACGGAATTTCCATGCGCTGCCGAAGGCCCGGTTAGGCCTAAATTGGTAAGCCTACCCCCCCCCCCTTTCCACAAGCGGTAGCCTCGAACGGTGTCCACCACGATTCACTTTTACACGGGCAGAATAGCCTCTGCAAGAAGATTCGAGGCCATTCGAGAGTATAGCTGTTTCCCGCTTACCGCCCCCCAACCCCGGAGAGAGCCTCGGACATAAATAGCGCTCGACTCCCATGAAGAGACACAGAGTTGAGAAGTCTCGCCTGGACCCCAGAAGATTCCCCATAGTTCCAAGTTTGGTGCTAACAACAAAGCAAAGTAACAGCTGAACTATTTTGTGTATTTGGAATTATCCCTAGTCAGTGAGGTAATTCCACTTAACGATCGCCACCGAGTGATTTTCCGGACTTCTCTCATCAACTCCTGTCGAAGCCCTTCTTCGTTCGCCCCTTATTTCGGGTGGCCGAAATACTCTTCCCCGGATCGGAAGTTACCCCCCTCCCCACACTGTTTTGGGAGAACCGTCATCACTTCAAGTTCCCGCTCAGAAGTTCCGAGCGGCCTCACCTCACGTGCAGAAGACATCCGTAAGCCAACCCCTCTTCCCCCTTCAGTAACCCAATTGAGTTAATCCCCCCCCCTTCCATTTGAATAGTCTCCTCCTGTAATACCTTAAGTTCTAACTTCATAGTCTGATTTATAACTACAATTCCCCCCCTTCGTTTACTGATGTGATTTTGTCCGTTAATTCTCTGAGGTAATTTTACCCACCAATTCTCTCATTATTTTTATGTAAATAAAATTATATTTTAGTTCATGCCTCTTTAAATAACCTTGAGCTTTGCCATTGCCCATTTGTTACCTGACCTCGTTGCACTCTCATCTCGCATTTCAGCCCGTCTAAACTAGCGGTGTTCCATCCCTTCGTCGGTTCACCTGTAAGTTATCGGTCCTTCTCCCATAGATATAATATGGTATTGATGTAATATAATGTCATACCACGACATATATAAAGAGTTTTTCATTTTCGTAAATAAATAAATATTTATAATTCCATTCCAAATTAACGATATTTTTTCATTTTCCTTTTTTTTTCTCTTCATCTTGGTTTCCTTCATTTTAGAATGGTAAATAAGAAACTACCAAATGCAAAAATCAAATGAACGAGTAACAGATTTACCCTAAAATAGACTGCTGCAAAATAAATGATAAAAAACATTTAGGTAAATTATTTTTTTGTAATTTTAAATTAGAAATATCGTTGGTGCCGTACCTAACTCGCAAACTGTCTGACCTTCCCAGTTCAAATTTGGCGCTACGCTTCCAACTCAAGCTTTGATATCAACCATCGTGACTGAAACGATCGCCGTAACATCAAATTAGACTAGAAGTTAGGTTTTTATATACGTTTGAATTTATTATTTAATTTTAGTTTTTTTGTTCTTAACGGTCGCGGGCCATGTTTTGAACATCGGTGGGCCACATTTAGCCTGCGGGCCGTACTTTGCCCATCCATGTACTAGAAAAAAATGTGGATTTCTAATCGATGACTATAGATGTTACCATAAATGATAGTTATGAATTAACCATGTTACTTTATTGTCTCTTACACGCCCCCCAAAGGACCATTCGGTACCTGATTCTAATAAATGACTATCATACTCAAAATGAACACATAACTACTGGGTCATATTTTTCTAAATTTCTACAACATACCTGAAAAGTCTCCTTTTCGTCCTCACCCGTTAGAGCATCAAGTCTTTTTGTGACGTCCAAGTTAGCTTCATCTGGTTTTATAACGAAGGCTTGGAAACGATCTTCAGTGTCATCTTCAACAATATCAGGGACCGCTTGGCGATTGTTGTTGTTTCTACTCTCCCAATCAGTGTCCAAATCATCAAGAACGTGAGATATACCCAATTTCTTTGAACCCATCAACGTTTCCACGTGGGGTTCACTATAGATTGCATTTTCTATTTCCTCGTTCTCGGGGTCTGATTCAACATCCCCATCCGTGACGAAAACATTTCCTGATTTTGGTTCTAAGCTTTCCACTCTTCCTGTTTCTGTCTCAGGTATTGGCTCCACTGCTGGTACTGTTCCATCTGTTATATCTTTCACAGCAACTGTCCCTAATGCTGTTCTTTGTGTCTCAACCTCTGTTTCAGAATCAGCTTCTGTTTGTTCCGCTTTTGGCTCTGTGTAAGCTTCAGCCTCTGGTATTTCCGCTTGAGCAACAGAGTTTGGTTCTTCAGCATCACCCATTGCTTCAGTAAAAACTTTGGGTTGTTCAGCTTCAACTTCATCAGCAGCAGCATACATTCCATCTGCTTCAGCCTTTGCCTCAGTACCAGTTCCTATTTTTTCTACCTGAAACTCTGCTTCAGTATTAGCGTCTGCTTCTTTAGCCTCAACTTCTGTTTCAGTACCAGTTTCTGATTGTCCTGTTTCAATCTTTGTTTCAAGATCAGCTTCTGATGTTTCTGGCGTAATTTCTGCTTCAGTACCAGCTTTTAATTCTTCCACTCCAACTTCTTCACCACCAACTCCCGGGTCTTCCATCTCAAACTCTGTTTTATTCGCAGTTTTAGGTTCTTCCTCATCAATCTCTTCTTTAGTCTCAGCTTCAGGTTTTTCCGGCTCAACCTCTGTTTCATCACCCGTTTCAACCTTGTATTCAGCATCAGCTTCCAGTTTTTCTACCCCTGTCTCATTTTCAGCAAAATAATGGGGGTTTTCCGCTGTAACCTCTGCTTCACCTACACGATTTGGATCTTCCGCCGCAGCCTCTACTTCAGCCATGGAATTAGGATCTTCCGCCGCAACCTCTGATTTAGCCGAGGAATAGGGTTCTTCCGCTGCAACATCTGTTTTAGCTGTTTTAGCCACATAACTCGATTCTTCCGCTGCAACCTCTGATTCAACCATAGAATATGGTTCTTCCTCCCCAATATCTGCTTCAGTAATAACTTCAGGTTTTTCCACCCCACTCATCTTTTCAGAATCAGCTTCTGGTTGTTTCGATTTGATCTCTGTTTCAGTATCATCAATTTGATCTTTCGCATCAACCTCTCTAAAGACACCAGTTTCCAGTTCTTCTAACTCATTTACTGCTTCACTACCACCTTCTGATTCCTCCGCTTTAAGTTCTGCATCAACACCAGCACCAGCTTCTGCCTCTTCTAATTCAAATGCTGCTCCATCATCAACAGCTCTTTCTTCAACAGATTCTGGCTCTTCTCTCTCAGAATCACCTTTCGTCCCAACATCAGCCACCTGTTCTTCCTTTTCAGTACTGACATTAAGGTCTTCTGCCTCCCCTCTTGTTTCAGCACTAGCATCGAGGTTTCTCGCTTCAACGTCTACTTGAGTATCAGCTTCTGGATCCACTTCACCATCGGTTTCACTATTAGTAACTGGCTCTCCAACCTTAACCACTTCTACACCAGTCTTTTCTTTTTCCTCAGCCTCTGTCTCACCATAATCTTCTACTGCAACATCTGGTTCAGCAGCGGCTTCTGGCTCTTCCACCTCGAGCTCTGCTTCAGAATCAACTTCGGGTTTGGCATCGCCTTCCAAGTTTTTTGATTGCTCTTCTGCATTTCCTTCCACTTTGGTTTCATTTGCCTCAACCTCTGATTCAGCATCGCCCGTTTCTTTTGCCGTAATTTCGGCTTCATTACTTTCGGCTTCTTCTGGTTTAACTTCTGCTACATTACCTTCAGCTTCTTCCAGTTCACCTTCTGCTTCATTATATTCACCTTTGTATGGTTTAACTTCTGCTTTATTATATTCAACTTTGTATGGTTCAACTTCTGCTTCATTATATTCACCTTTGTATGATTCAACTTCTGCTTCATTATATTCACCTTTGTATGGTTTAACTTCTGCTTCATTATATTCACCTTTGTATGATTCAACTTCTGCTTCATTATATTCACCTTTGTATGGTTCAACTTCTGCTTTATTATATTCACCTTTGTATGGTTCAACTTCTGCTTCATTATATTCACCTTTGTATGGTTTAACTTCTGCTTCATTATATTCACCTTTGTATGATTCAACTTCTGCTTCATTATATTCACCTTTGTATGGTTCAACTTCTGCTTTATTATATTCACCTTTGTATGGTTCAACTTCTGCTTCATTATATTCAACTTTGTATGGTTCAACTTCTGCTTCATTATATTCACCTTTGTATGGTTCAACTTCTGCTTCATTATATTCACCTTTGTATGGTTTAACTTCTGCTTCATTATATTCACCTTTGTATGGTTCAACTTCCGCTTCATTATATTCACCTTTTTCTGGTTTAATTTCTGCTTCAGCATCACTTTCGATTTTTTTTTCTTCAGCTTGTGTTTCAGAAGCAGCTTCCGGTTCTTCTTCAATCTCTGCTTCAAAGCCAGCTTCTGGCTCTTCAGTCTCTGTCTCTACTTCAGCATCTGGTTCTCTTACTTCATGATGTGAGCCAATCTGTGCAGTTTCCGATTCAAGTTCTACGCCAGCTTCTGATTCTTCTGTTTCAGAACCTGCGTCAGCTTTTGGTGTTTTGATTTCAAAACTTGCGTCAGCTTCTAGTTCTTCCGATGCAGGATCTACAACAGATTCTGTTTCGTGTTCTATGTCAGTTTCTGCTTCTTCCGTTTCAGGATCTACAACATTGTCTGCTTTTGTTTCATGTTCTGAGTAAATTTCTGCTTCTTCCGGTTCAGAATCTGCGCCAACTACTGCTTCTGTATCTTCTGTCTTAGCCTCCGCTTCAGTGGCCGCTTCTGATTCTTCTGTCCCAGCATCTGGTTCTTCCATCTCAAATGATGTTACATCATCAACTTCTGGTTCTTTCATTTCAGTTCCAGCTTCCGTTTCCGTCTCAACGTCTTTCTCGGCATCAGATTCTTGTTCTTCTACATCTATCTCACCTTCATTTACTACTTTTGGTTCTTCCACCTCAGCTTCTTCACCAATAGCTTCTGGTTCTTCCTCTTTAACTTCTGCTCCATTCTCCGCAGCTAGTTCTTCAGCCTTAGCTTTTGTTTCTTTCACATCACTCTCTGATTCCTTCTCCGCAGCTAATTCTGCCTCAGCTTCCGGTTCTTTCTCCCCAATCTCTTCTTTATGATCAGCCTCGGGTTTTTCCCCATTAATTTCCACTTTAGTCTCAGCTTCTGCCTCACTTCCCTCAATTTCTGCTTCGGCAGCAGCTTCTGATTCTACCATTTCAACATTCGCTTCTTCGGTTTCAGCCTCTATTTGAGCACCAGCTTCTGTTTCCTCCGCGTCAGCATCAGCTTTTTGCTCTTCTGTTACATTTTTCACTTCTTCCATTTGTGCTTCTGCTTGAACAGCAGTTTCTTTTTCCTTCGATTCAGCCTCTGTTTCCGCATTAGCTTCGACTTCTGATGTACCAACTTCTACTTTATCACTAGATTCATGTTCTACCTCAACTTCTGCTTCATCAGCAGATTCATGTCCCTTCTCAACTTTTGCTTCATCACCAGATTCGTGCCCTGCCGCAACTCCTGCTCCCGCATTAGCTTCGACTTCTTCTGTACCAACTTCTGCTTCGTCGCCAAATTCGTGTCCCGCCTCAACTTCTACTTCAGCATTAGCTTCCAGGTTTTCCGCCTCATATATTTCACCCCTATCTTCAGGTTTTTCCTCCCCAATTTCTGGCTGTGATCCTACCTCACCTTCTTCCTCTACGTTTGTTTCTGATTCCATCACAGACTGATCATCGGCAATTGTCAGTTCATTATCTTCCATGTTAGCATCTTTCGCCAATGAGGTTGCAATTGCTGTTGTCCCAATAGCAGCACCTCCAGCTGCCAGTCCCCCCACTGTTTTCTTTATGTTTCTGTCTCTTCGAGACTTTTTGGGATCCTTTCCATTGGTCAAATCCTTAATTCGCGTATTTCCAACCACCGTTCTATGGTCAGTTGGAAGTGTTTTGTTAGGTGCAGGAAGGTACCTCGGAGTTACTTCTTTGTAGCTTGTTTTTCCATCTCTCCCGCCCTGTAATGAGAAAAAAAAAAGATCTTTGGTGATTGGAGGAATGAATCCTGTGGACAGAATGACAGAAAAAATTCGTTATGTATGAAAATAATCTGATTTTACCACTGAAAGAAAATGGTCTTTTCAAAGAGAGTAATTCTCTATATACTTTGCCACTTCAACCACTTTAAAAAAAATGACATTTACAAATAAACAAAAATTGTCTTTGATTAACATGACGCTAGTGAGAAGTCGGGGAAAAAAACCCGAGAAAAATTAATTGTGAGTAGTGTAGTGGAAAGAATCAATAGCTAAGAAAAGACAGCAATGTAAAGATAATACCTAATGCGCCACTACTGGGTACATCTTGTAGAGCGAAAAAAAGTCAAAACACTTGAATATGTGAGTTGTCAGAGGCAATTGGCTCCCTGTTAACAGGAATAAATGCGTGAAAGAAATTGAATCGTAATTAAATTCGTTACAGGTGCAGTATTTTTATTACCTTCGTTACATTCTTATTCTGGAAAGTTTTTGGCTTCCGTCGAATTCGGCGCTGTAGAACTTTGAGTTTATCTTCATCTGTGTAGAAATAAATTCAATTTAGAAGCAACTAAAGCAAAGCAAACTCTTCATTCAAGGACTAGTTACTAGGAAAGAGGATATATTTATCAGGGATGCTTAGACCGACAACACCTCTGTAGTGGTTTGTGGAAGTGCATCAGAGAGGCGTCATAAAATGCCTTCTTTACTCAGCAGCAGGTGGAGTGGTTCGCATTTCACAACTGTTCTGTGATCTTACATTCTATTTAGCCTTTTTTACCTCCACTTTACCTCTTTTTCTCCCTGGAGAGACCAAGTCCCAACCACTAAAAGCTCTTTCGTTTGGCAAATGCACAATGGAGCTTTTTCGGCATCATTGTGATAAAAGCAAGAAGTCCACGACTTGAAATAGAGCGACCATATTGTGATGCTTCATCATGTGTCCTATACAAACTTGTTGCCATGGTTTGTAAACGCAGGTTCCGCCACCCATTAATTGGGATTAAGGTGGTTTATTGAAACAGTGCTTCTTAAGAGTCATAATTTTTAACCATTCTCTCGGAAATTGTTAACAAGAGCTGCGCACACTATTTTATAGGGCTTTTCCAAGCCAAACAGGTTAAAAACAGTTAATAGTGTCATAAGAGTAATATTTTGATGGCGGAGGGGGCTATCACCCCTTTATAAAGTCACGAAAAGTCAATCTTTACTTCCAATTTATCAACACCCGAATGCTTCGAGATGAAGTTCCGATTGTTTACGGTTTTGATTTTATTATTATTCGCATAATTGAGCTATTTAACGTGTTAGGGAGGTTAGATTTGGTTAATTCGAGTGGGTTAGTTTTATATAATTATTATAGGCTGTTTGAATTTTCTTAATTACGCTGGAAATTTATAAAAATGATTTTTTGGGGGTTGCGACGCCATTTATAAATGCAATAAGGCGGTTTAAGTTACACTCGCTTGTTTAAACATGGCGAACCAAGGGAGTTTATCTTTAATCTTAATATTAGTTACTTTTTTATGGAATTATGTTAGAAGTTGTCTCTCTATTAGCGCCACCTCTACTCGACCTAAAGAAGAGATATTAAGTATTTTTAGCCTGTTTGTCTTGGGAGGAAAAAAACCTATAAAATAGCGCGGATCTTATTAACACAAACTAACTTAGGTACCTGGCGTAGCCCCGGATAAAAAGTCCTGTCGCAAATAAATACAGATACATATTGTTTGAAATTCTTATGCTGTGGCATAAATATATCTTTACTTGCCGATTATTATTATTGCGGGGGGGGGGAGGCAGATTCAGGAGAGTTGCGCACTCTCCCTATCATATAATACCATAAAAAAGCATAAAATACATAATATCATATAATAACATATAATGTCATATAAAATACAATGAGTAAACATTTCACATCGTGCGCCCGGCAGTTTACGCTCACGCGTGACTGACCGTTAGTTATGAGCGAACACCGTCGTGGCCACGGGTCAGATCGAGCCTTATAGATACAAATTACAATTCTATCCTTTTTATTCGTTTCTTGGCACTTCTCTTATTTTATTTCTTTCCATTGAGAACCCTTGGTATTATGTGTCTCTCAATGATTGTTTTATTTACTTGTTTTTTAAATACTGATCATAAGAAGCTCATATTTTTTTATTGAGGCTAAAGCTAAATAACCAGCATTAGTCAATTATTACCTGGTTAATTATCTAATTTACCTCTAATTCTTCATTAATTGTAATGTTAAAGTTTGAACGATAGTTACACCATTATTCGAAAGGGTATATTGAGATCGTTCTTTTGTGTCTTTTATCTTAACTTTTAAATATACCAGGCAATGGCTTCGCCACTCCCCCTTCCCTACGGTGGGGAGCTTGCGCTTCGCTACTAAGATCAAAATTTAAAATCTAAAAAAATAGCCATGATTAAATTTTTATAAATTTTCTGACCTTCGCCAATTATAATAATTTTAAAAAGGAACTCTAAACTAAAAAATTTTCCTTTTAAAATACCACTTTGCTAAAATATATTTATAGAAGAAGATATATAAAAATAAATTTTCTGAACTTCACCATTTGTAATTTTTTGGGTTTTGAAAAATTCACAAAATTTCGATACTTATATTTATTTCTGAACTTCACTATTTTGATTTTTGAGATTATAAAAGAATGATTAGAAATAACTTTGATAAAAAACATAAGTCATAACCAAACTAAGATGAAATTATTATTCAAATACTCAAAAAAATCCCCTTCTTAAATTATAGAGTTAGTGATGATGATGATGAATAATAGTGGAACGTAGACAAAATTTAGCCCGATATCATCTATTTAAGAAAATCAAACATAATTAAATTTCAATGGAAAGAAGGCCATATATGCAGTGGGGAATCTGCGCATAGCGTTATATAAATTACCAAAATTTCCGTGGTCACAGAAAACAGCCTACGGCTAGCGTTAAATATTCAATAGATCAGCCGAATTTCTGTAGCCATAAATAGCCGACCCATAGCGTTAACTATACAATAAATCAATCGAATTTCCGTACTCATAGAAACCAAAGAGCCTACTACTAGCGTTAAATATTCGATAAAATAACCGAATTAATCAGCTATAGAGAACATATAGCCTACGCAAAGCGTTAAATATTCAATAAACCAGAGGAATTTTTGTAACCTACCTATAGCGTTAAATATATAATAAAGCAACCGAATTTCCGTAGTCATAGAGACCACACAGCCTACGCCTAGCGTTAAATATTCAATAAATCAGACAATTTTCCGTAGCCATAGATTAAATCGCCTACGCATCGCTTTAAATATTTCAAAATTCAACCGAATTTCCGTATTCATAGAAACCAAATTGCATTCCACATTGCTTTAATTATTTAATGAATCAACCGAATTTCCGTATCCATAGAGACCAAATCGCATTACGCATTGCTTTAATTATTCAATAAATCAACCGAATTTCCGTATCCATAGAGATAAAATCGCCTACGCGTAGCTTTAAATATTCAATAAATTAACCGAATTTCCGTATCCATAGAGACCAAATCGCCTCCGAGTAGCTTTAAATATTCAATAAATCAACCGTATTTCTGTATCCATAGAGGCCAAATTGCCTCCGCATAGCTTTAAATATTCAATAAATCAACAAAATCTCCGTAGCCATATAAACCAAATCGCATTTCGCATTGCTCTAATTCTTTAATATATCAACCGAATCTCCGTATCCATAGAAAACAAATTGCCTTTGAATATTCAATGAATCAACCAAATTTCCGTATCAATAGAAACCAAATTGCATTACACATTGCTTTAATTATTTAATAAATCAACCTAATCTCCGTATCCATAGAGATCAAATCGCATTACGCATTGCTTTAATTATTCAATAAATCAACCGAATCTCCGTATCCATAGAGATCAAATCGCATCACGCATTGCTTTAATTATTCAACAAATCAACCGAATCTCCGTATCCATAGAGACCAAATCGCCTACGCGTAACTTTAAATATTCAATAAATCAGCCAAATCTCCGTAACCATAGTGACCAAATTAACCGAATTTCCGTATCCATAGAGACCAAATCGCCTCCGAGTAGCTTTAAATATTCAATAAATCAACAGAATCTCCGTAGCCATATAAACCAAATCGCATTTCGCATTGCTCTAATTCTTTAATATATCAACCGAATCTCCGTATCCATATAAAACAAATTGCCTTTGAATATTCAATGAATCAACCAAATTTACGTATCAATAGAAACCAAATTGCATTACACATTGCTTTAATTATTTAATAAATCAACCTAATCTCCGTATCCATAGAGATCAAATCGCATTACGCATTGCTTTAATTATTCAATAAATCAACCGAATCTCCGTATCCATAGAGATCAAATCGCATCACGCATTGCTTTAATTATTCAACAAATCAACCGAATCTCCGTATCCATAGAGACCAAATCGCCTACGCGTAACTTTAAATATTCAATAAATCAGCCAAATCTCCGTAACCATAGTGACCAAATTAACCGAGTTTCCGTATCCATAGAGACCAAATCGCCTCCGAGTAGCTTTAAATATTCAATAAATCAACAGAATCTCCGTAGCCATATAAACCAAATCGCATTTCGCATTGCTCTAATTCTCTAATATATCAACCGAATCTCCGTATCCATAGAAAACAAATTGCCTTTGAATATTCAATGAATCAACCAAATTTACGTATCAATAGAAACCAAATTGCATTACACATTGCTTTAATTATTTAATAAATCAACCTAATCTCCGTATTCATAGAGATCAAATCGCATTAAGCATTGCTTTAATTATTTAACAAATCAACCGAATCTCCGTATCCATAGAGACCAAATCGCCTACGCGTAACTTTAAATATTCGATAAATCAGCCAAATCTCCGTAACCATAGTGACCAAATTAACCGAATTTCCGTATCCATAGAGACCAAATCGCCTCCGAGTAGCTTTAAATATTCAATAAATCAACAGAATCTCCGTAGCCATATAAACCAAATCGCATTTCGCATTGCTCTAATTCTTTAATATATCAACCGAATCTCCGTATCCATAGAAAACAAATTGCCTTTGAATATTCAATGAATCAACCAAATGTACGTATAAATAGAAACCAAATTGCATTACACATTGCTTTAATTATTTAATAAATCAACCTAATTTCCATATCCACAGAGACCAAATCGCATTAAGCATTGCTTTAATTATTCAATAAATCAACCGAATCTCCGTATCCATAGAGACCAAATTGCCTACGCGTAACTTTAAATATTCAATAAATCAGCCAAATCTCCGTAACCATAGGGAGCAAATCGCATTGATTTAATTATTTAATAAATCAACCGAATTTACGTAACTATAGAGACCAAATAAATATTCAATAGCTCAACCGAATTACCGTATCTATAGGGACCAAATCACCCATCCATGGCTTAAATATGGAATAAATCAACCAAATTTACGTAGCTATGGTGACCTCATAACTACACGAATATTATGTATTATACATATAGGCAATACTGAACTATTAAGATTATCCAAGAGCTTTCGTTGTCTAGTGAATAAGGCGAGGGTGGGGGCACAGGGAGCTCCCGTCAATCACCGCGTTTCACCTCTGACACATCCACGCAGGCAGTTTCATCTACATATATCCCCCTCCCCCTCCTCCCACAACATTGCTGAAAGTTTCGTCTAATTTTGCACTGACCACTTCTCAACAAAAGAGTTTCTATTCCACACTCGCCTAACAGAACGCGCATTCTCCCATTGTGTCACGGTTTCATAACACTTGATGGTATGCTGGGAAACACAGTACTACCAACCACACTCCCCCTCAGCCAGGACCGCTCCTAGTACCAGGGTCCCTGACGCCCTTAATTTCAAAAGACAGCTAATTAGTTAGTTAAGTAGTTAGGTAAATAGTTAATTAATTGGTGAGTTAATTATTTAGTTATTAGTTAGTATTTATTTAATTAATTGAAAATAGTTAATCAGTTGGGATTAACTATACAATTAGTAATTAGTTTATTAATAAGTTACCTCGTTATTAATTTGTTAATTAGTTGTAAAATAGTAAATTGGTTGGAAATAGTCAAATTAGTTAGTAATTCGTTAAATTGTTAGGAATTAGTTAATTAGTTATTTATTTTAAAAATTATTCAATTCTTTAATAATATCATTATAACTCCAATGTTTAAAATTTTAAGGTCCAATTTGATTCAGCGATTAGCGTTCAGTGTCAACATTTCGTAGTGCGACGGCGTAATATATATGACACTAGGTTCAAAGTTTCTAAAATTCTATAATATAGTCAAGGTATAAAGTTTTCAAAATTATATAAAATAAGAAAGATAAATGAGGTTAAAAGTTTGTAAAGTTCTATAAAATAGCAATGGTAAAGGAGGTTCATAGTTTCCTAAAATTCTATAAAATAAAGAAGGTAAACTAGGGTTATACTTTTTAAAATTCTATAAAATTGTAATGATAAAAGAAGTTCAGAGTTCCCCCAAATTCTATAATTAGTGAAAGTGAACTAGGGTAATTGTAGGGGAATCGCCCCCCCCCTGTTCTCTCGTGGTGGAGTCACGAGGCGGTTACCGCAAGGACATCCGGCCCCAGGCACCAGCAAGTCAAGCGCGTAACCGCAGCGCCGCACCACTCGGCGCTATGAAAGACATAAAGGTTAAAATGCAAGATCTCCCCCAGGAGAGTGAGATTCAATTTCATGTCAAATAAGAAATTGGAGACGTGTTTCTCCCAATCTCGAAGGCTAACGAGGAGCCGATGTAAGACTTGGTGGGAAAAACCATTTGGCATAAGAACCCTCCTATGCCCGCCATCAAGCCTCCCCCCCCCCTCTTAGCACTCCCCCAGTGGGGTGACAACTTATAAATAAGGAACAGTGAGGAAAATCGAGGTGAGTATACGTCTGTCTCTAGGTGACGAAGTCCCCGAATTAAGATCGGGCTACCGAGACTGGAGAGGTAGATTACTTGGCTCGCCAGACCAAGAAGTACCCTGCAAGAGAGGCAGGGCTACCTACCTTAAGGGGCTAAGAAGCAGCTCATCCTCGAGCTAGTCCCTGGTTATCAAACCAAACGCTAAGTTAACTTTGTTAAGTTCAACTTATTCTCACCAGAGAGACTCCTTATATCCTGGTGCATCTTAAACACCAGGGGTATTCCTCGTCCTTGAGGAATTAAGAAAAGAAGAAGGTAAAGGCTCCCCCTCGAGCCCGTTACTCGCTGGCCACACCGAACTCAAGTTAACTTGGTTGAGGAACAAAGTTCAAATTATTCTCGTCAGAGAAACCCCCCTCCGTTATACTCGCCCTTGAAGAAGACTGGAACTAAGAAGAAGCTCATCCTCGAGCTAGTTCCTGGTTACCAAACCGAACTTTAAGTAACTTATTCTCAACAGAGAACCCCCCCCCCTCCCCTCATCGATCCTCGCCCTTGAAGAAGACCCTCCCCGAGTTCAGTCCTCGTCCATGAGGAATTAAGTAACGAAGGAGAAAAGCTCCCCCTCGAGCTCGTTACTCGGTGGTCACACCGCACTCTAAGTTAACTTGGTTTAAGAACCAAGTTCGACTCCCTCTCGCCAGAGAGACCACGACTACCTTGGTGTCGCATAAAGCACCGTAATTGTTCTTGTCCTTGAAGAACCCCCCCCTCCCCGGAATACCGTGTGGACCCCCCAGCTGCTACCCTCGCCAAAAGGACATAGTGATCCTGCCCCCCTACATCTGGCCAGGCGGCACGCGTCGTGAGACAATAACATTCCTGATGGATTTAAACTCCAGTAGAGTCCGTTAGCCTAAATCTTATATATTGATGTGTGTAGCGAGTTTAACTAATTTTAGAGGGTCAAACTAATTGAATTAATTCTGGTTTATGATAATATTCAGAGTATTGCTGTAGTTAATGTTTAAATGTTGTGTATTCAATTGTTAAAGTTAAAATATAAGTTTATTTTGGGAATTATTATGCGTTTCTCTATATCCTTACGTGTTTCCAACGGCTCTATTCTTTAAGATATTAAGATATCAATATATTAGCACTCTTAGCACTCTTAGAACAAAAAGGAAGGGGTGCATTCTACGACATATTATAAAAGTGGTCTCAGGTGTGGGGTTTTATATTAGAAAGAACCTAGCAGTGTCTAATTAAGGAAGAGCCAACACGTAAAGGAATATCAGGAATAATAGAATAATTGCCGAGAGGAAAATTGGTAGATTAGGGGTGGTAACAATCTGAAGGTAATTGGTAGGCCAAGTGGTAAATTTGTTGTCGGAGTGGTATTTCAATCAACATAGTAGTGGGATTAAGGGTAAGTTAGGCTGAGCGCTACCTGGTGAGTGGAGGCATTCGTATCTCAGAATACAGAAAGGAAAAATCGACGGACCAACACAAAATGGATCCGGTCGAAAGATTTTACCAACAAGCCCAAAGTCTGGGACTTGAAGGCAGAGAGATGCATGACTACGTCATGGCAGAACTCAGAATAGATTGTGAAGAGGTTTGATAGAGAAACAGAGGATATAATAAGAGAGGATAAAAGAGAATGTGAATCAATGGAAATACGGATGAACCGAAAAAGGAAAGAAGCCCGAATACAGCGGAAAATAGAAATAGAGGAAAGAAGATTCTCAAGCGGAAGTAGAACAAACGAAAGAATAAGACAGTTGAAAAGAGAAGCGAAAGAACTCAGAATAAGGATAGAAAGGAAAGATGAGGAAAGAAGATTAAAGATAAAGCTGGAAGATGAAGAAAGAAGAACTCGACGGGAAAACGAAATACCGAAAGCAGAAAAAGAAGCCGAGGAAAGGAGAATGAAGAGATAAAAAGAGTCGAAAGAGAGGAGAATAAAGATTAAAAAAAAATAGATGAAAGAAGAATACAGAGGGAAAAAGAACCTGCTCAAGCTGAAAGAGAAGAGAGAGAAGAAAATGAAAGATTGTTTGCACTCGAAAGAGCACCTATCGAGAATCTGATAGAGGCCGAGGAAGTTGTAGCTCGGCCTGGACCTAAGAAAGGACCATCGAGGGAAACCCAGCCAAATGGGGTAACGATGGAAGAAGTAGAAAGTAGGGATGAGGTACCAGCAGTAGTACCTAAGGGAGAACCTACGAGGAGAACCCAGCCAAATGGGGTTATCAGGGAAGAAGTAGAAGGTAGGGTAGAGGTACGAGCAGGTGTACCTGAGGAACTACCTGCGAAGAGAATCGAGTCAAATGAGTTGACAAGGAAGGAGGAAAGAGGTGTTATTGCGATACACTCAGATAAAGTTAGTCAAATGGTAGACGCGGATGAGTATCCCCTACCCCTAGTAGTCTCCTCCCCGAACGGAACGTCCACGGATTTACCGCTAATACGCCAAGTTGTAGTGAGCGCCATGCCCATTAATGGCCTCACAGGGAAAAGTTTTTTCGATCCCCAAAGACCGAACCCACACTTGATCTTACAGTGTACCTTGATAAAGAAGGATTATGGGACTCAAGTTCTCATCAATTATGCCCCGCTGCAACAGGCCGCTCTAGCCATAATGTTCAGTTTAAAGGTAGTCAAGTACCATAGGAAGGGTAATTCGAGTAGGTTGAAATACCACTACCATTTAGTAACATACTTGGGTAGACTCAATAACCCGAATGGCCGACTCAGGTGCAGTAAAGTATTGGTATTAGAGCACCATTTTAGTATTAGCTACATCAAAGGAGCCGATAAAGTACAGGTGCTCTGTAGGCGGAGACGAAATACCATTGGGGGTTATTTAAGTACCTAATGAGCGTGAAACCTTGTTTTCATTTGTTTTTCGTGTTAATAGTTATCGGTAGGATTTAAGTTCTCAAAAGCTTAGAAATGTAAGGAAGTAGCTTGTTTTGTTGTTTTTGTCTTATGCGGGTAATCGACGAATTAGCGTTGTGTTATTTGAAGGTAAAATTGTATTGCGAGTAGGTCTAGTTCGACACATTGCCTGTGTAAACGCGCGCGAGGGCACCTATGTGTAAGGAAACTTAATGTAAGAGAGGGCTCAAAGAAATACAACTTTGCTAATCTCGACTAGGTTGAGTTAGTTGCTTTGAGTTCCCGGGAGTCGCCCCCCCCATTAATTTTTTCGATGGGAGGTGTGTAGGGGAATCGTCACCCTCCCCCGTTCACTCGTTGTGGAGTCACGAGGCGGTTACCGCAAAGTCATCGGCCTCAGGCATCGTCGGGTCAAGCGCGTAACCGCAGCGCCGCACCACTCGGTGCTATGAAAGACATAAAGGTTAAAATGCAAGATCTCCCCCAGAAGAGAGATTCAATTTCACGTCAAATAAGAAATTGGAGACGTGTTTCTCTCATGCTCGAAGGCTAACGAGGAGCCGATGTAAAACTTGGTGGGAAAAACCGTTTGGCATAAGAACCCTCCTGGGCCCGCCATCAAGCCTCCCCCCCCTTTTAGCACTCCCCCAGTGGGTGACAACTTATAAATAAGGAACAGTGAGGAAAATCGAGGTGAGTATACGTCTGTCTCTAGGTGACGAAGACCCCGAATTAAGATCGGGCTACCGAGACTGGAGAGGTAGATTACTTGGCTCGCCAGACCAAGAAGTACCCTGCAAGAGAGGCAGGTCTACCTACCTTAAGGGGCTAAGAAGCAGCTCACCCTCGAGCTAGTCCCTGGTTATCAAACCAAACGCTAGGTTAACTTTGTTAAGTTCAACTTACTCTCGCTAGAGAGACTCCTTATATCCTGGTGCATTGAAAACACCAGGGGTATTCCTCATCCTTGAGGAATTAAGAAAAGAAGAAGGTAAAGGCTCCCCCTCGAACCCGTTACTCGGTGGCCACACCGAACTCAAGTTAACTTGGTTGAGGAACCAAGTTCAAATTATTCTCGTCAGAGAAACCCCCCTCCGTTATACTCGCCCTTGAAGAAGACTGGAACTAAGAAGAAGCTCACATTCGAGCTAGTTCCTGGTTACCAAACCGAACTTTAAGTAACTTATTCTTAACAGAGAAACCCCCCCCCCCTGCCCTCATCGATCCTCGCCCTTGAAGAAGACCCTCCCCGAGTTCAGTCCTCGTCAATGAGGAATTAAGTAACGAAGGAGAAAAGCTTCCCCTCGAGCTCGTTACTCGGTGGTCACACCGCACTCCAAGTTAACTTGGTTTAAGAACCAAGTTCGACTCCCTCTCGCTAGAGAGACCACGACTACCTTGGTGCCGCATAAAGCACCGTAATTGTTCTTGTCCTTGAAGAACCCCCCCCTCCCCGGAATACCGTGTGGACCCCCCAGCTGCTACCCTCGCCAAAAGGACATAGTGATCCTGCCCCCCTACATCTGGCCAGGCGGCACGCGTCGTGAGACAATAACATTCCTGAGGGATTTAAACTCCAGTAGAGTCCGTAAGCCTAAATCTTATATATTGATGTGTGTAGCGAGTATAACTAATTTTAGAGGGTCAAACTAATTGAATTAATTCTGGTTTATGATAATATTCAGAGTATTGCTGTAGTTAATGTTTAAATGTTGTGTATTCAATTGTTAAAGTTAAAATATAAGTTTATTTTGGGAATTATTATGCGTTTCTCTATATCCTTACCTGTTTCCAACGGGCTCTATTCTTTAAGATATTAAGATAATAACAATATTAGCACTCTTAGAACAAAAAGGGGGGCATCCTACGACAGTAATAGCAGTTCCTCAGCCTAATATCCAGAACTGGCCGCGACTTTAATTTTTTTAGATGCGACTGTGACTTTGCCACTCTATTTTCGCCCCCCCTCCCCCAGTGTGACCAACGACATTTTCCCCGGTGCGACTTCGCTAAATTACAAAGTAAACTTTAGCGCGGTAACAGAAACATGCTTTTATGAGGCAGAAAAACATATATAAAACAGCCGCGGCAATTTCTTTTAAAAAAGTCGTCTTTGTTCTTGTTCAAAGTCGCCAAAAATTGGCGGTACGACTTTGCTTAGTCCGACCTTTTCAAAACGTTTGCGACTTTCGATTTTGCGACTTCGAAATTCATAGTACGACAAAGTCGCAAAGTCACAACTCGTTGCCGCAACGCCCAGCTCTGATAATATCACAAGCTCATAAAATGCCTAAGAAGTTTGTAAATTCCTCAAATCTTCTGAATAATTTTATTTAAAAAAATGAATATAAAAGAGTTTAATTAGCACACCTGAAGCAGCTCATATTTTTAATACAATTAAGCATTACTACTCATATAATTCATTAGATTTTACCATGATATTCAACTACAAATTTTATACAAATCTTCAAAAAGATCCTTCAAAGTTGTCATGTAGAAGAACAAGTCAGCTGCCATTGTTAGCAATGTTTTGTGTAAAAAAAATCACGCTTAAGAGATCTAGACAATTTAACGTCCTAAATACTATGATGTAAAAAATAGGAGCAAACATCCTATACCGTCATTAATACAGATTGTGTTGGTGAATTAAAACAACAGGATCAACCATTATTATTTTTCTTTGCTTACAAGACTGATGTTTCCAAGAGAAATATGAAATTTTCTTTGTCACTTCAATGTTTCAACAAAGATTTATGGTCCTTACAAATTATTTGGTTGAATTTATGAAAATGCTCTTCAAAGTGCGAAAGAAATGTTTGAGTGCGTAAAAATTTTAATGAATAATTTAGGATTAGATTGGAAAACATATCTAGTTTCCGTGCAGAGGTCTTAACTATTTGGCTTAGGAAACTTATAAAATATTAACTTCTTTGGAAAGTAATTTGTACTTATTTTACCGCTTGTGATTATTAAACAACCAAACGACCATGCTTAACTCGTAGTAAACAGCATCTATATCTAGTTCATCGTCTCTTTGTATCCGTCAGTGTTGTTCTTATTTTAAGTCAGTATCTTTTCCTTCTCTAGAAATCATATGACAACTTCCCCCAAGTAAATTATATTATGAATCGTGACGTAATTTTGAAAACATTGATCGGATTTCATTTCATTGACCTCACGGGAAAAGAATATATGTTTGCATAAAATTCAGGATCATAAATCAGATTTAGACACGGAAAACAATGATTAAAAAGAAATAAATGTTTTTTTTTACGTTTATATATGTTAGTCATATTTAAAAAAACGCGAGATTGATTTGGAGATAATGAACCACCAGTGTGTGCTCTAAATAGTTTAGGAAACTTCTTGGTTTCTAGATTCGGCTTCATTTGTTCATTTGTAGGATTTTAAAATTTGTGAGTGTGGCCCTTACCCCCCAGTTCTGATCGAATTTCGCTCCTCTTCCGTCTTTATTCGCCTTAATTCTTTTCTTTATATTTACACTTCCTTTATTTTTCTTCATCTAACGTACATATATATATACACGGGTATAATGAGAGTAATTTGGGGGACGCGGTTAAAATTCATGACTTTTCGGATACCGTAACCTACCTGGTAGGCTTACATCCCCGGGTACCTTTAGTGTACCGGAAAAAACATATATAAGCAAGATAATTTGGTTAAAGTACCGATAATTATTGGTAAGCCTGAAGATCCGCTGCACGCACTCGCCTCAGATGTCCCTCGGTCCTGGACGCAAAATATTTCGTCCATGTTCCACTATGTTTCACCTTTTTTTTTACTAAATTCGAGGGGAGGCTGCCCGTGTGGGGCACTGTTCGCGGGGGAATCGCACTGCGATGACCCTGAGATTTCAATTAATTGGGCACCCCCCCCCCCCAGTATATAATCGTAATTTTTATAGAATACCCACGTTTGTTTCGTTTTTTACTAAGTCGTTTCTGCGACTTGTGGGCAAAATCGCTTCTGCGATTCGTGGGGGAGAGCTGACGTGGGAGAGCGCTGACGTCATAACTGAATGAATAATGATTTTTTTTCACTTACGATCACTTTATATTTATTTTTCAATTGTTTTACTATTTTTATTACCATTTAAATAAACTTAGCTAGATCTTTTAGAAGAACTAGTTTTTGTGGAGCCTTTTTTATGGAGAATTTCAGTTTCAACATGGATTCTTCGTGTACAACTTCCCCTAAAGCTGTTCTACAACTTTCCGGTTTATTTAGTGATCGAGAAAAAATATAACATTGGTATTTGGCCGATCATAAATTAATTAAAGTATATAAAAAGCATTTTCCACAATTTTAGCAAGTAAAAAACATTTTCCATTTGTTTTTTTCTGTTTTTTTTTTTCATGAAAAGTGTCGCCTTGTAGATTTGAACTACGATTCAAACGCGAACGAAACATAAAAGCAAATTGGTCCCAATAGATTTCGGCGGAAAAACATACACTTTGGCGGTCGATCTTCAGCTTTACTTAATTATTTGCCAAAAAATACATCTACGATTTCACCCAGTTCTGAACTGTTCCATCATGACAGGCCTACCATGACAGGGTCTTATTATAGCCGAACTCTATAGCAAAATTAGTATATTGGTAAAATCAGGGGCAACATTATGCAAATAGGCTTATACACGAATCTATATGAGGGTGAAATTATACAAATAAGCTTATAGACGACTACATAAGAGAGTGATATTATGCAAATAGGCTTATACACAAATATATACGGGGGTGATAAGCAAATAGGCTTATAGACGAATCTTTACGAGGGTAACAATATGTAAATAGGCTTATACACGAATCAATTCTAGGGTTACTATGCAATATAGGCTTATACACGAATATATACGAGGGTGACATTATGCGAATAGGCTTATACACGAATATATACGGTATTCACGTCCTAATATTTTAGCCTTTCTCTTTATAAAATATGGGCCACGAACTGTTGAAAGTGTGGTAGAAGCATCTAGGGTTGATGTTATTGGTAGCGGACCTTTTAGCCAGGAGCTTTCTCCAGTATTCCAGAAGTCTATTTTTTCGCAATCTTTCTCTGTCTCGTCCCCCTACCCCTTCATTTTGGGAGGATTTCCCCCATCGGAATACCCCTACTTTCTTCCCTTCCCACATAGTCGAAGTTACGTTCTAATCCTTTTTATTGGTTTAATCTGTTTTTCTTTCTATATGCATTGTGTTATTTTTTTATCAGTATTATCTTTCTGGGATAAGACCAAAGCTAAACCAAGGAACCATAAATGTACCTTCATTAATCACTTTTTCATCCATCATCCACGTGTCGATTGCATTCGGCAACCCTAATTCTCTAAGTCTCGACAAAAAATTTTTTTTTTTAATATTTAATCCCTCATCATCATCATCGTCATCATCAATAACTCTATAATTGTATAACGGGATTTTTTAAGATGGGTGAAAAATTAATAAATGTTTTTATTTCCTTAGTGGACAAATGACTTATGTTTTTTTATCAAAGTTATTTCTAATAATTCTTTTATAATATCAAAATGGTGAAGTTCAGAAATAAATATAAGTATCGAAATTTTGTGAATTTTTTAAAACCCAAAGAATGACAAATGGTGAAGTTCAGAAAATTTATTTTTATGTCTTCTTCTATAACTATATTTTAGCAACGTGATATTTTGAAAGGGGGAAAATTTAGTTTCGAGTTCCTTTTTAAAATTATTATAATTGGCGAAGTTCCGAAAATTTATAAAAATTTAACCATGGCTGCTGTTTTTTAGATTTTATATTTTGATCTTAGTAGCGAAGCGCTAGCTCCCCCCCTCGCGAAGCCATTGCCTGGTATGATTTAAAACTACATTTAATTAGAAAGAACGAAAATTTAGATTTAATTTGTATTTTTGAATAAATCCTATCTTTTGAATGACCCCCATCATGCCAAAAACCTTCTCGAGCTCTCTTGATCTTGGCTTAGAAATAAATAAACAACATAAATTAAATAAACTATTTTAGGTAATATTTTTTGTAATAAAATTCCAAATATTGTACTTCCTAATGATATTATTTCTAGCTTCAAGTTTTAATTGCTAACAAATTACATTATAAATGAGGGGGCATTTTTGGCGGTCACCCAGTATTCCGTTTTGTACGATTAAATCTTTACAAACTATTGAGTTTTGTTCTTGGGCCTACATTTGTTGGACACTATAATAGCCTACCTAGGACAAGGGCTTCGCCCACAAACAGTTATGAGGCCTAATCTATCAACTTACCAGATAGTCCGATCGTTTTATTTTTCAATTGATTAAAAAATTTAGTGGCGACCATAAGGATATGTTGCCCTTCCTTAACATCTTTCCTCATGACCTCTCTCGCAATGCCCTCAACGCACTCTTCAAGGCCTTCTGGGAGACTCAGCTTCAAGGACAGCGTTTGGTCTTCCATCTCTGAGGTTAAGAAACTCCTGTTTTTTAATGAAATTTGGTCCTTTTGTGTGATGGTTTTTCGGAGAAATCTGAAAGAAGTTTTATGTGTTTGAAAGGAGTGGGCGATATAACGCTACCTATAGATTGCATACAGAGTTTTGTCCCATATCATTTATTTAAGGCCCAAACTACCCAACCTACACATAGCGTTATTTATTAAGGTAAACATGAAGATCAGCGGCGCGCACGAAAAAGTGGGGGGGTTTTGGCGTGTGTTTCGTTCACCCGCGCATGCATATTCGTGCGTATTTGGTTAAATAAAAACGTTAAAAAAGACGTTAGAACATTATTCTATAAACAATTATAATTATATACTGTGCCCCCCAGATTCCCCCCCAATTGATTGAAACTCAGAACCATCGTAGAGAGGTCCCCCTGCAGCCATAAACCCCCCACGAGCATACTCCTTGAATTTACTCTCAAAAGGTGAAACATATTGGAACAGGGACGAAATATTTTGCGTCCTATCGTTCGCGCCGCCGATCGTAATGTTTACCTTTATTAAATATATAAACCATATTTCCGTAGTCATAGAAACCATCCAGCCTAGAAACTACCTAGACTACGTATAGCATTATATATTAAATAAATCAACCGTATTTTCGGAGCCAAATAAACCACCTAGCCTACTCAGTCGTCGGAGGGAGGCCCGCCTCCTCCAAGCGAGTACCCAACATCAAGAGTCAAATATAATGGAGAAGGCCTCTCAAAAGCCTAATAATTCACTCTCAAGAGTGCACGAACTCGTCCTGGTACTGAGACAGTAGGACTGTTCAAAAATAAACTGTTTCTTATTTTCCCATGTTTTTTAACCTGAAAAAGCTGGAAATCACAACTATTTTGACCTAAGGATGTTGGAAAGCATTGCCGTATGGAGCTTTAAAATAGTCACGAAATTAAAGCGTTTTTAATCCTTTTTACAACATACAATTATGATAGTCTTGGAACAAGAAATGGCGCATTGGTGTACACAAGGATTTTGGAAATATCAAAAATTCGTTTTTTCACACTCAAGGCAGACAAGGCGTCTTACTCATGACGCAGATTAACATTTTTGTCACAAGTCTAATCAATCAAGAAGTGAAAGCAATACATGATGATTAATTTCATAATGACATTTGCACAGTCAGTTGTTGAGAGTTTGTTTCTTGAAGCTGTCAAAGCGCCGTCTATTGAACTCCACAACTTGAAGGAGGTAGTCTCTTTGCTTGACATCTATTGTTATGACATTTGCAAAGTTGCTCATCATTTTGACAGCACGTTGAGCAATATCATTCACCGCTTTTAGATTATTAACATAGTCCACCGTTTCTCTGTAGTCCTCATTCTGTGCCCAAGATTTGACAGGTTCCAGAAGCCATCGGATACAATGTTCATTGTGTCCAGCATGAAATGTGATTCTGGGCCAATGAGATCGACCAGGGTGCTCTTAGCTCCGACTCTCTGGAAGAGAGGCTTTCCTATTCTGAAGCTATCTAAATAGCTTCTCAGTGGCATGTAAATGGGCAGCAATGTTGTGCTTCAAAGTGTCACTCAGTCTACTGTTGAACAGGACAAATGGCACGACTTCCTGCATCAAGTACTATTTTGTGTTTTTCCATCTGAGGTTAACAAGCTCTGAGTAAGTTTTCTTGTACTTCAACATGTTCTGGACGAGACTTAGATGATTCACGAGATCATATGTAGCAGACATTGACACCATCCATACAGGAGTGTATAACAGCGCAAGGAAAGTGTTGAGTCTTTCAAGCTTTGATACAGTGTCTTCGTCGTACTCAAGATGATCTGCAAACATCAACATTTTCCTGGAGTACAAGTTTCTAACTATAAATCTGGCCTGATGAATAACGCGTGGTCGACTCCAGCTAATACCTCAGGGAGATTTTCCTCCAAGAACAATGACTGTCAGTTGGGCCATCTTCCTGTAGTCGGCTTTTGGAAGCCTTTCTGCTGTTAGAATGTCTTGTAGTGTTTCTTCACTGGTCTTTTCCTTCAGGCATTTGCTGTTGATAACCAGAACTTTGGGTCTTTCTAGGACAAGTACATCCAAACATCCGTCAGATACTCAAACCACGTGTTATCTGTCTCCGTCACCTTCCCAAACTACAACTACTAGAATTCCCAAGGTGTGATGTCAACAGGCCAGATAAAACCCAATTTTGTTCAGCATTTTCAATAGCAGTTTGGCAGCTCCTCTGTGAAATCCATTGTTACTAGATATATGAAAACAAGGACAGAAACATTATTCGTAAGTTCCCATGTCTCCAGTTAATCCATTACAGCTTCAGTCTGAAAAATTGTCGATTACAGGTACTCCCAATAACTTTCCTTCAGTGTATGAAGCTGGACCAGCTAAAGTCTTTAGGATACTTTCTGGTTCACTGTTCAATGCAGCATACACTGTTTTTTTCGCAAAATTTGGACATGTGACTTGCTGATACGAGGGGCGGTCAATAAGTTTTGCGAATCGGTAGGGCAAAACAGAGGAGGGGGGATGGCTGTTTGTGGGGGTGTTAGGGCAAGTTATGACAAGTCAAGACCTGCAGCCGCACGCTCCTACCTCGTCTATTTAATAAGCAGTAGCTGATCGCAGATCGTCAGTCATAAATTTTTCAACAATGGAGAAGGTTGAGCACCGCACACTGATCAAACTTTTGACCAAGGAAAGCAAGAATGCAAAAGAGATCCATGAACTCATGGTTGCAGTGTGAACCGACACCGCCCCTTCATATGCATCCATTGATCGCTGGAATAGGGAGTTTCGCCATGGTCGTGAGTCCCTTGAAGATGACCCCCGTCCAAGGCGCCCGTCAGACGTGACCAACAAGGACAATGTGACCCGTGTGGAGAGGACGATCCTCGTAAATCGTCGGGTAAAGGTCGAAGAAATTGAGCGAGAACTTGGAATATCACATGGAAGTGTTATCAACATCATCCACGACAATTTGGCCATGGCGAAGGTCTCTGCCCGTTGGGTCCCTAGAAACCTCACGCCCCATGATCAACTTCAACGTCGTCAAAGTCCACAAGGCCAGAGTTGCACAAGCTGCCCTGCGCGAGTGCGGATTATAGGAGCTCAACCATCCCTCCTACAGTCCAGATCTGGCCCCTAGCGACTACTTTTTATTCCGCCAGCTCAAGGCTGCACTGCGTTGACGCCGGTTTGGGGACGATGAAGATGTCCAGCTTGCTGTCCAGGAGTGGATTGAACAGCAGTCGGGAGATTTCTGGTTGTGGGAAATTCGAAGCCTCAGGGACAAGTGGCACAATTGCATTGAAGTTGAGGATAGTTATATTGAAAAATAATAAAACACTTTTCCTCATATCTCGTTTCCTTATATCCGAATTGCAAAACTTATTCACCGCCCCTCGTATTATAACTGAGCAATATTCTGTTGCGAAGTGTTGTTGATGTTGATATGCCGAAGTTATCCAGATCAGCCCTTCCAGCTTTCAAAGCAGCAGAAACCATGGCAGTAACTTGATTGTCTGATAAACCAAGACAATCAGCTGTATTGCTGATCGTAGAAGCACCGCAGATACAGTGAGAGCAGTTGGTATCGATTGAGGGAGACACCGTGCCCTCGCGTATAAGCGCATATTTTACTCTGTACTGCGCAGAGAAGGTGGCATCTCTCCGTCATCGACAAGTTGGCTCTTAATGGGGCGTTCACAGAAGGCACCGGTCGCCAGATGCAGATCCTTAGCTTCGAACGAACTAAGGATCGGTATAAAAGCATGGCATTATACCTATCAGCACTGCAAATCCTGAACGTGAAGGAACGAAAAATGTCCATGGTTTGGGTGCAAGAGACCTTAAGAGTGCGAATATGGCAGAGTTTAGGAACAAGTCCGGATCGGGATGGAGACACAAGTGCACTACCTTAGTCTTGGCCAAGGGAAACCGAAACATGTGCACTTTGGCTCGAGAGTTGGCATCCGAGCCGTACCAAAAGAGATCGAAATGTCGTCTAAGTAGAGCGTAGCAAGAATTTATTCTGGCAGCACTGAAGTGATACCGTTTATGTTCAGGTCAAAGAGTGTGACACTGGGGACAATTTCATGCTAGGCACCCTCTTCCTGTCATATTGGGCCGGAAAATGCTCTCCCTTACTGTACGCGGGAAAAACGATCTCGTAGAATGCAGAAATGAAAATTGGGAGCTATCCCATCGCCACCATCGTGTGGAAGCCTCTAGAATACCATTTTTCAGTCGAGGCAGAGTATCTGACGTGAAGTGGTACTTGCGGAAGCCGCACTGTGTAAAAGACAGGATGGCCTTCGCTGTAATGAAGTCTCAAACAATACAGAAATTGGGGAAGGGGGAATCGTGCCACAACACAGAAACAGAATGTTCAAATCTAGGTTTGAACTGTCAGGTTAGGTTGTAGATCATACGGAGTGAATACAGTCGCAGAGTGAATACTAAAGGACCACCCTGTTTAGTATGGATAGTTTTAGATACCACTAATCATGCATAAAGCTACCCATCTTTTTTTTATTCTAAATTGGGACTTCCAACGAAGGGGTGCCGTGTGTTCTGGCATAAGGTACAGTCAGGCTAAAGCAGATTTGTTCGTGGCTTACTAAAAATAAGGAAAGATAAAGAGGCTTTTTCTTTTAGCTCGGTGCATAGCTTCTTACAGCTTTTCCTACAGCTTTTTCATACGAAACCCCAAATCTAACCAAGCATCATCTTATTTCTCCTTTCTCAGGTCTTATTTTTATTTCCTCGAACTCTTTGTAGTGAATTTATTTGAATTGAGACGCTAAATATAATTTTGTAGATGCGTTCATTTGAAAATTAATAGAATCTAATCTAGTAATTTTGTTGGTGGAATTCCTCGTTTAATTAATTAAAAAATCTTCCAAGTTTGTCATTCTGACTTTGAGCCAAATCGATACTTTTTAAGGTCACGGATAAATTATTATCACATTAAATTTCTCTGTCGTTCGTAGAATTAGGCTAAAATTGTGTTTACTCCTCGTCCTAAAACGTCCTCAATCTTAGGTTAGTCTAGGCTAGATTTAAAAATGAAATAGGCTTGTTCTGAGTGAAAGCCTATTATGCAGTATATGCAAATCTATCACTTAATATTGAGCTTATAGATTAAATAGGCTTGGGTAGAACGTTTAGGCAGGTTAAATCCATCACTCAGTATCGAACTTATAGATGAAATAGGCTTGGGTAGAACGTGAGGCTGGGTAAATCTAATACGACGACAGTTAGAGGCTAGGTTTATTGTTTTGTGTGCTGTAAAAAGGGTAATTTTGTTTTTAATGTCCTCATTTATCTTCGAGGGCAGTTTATTCACTTAGAGTGGGGTGGCTTGTTAGCGTGCGTTTGTTTTCTTGATAAGAGAGATTGTTTGTTCTGGTAGGGTTAAACACGCGAACCATCGAGAGATAACAAAAGATATTAGCTGCAAGTATTCGCCTAAAATTACTTTGCATTACCTTTCATAATTTAAATTTTAGTTGGCGCCATGGTCAAAGGCCCTCTTTATCATTTTAGAGTAGCAAATACCGACGGGGCTCTGAGGCCCCCACTTAAAGTTGAAGGGGGTATTCGAGAAGTATGGGTTATGTAATCGGATTTCTTTACTGGCCATTCTTAAATTTCCCCACCATGTTACTTCTAATCTACTTCCTTAGTTTGTCTTGGAGGATCGTTTCGACCCTCCCTGGGCCCCAGTGTTCGCAATTATGCACCCCCGGACCTGTAGCTATATATCTTATAGTTTTTTTGTTTACTTAATCTATCTCCAATACCTTCTATATTAACATTCTGCATAAGATACCTTCGTTGCTATTGCGTTTTAAAATCGAGATAGGGAAAGGCTTAGCCTGTCTGCCTCCTTTACTTCCTTTATTCTACTATTATTAGTCCCCCTCATTCATCTTTCTGCGAAAAAGACAAAGCTATTATATTATTTCATCTCTTTTTGACCCTGAATGCCACTAAAATCAGGTCCGGTCCCGCGAATTCAACCCAATTACCAACGTCACGTATTTAAACTTACCAAAACCAAAGGTTAAACCACACAGATATAACTAATGACTTCCACAAGTACACCAACCACTGCGTACTGGATGCAGGCGCTGCAATGAGTCTGGAATGTGTGTCGTAAGTATTTGTTGCTTTCCAGGTCGCACGGTTTCTATAGCAACGCCCAATGCACCCCTCCAACCTGAAAGAAAAGCGGACTTTCCAGTCATTTAGCAAAAAAACGATATCTATTTATTAACCTTGAATTGGAGTAAAGATTATTGTAATTTGCGTATATTTTACACGTTTATTGATCGACTAACGTTTTATTTAGGGGATAATCTGGAAGAAGTCGATAGATTTAGTCATCTGGGCAACTAGCTAAAGCAGGGGTTGGCCATCTTGTTCTGCAGAGGTATCGGGCATATGTCTGTGATCGAATGACGCGCTATATTCATCGTCTAGCGGACAATCATCTCTCGTCAGCCGTTGTCTTATACAGAAAACGGGAGCTATGGAATATTTAAAATAATAAAATTAACAAATAATAACTAATTAAAATATATTATTATATTAAATGTTTCTTTTATTTCATTGTTTTGGATATTTCTTCGTTTTCAATTGTAAATACATATGTAGACTTATACAGGCTTGTAACACCGCTGATACAAAAAAAAAGTAGAATGAGAGAGAGTTCTAGATGACCAAAGTCCTAAGAAAAATCCCCATCTGCTGACCAGTTGATAGAATACTTCGCTTAACGATTGCAAGCCGGATGATTTCGTGGTACGCACCAAAGGGGCGCAGCAGCCAATACAGAAAAACGACTCGAAGCCAATTTTGCTTCTTGGATGGCAAGATATTTTGATAATATTCGAATATCTTGTTAATATGAGTGAATAATTAAGGATTTTAGCAATTCTTTTTCTAAAATCAGAATTTAACCAATATCTCTTTTGTTTCAGCTTAAATTTATAACTATGTATTCAATATCGTTCTAAATAAATAATATGACTAAAACTAAAGAACTTACAGAGGCACAGAGCACAAATCCAACTTCTACATTAAAAAAAAGGTCATCTATCACAATTAGAAATTGCTAAAAAAAAGATTTTAAGATAAATTGTCCAAACAAATATAAAACGATATAAAGAGATTAAGAGCTTTTTTATAAAAAAAAGAGAAGTGGAAGAAATGCCATACAACACCTGGAGGAGATATCTATCATTCGGGCATAGGTGGGCGTTATCGCGATAACGATATCGGGTTATCGGTTATCCGATATTTTTTTTCCAAGTTATCGATTCATCGGTATCGACGATACTTTTGGTTCCAAACTAGCGATAATCGATAATTTCAGTTTTTGGTTCCAGTTTAGCACAGGGGCGAGTTGCGCGTGCTTTGGAGGCAGAAATATGTAGGTCAGAGCTGGCAGGAGGATCCTCAAAACCTATGAGGAGATGAAGGAGAGCCTCACCAGGTAAGAAACTCAGAAACAGTATTCAAATATTCTTAATATTGTATTATAAAATAACGCTGTATATAGTCAATAATCAATATTGTATTATAATTTTGGATTTATCGATTTATCGGTTATCACCTTATCGGGCGATCAATTTATCGCCAGTTATCGATTATCGGTTGTCACCGATAAGGTTATCGTTATCGATTTATCGGTTATCTGGATACATTTTTTTCGTTATCGCGCCCACCTATGCATTAGGGCTCCATTACAGAATCGCAGAATAATATCTTCTGATCTTGGTGTAGAGTTCAATGAAACTTTAAGTTCATAAATATCACCCAGAAAAGTTAAAAGGAGATTTAAAGATCAAGAGCTAAAAATATGTAAGGCGAGAAAGAAGCCATGGATATCTGAGGCCAACCACAAAAAAACGTCTTCAGTGAGCTAAAGATCACACTGATCAAATGAAAGTAATTATTAGATATGTAAGATAAACTATTGCATTATTGTTTTACATGTAATTTATGTAATTCCATTTAAATATATTTTGTAAGAAAATTATTTTTAAAAAACCCTTTTTGTGAGACGATGAGTTGAAGAGGCATTTCATCCTGGTTTCGGGCTCCCACTTCTAATACCTGAAGGTGGTTCTATCATGATATGGGGCTGCATGTCTTCATCAGTGCCATGGGAGATGTTTTTATGCCAAAGAACAATGAAGTCCACAACTTATACCACCATGTTATCACAAGTTATAGAACCATCTAACCAGAAATTGTATCACACAACACCAAGAAATGAAATTATATTTTAGTAGGCCAATGCTCAACCACATCAAGAATTTGTTCAGAGAAATGGGGATCTTCCTTATGGAGTGGCAACCACAGACTCCAGACTTAAATCCAATCGAACACTTGTAGGGAGTCTTAGATAAAGCAATAAGTATCACAAGTACAAATGAAGCAGAACTGTATGAAAAATTACAAGCTGAGTGGGGGAAGAAAGCGTCAGAAACTTGTCAAAATATTGTGAAATCCATTCCACGAAATATTATGGCTGTAATTAAAGTAAAAGGGAGTCCATCTAAGTGTTAAAATATATAATCTATTTACTAAATTCATTTACCATACGTCTAATCAGAATATATGAATGATAACAGGGTGCTTTAGACTTTTGGCTATGGGCATACATATACATACATAGTCGATACGCAGACAAGGCCATAGAAAAACATCGTCGCCAGCGTGTCGAGGTTGCCTTGCCCTAAAACCAAAGGGTACGAGTGTTCTCTTCACTCAATGTCGAGGTTGGCCTCGAATCAAATGAGAGCTGTCGGCGACTCGGGTGGAGGCTGGACTCGCACGCACCATTGATATGTGTACACGTGTACACAAAGAAAGCGCGTTTACCCGCGTGGCCTACCGGCGCCAAGAATGAAACCATATTATAAACGCGCGTGAACGCGCAGAGAGGCCAGCTCGAGCGTGCCGTAGCCGGCAACTTCTGCTGTGCGCGTCCACACGTGTTTAATTCTTTGGTGCCGGTAGGTTTCGCGGTTGAACCTGCCGGCATCCCCCGCCCACCCCTGCTAAACGCTAGGGAACGAAGCATTTCCATGGCATGGGAGCAAGAAACGCCACACTCCTCATCAGATTTAAAGCTCAATTGCAACGAGGCCGTATCACGCAGAATGTTTGTAGGATCTGTAAAGAAAGTGGTGAAGTTGAGGGAAGTGAAAATATATGGAAGGTATATAAGGGCAGATCTACTCGCGAGAACTGGGGCCAGGAAGGCAAACATCGTGTGTTGGGGCCCGAAGGGCCCACAAGACTCAAGATTTTACATAACATCCCTCTGCGAGTACGTATAAGGATGGATAAAGGAAGGAAGTACGGATGGAGTAGAAGAAGAAAAGAGGGAAAGAATGCAGACCATTAAAAACGGCAACCCCAATCAGATCCGAGAGGGATAGGTGAACCATCCTTCCGGCCGCTATTCGGGATTAATGTTTATCTGCTGGATAAATTTCGTTTTATTCATCCACTTTGCCTAACATTCCCCCAATACGTAGTTTATACCCGTAGGTTATCATTCTCCAATTTTAGAAACATTTGGTTTTGTCTGGCAAAAGTTATGGAAGATGTTATGATGGAAATACAGACGTTCTGATCTTTTTGGACGGTACTGTACTCGCAACTTATCCGATGGCAACCTACATTATTCTTTTAAAGAGTTTATCTAGCTTGTCGAGGAATTGTGACTCCCTCTTTTTGTCAGAGCATTATATATTTAGTGACTTTAGCGCGCCAGTCTGACACTACTACTTAGGAAGGGAAACACTTCCTCTATTGGCTAAGTGGACTCTTTAATTACTGTATTATGAGAGTAACACAGCGTTTAATCAGTTTTAAGGAAAGAGCCGATCAACACGTAAGGATCCAGTGAAACACCAAGAATTAACCAAAAATATCTATCTTTTTAATTTATCAATTAACTCAAATATTTACACTAAATTCTAGAAGTTTAACATGGCTCGCAAGAATTGAATAAGGGCCTATTCCTGATGCGAGTCCTGATCAAAGCAAAGTAGGCTCCACGTAAACAAACCAATTGCCGGTTAGTTAATTTATGGAGACCTTTTAGTACAGCATTTAGCCACAATTTACGTTCCACTAATCCAACTAAAAAATATGACAGGATTCACTAAATATTATCGCTCCTTTAGTTAGCTTGCGTACAACATTAAAATCCTAATTAAACAAAACAAATATATATAGTCATTCGGACTTACATGACCTTGAAAGGAACAGGGGTTGACGGATGTTGCTATATTGGATTTTTCACGATTCTTCGCGTTGCAGAGCGCGGATGGTGGTTGTCCCGGAGACGGTAGAAAACAATGTCTAATTCTTCTTATAACTTTATCTATCCAGTTATACGTCTAAAAGACGGAGAGAGGAGTTGTGCTCTCTGGCTCAAGGAGTACTCTTCTGGGTAGCTTTTGAGTTCTTCTAGTATCCTCGTCTTCTTCGCAGGGTTACCCGACTGGGTTTTGATTTACGAGGTGATTCCGAAAGTACTTAAATGGAACTTCCTTGGGGATTAATTCTTCTTCTCTCACAATTACTGAGATTGCAATTGGAGAATCCCTCGAGGGTGAGCGGATCTTCTTTTGTCTTGCTCCCGAAATTCCTGTTTGGCACTTAGGAATTGTGATCCAGCTAGACCTCTTGCTGAGTCTGCGAAGGATAAATCGGTATGGCACCGATAAGAAAAATGAGACGAACTTCTAAGTCTTAGAAGTCGAGTTCGGAACTGGGTGAGGGACTGATCACAATGATCTAGTCCTCTATCCTCTCTAACAGAATAATAATCTTTCTTTCCTTACGGGGCTTATTTATAGACCGGAGACCGCCCCACCTAAGGGGGACGAAGTGATGCCACTGAGGGGAGTGCGAGGGGTGAGGGGGAGAGTGGCACCGCAGAGCCCAAGTCTGCTTCTTAATGAGAGGCACCGACAACCGTCACATTATTTCTCCTCGGTGGTTTTTTTTTATATCTGACACCGCTTTTTGGCTCTCTGACCGCGGGCCTCCTGACCTCGTAGGTACCCGGAACTGTTGAGAGCTGCTTAATGGCCTTTTGCGGCGACCTTGGTCCTGCAGCCCGACTCGACTATCCACTCGGTGGGGAGATCAGAGCCCTTCGGCAGTTGGACTGTTAGTCAGAAGACTAACGTTCTCACGCCTCTCATCTTCTGGTACGTTTCTCTCGCTCTCCACGAAGCGGGATTTTAATATATATTTCCGCTTGGCCCTCTGGGTGGCGTTATGTTATAATTCCTCTACATAGCTAATGCCTACTAGGGCAAAAAAACAACAAAAAAACAAAGACCAAATAACAAAATTACAAAAACAAAGTCAAGCAAACAAGCAAAAAACTAACAAAGTCAAACAAACACAGAAGCAAGAAGAAGGAAACACGCTCCGGTGTCGGGGGTTGTCCCGCCGCAGGAACTACCTATAACAGTCACATAAAATGGAGGAGGCATGGCAACCTGCAATTTAACCAAATATCTTGTTCCTTATCTAACCATTTAACCGTTAAAAGGTAGAAGATTAACAATATTTTCTCGTTCGCTGATGAGTTTCGTAATTTCAATTTTTCATCTAACTTTATTTACAGCTTTGATGTCTCTTTACAAATACCCCCGTCAACGAACTTACCCTGAACCAGGTTCGACCTTCCATAACTTTACTCCCTTTCTACTTGAGCTATTCTTGAACTTACTGTCGAAAAAAAATCGCTTTTTTAAGAATAATTATGTCTACCAATAAAAGGATTGTGTTTGGATTGTGGCCCCGATTGGTCCTCCAACTTTGAAAAATCGCTCTTCGTGATTGTCCTGCTGAATTTAAACCCATTTTCTTATCTGCTTCTTTGATCTATGATTTTGTTTTTTTAAATTAGAAAATCAATTTTTTTTTCCTCTTTAAATTACCTAAATGAACTCCATTGTAACATTAAACTCACGCAAGAAAACATCAACAAATTTCACCACTTCCGTCCATCAAAAATCCACATTCACAGTGTTACGTATTAACTTCACAGCTTTTGTGACATGACCTACAAATTTAGCAATGGTAAAACTCTCCTTCATCATAGCTTCAAACTTTCATCTATTTTTTCGTACATGAAGAATTTGAATTCCTAAACCATTATTTCTTAAAGAATGGCTTTTATTCCTCTCTTGTTCAAAGGTTTTCAAAAAATACTTCCTGGTTAGGGGTGCCAATGAGATTTTCCGTTTTCCCCAAAACCTGAATTAAAAAATCCCACAGTTTCAGCTAAAATCCCTCAGATTTTAATAAAAATAACATTTAGTCAAATGAATTAAATTATAACCGAATTTACTTACCAATGGTTAATCCAAATGCAATTCCTTCTCTTCTGCTTCTAAAGTCATCGCTAACTATAATTTAAGAAGGGGATTTTTTTTGAGTATTTGAATAATGATTTCATCTTAGTTTGATTATGACTTATGTTTTTTATCAAAGTTATTTCTAATAATTCTTTCATAATATCAAAAAACAAAATGGTGAAGTTCAGAAATAAATATAAGTATCAAAATTTTGTGAAATTTTTAAAACCCAAAGAATTATAAACGGTGAAGTTCAGAAAATTTATTTATATATATATTCTTCTATAACTATATTTTAGCAACGTGATATTTTAAAAGGGGAGAAATTTAGTTTCGAGTTCCTTTTTAAAATTATTATAATTGGTGAAGTTCCGAAAATTTATAAAAATTTAACCATGGCTGCTTTTTTTTTAGATTTTAAATTTTAATATCAGCAGCGAAGCGCAAGCTCCCCAGGCGAAACCATTGTCTGGTTGTTATATTACTTTCTTTCATACGTTTCATGTACATAGCACTTTTCCCATTTTCTAAATCCCTAATTAATTCCTTGATCGGCTCCCAATTAGTACACTAAAAATTGTTTTTGTAATTGATTTTTGCCAAAATTCTACCAGCTACTCTGTGCGCTTTTAGTGAATTAGTTTTCCTAGTTTTTATCTTAATCAATTGCTAAAGTATGCGTTTAAAACATACTGAAAAATGTGGTAAAGACGATAGATTTGCCATTAAATCAGAAATTAGCGCAAATATTCCATCGTTAATGGAATGTAAATCATACCACCTCTGTGGTATGTGATCACTTAAGATGGGTAGCTCTTTCGCTGTGAGCCGATAGCTTCTCCATTGATCGCCAAGTTCATTCACTTGAGCTGGCGGTGCTAAATTAGAAAAATTGGTTTAAATACTAATTAATGATGCTGGCAAAAGACTTATGTTTGAGGCAATGGTTGGATCAAGAGCATTAAGCTTGGCAATCTCTTCCTTATTTGAACGCAGAGTTCGACAAGAAATTTCACGCACTCATTCTTAAATATCTTCAAAATATCATTAGGTAATGATTCATAAATCAGTTGTGTTATTTTGCTAATCCTCTCAAGAAAATATTATCATAATTTTTGTGATTACAAACATTACTTGGATCAATATCTGAAAGTTTGACACTTCCGATTTTGGTGTTTCATCCATAAAACAACTTAGAATATTTTTTTATATTCAGATTGAATGCGTTCGATACTCGTTCCGACTGCGTGCATTTCCTGCACGTGTTGCTCATTAAGAACGTAGTCATCGTTGTGCATTAGAAATTTTATATTTAAAAGAGTTTACATCCATTTTTAAATTGTATCTCTTAAAAATAATGCAATTTACGCGTTATATTAATCTTATTTCATAATTCTCCAAGATTAATAACATTTTTTTACAAAATTCTCCATTTCCCCAGACTATGTGCATTTCCCCCAGATCTGAGAGTGATTCCTCCAGATTTGGCAGCCCTGAGGCCGACCTTCTCCTAATTGTCACTGTTACCAAGGATCTTCGTTAGTGCTTCTTTCCAGACGCAATACCTTGTAAATATTTAAGAACATAAGAAAAGAAGGAGACTGCAAAAGACCATTCATGGCCTACAATATATATATATATATATATATATATATATATATATATATATATATATATATATATATATATATATATATATATATATATATATATATATATATATATATATATATATATATATATATATCAGATATCCCAGTTAGCGAACATCTGAACCCTCTTTGTTCAGTTCATCTCCTCTTCAACCAGTATTTATTGGCTCTTGACCTCTAACACCAATAATTCTGTTTTTCAATTCCCCTCGAGAGAGTCTGTGATAGGTTCACACGACCTCTCTCTATCTCTCCTTCTCTCTCTCTCTCTCTCTCTCTCTCTCTTTTTCTCTCTCTCTATCTATCTATCTATCTATCGATCCCATGGTCGTTCCCACCTTCTATAAAACAAGAGAGATTATGCTCAAGAACCCAGATCAGCCTTAGAAACAATCGATGACAGCTCTTCATCGTTGTGATTAAGCTCCAGCACTTCATTATAAAAAAAAAACACCTCAAATTCCGAAATATATTTTCATCAAGTTGTTTATAGAAATCCAAGTACGAATTTATTTGGTCGGACATCCACAAGAAAGAACAAACCCCTCTCGCTACATGTGGTGACCCCGGAGTGACATAAAAAATTTAAAAAATCATCACAATCGATCGGAATGACTCAAAAATTCACAAAAACATCATCATCGATCGAAGTGACTAAAAAATTCAAAAATCATCATCATCGATCGGAGTGACTCATCATAAAACGAAAACATCGCATCAAATTTCTGGCGTCATCATCGAATTCTTTTAAAGGAACTAAGTACAACCAACCATCGACTCCATCCAACCTTTCATCAGGAGCCACATTGATAAACATGTAGATCGGCGGCGCAAATGATGGGACGTAAACTATTTCGTCCGTGTTCCAATATGTTTCACGTTTTTTGGAGTAAATTCAAGGAGACTGCTCGAGGTGGATTTAAACACTGCGGGGGGACCCCTCTACGATGATCCTGAGTTTTAATAAATTAAGGGGTGTGTGTGTGGGGGGCACATCCCCCAGTATATAATCATAATTGTTTATAGAATAATGTTCTAACGTTTATAGAAGTGAATGATTTAACCAAATCATTTCTGCGACTTTAATCTTTTTGCGAATTATAATGGGGTTGGAGAGGGGGGGGGGGGGGTCTGACGTCAGAAATGAATGAAGTGAATTTTTATTTTGTTTTTCACTTAATATCCTTTTATTATCCTCATTTGTAGTCATTTTTATTCGTAAATATATATTTTCCCATTTTACTATTTTTATTACCTTTTTTTATACATTTAAATATAATTAACTAGATCGTTTAAAGGAAATAGTTTTTTTGTAGCCTTTTGGGTAGAGGAAAGACGATTTTTAGGCGGTAAATTCAGTTTGAATATGTCTTTCGTATGTGCAAGTTGCCCTTCGTCTATTGTCTAACTTTCTGTTTTATTTTGGAATCGAGATAAATTTTTGGACGATCATAATTTACTTAAGATTAAAATCGATTGCGAGGTTTGTGGCCAGGCATTAGAGATTAACGATAATTTTGAATTTAGATGTCTAAAACTAAACGTGACTCAAGTGATTGCCATTATTTTAATAAATCGGCATTATGGCACCTTTTCTGCAAAAGATTCACTTTTACCAAAACGTGAATTAAAGAAAGATTCCAAGCTTTCCTCATCGCTATTTCAGAAGTATACCCACCGCAATAAAGTAAGTAAACAGCGTTTTTCGTTTGGTTATTTTCGGGCATTTTGGTACAAAAATGGCGCCGGGTATATTTGAACTAGGACTCAACCGCGCATTAATATTCATGCACGAGTGAACGAAATATAAACACACAAAAATCCACTTTTTCGGGCGCGCCGCCGATCTACATGTTTACCACCACATTCATCTCACTGAAGCATTAACTCGACTTAACGGGATGCTCAACGTCCGCGATGCGTAACTGTCACCGAAGCACCAACTCGACTGAACGGGACGTTCAACGTCCGCGACGCGCAACTCTCCTACCCTCAATAAACATCACTCTTCAGTAAGTGACGCAAATTCAACAATTCAACTTAAGCCGCAGATATGGTCGCAAAACTCCTCTCTAGCCGATTTGCTAGATTGTTGAATTATCTGTGCGCTTCACCTAGTATTTATTCATTATATTTTTTTCATTCGCACTCACATAATTTTTTTTATTGCACTCACATAGTCATATAGCAACGTGCCATTAATTTATTCATCTCACATAGTGCTATGGCAACTCACCATCGCTACTCATTAGCATTCACATAATGCTAAAGCGACATGTTTCTCATCTAATGAACAGACTAGCTTAGTAAACTTGCAAATGCACAAACTATGCAACGCGTATAGTTTTCAGTAAAACTTCACTCAAGATTTTCAAGTTTGCTCGACTATTCGTTCATCAAATTATTTGTTTAGGTTAACTAATTATTTTTCAAATTCACTGCATTCACATTTACTTTCTCATTCTATTATTAAGAGAAAATGTTGTCACTCAATCTCCATTTTTGTTCCTTCTATGTACGTTCACAACTGTAATGACACACGCGCGTTCATGTAATCTGCAGCTGGACAAAAATTACCTTTTGACCACCGACATTCAAAATTTATCGCTTGAGATTTCAGAGTATATCATTTGTATGAGCTTTATCGTGTAAATGTCGACTTAATTATTATCATTCAACTTGTACAAATTTGACCTCAATATTCTGTATAAGTGTTTTAATCATCATTCTACTTTAATAATGCTTGATGTGTCGAATTGCTATTTAGTTCACAAGAACTAATATCATTTATACTCGTGTATTATTTAAAACCAACGAATTGCTATTATCATGTATGTATGTAAATGCTGACTTAATTATTATTACGCACTCTGTGCCAATTTGATAGAAATATTCTCTATAAATATTTTTAATCATCATTTCACTTTAATGATATTTGATGTATTGAATTAGAATTTTGTTCATAAGAACTAATGTTATTAATACTCATGTATCATTTTAACCAGCGAATGATTGTACATTCCAGCCCTTATATTTTTATTATTCTATTTCCCATTAAATCTTCATTATTGTATTTTTACCTAAGTGATTAATTCCGATTGAATTATATCATTGTTTTGAATGGAATGCTCTTAATTGTTGCTATTTTCAATTTATTTCATAATTCTATAATTTGAATGTACCACACAAATGTAACTACATTTGTTAAATCTTGAGCTGAGTGTTCATGTAGAGATTAATCCATGTACACAAAAGTTGTGCACACATCAGATATCCCAGTTAGCGAACATCTGAACCCTCTTTGTTCAGTTCATCTCCTCTTCAACCAGTATTTATTGGCTCTTGACTTCTAACACCAATAATTCTGTTTTTCAATTCCCCTCGAGAGAGTCTGTGTTAGGTTCACACGACCTCGCTCTCTCTCTCTCTCTCTCTCTCTCTCTCTCTCTCTCTCTCTCTCTCTCTCTCTCTCTCTCTCTCTCTCTCTCTCTCTCTTTCTCTCTCCCATAGTCACGCTCACCTTTTATGAAATAAGAGAAATTATCCTCAGGAAGTGAGACTGATCAGCCTTAAAAACAATAGAGGACACTTCTTCATCGTTGTGATCCGTTCCACTTCGGTGGATGGATTCACCAAGCTCCAGCCCCTCATTATAAAAAACCTCAAATTCCGAAATAAAGTTACATTTTCATCAAGTTGTTTATAGAAATCCAAGTATGAATTTATTTGTTCGGATATCCACAAGAAAAAACGACTCCACTCGCTACACACACACACACATATATATATATATATATATATATATATATATATATATATATATATATATATATATATATATATATATATATATATATATATAAAGGGTCTTTCAACAAGGACGCTTTGTCAGGCGATAGTGGCCATGTTGTTAAAGCGAAATCTGGCAACCTCACTGTGAACTGTTCAGTAGTACTTGGCAAGTCACGCTAGAAGGTTATAGCGTTGAACAGCGTGTGTAAATCATCAAATTTTATTATCAAAATCAGTGCTCCGTTCGACAAACGTTCCACGCATTACGTTATTTCTTTCCTCACCACAGCGACGAGGCTCATTTTTGGATGAATGGATTTGTGAACAAGCAAAATTGTCGGATTTGGGACGAACACAATCCACATGAGATACACCAGCACCAATTGCATCCCCCAAAAGTCACTGTTTTGTGCGGATTTTCGTCTAACGGAATCATCGGTCTGTATTTTTTTTGAGAACGAAGATGGGATTGCCATAACCGTCAACCGTTGAGACCTACAGATCGATGGCCTCAACTGGGTTATATGCCTAATATGGATACTGACGACATGTAGTTCCAACAGGACGGCGCTACGTGCCACACTGCGCACGCCACGAGAGACATTTTGCACCAGCGATTTCAGGGCAGGGTCATCTCGCGCGGCAGCGATGTCAACTGGCCACCGAGATCATGCGATTTTACGCCATTAGACTACTTTCTTTGGGATTACCTTAAATCGCAGGTCTATACGAATAATCCGCACACAGTTGATGTCCTCAGAGTCAACATAACGAACACCATCCAGCAAATTCAACCAGATTTATGCGACAAAGTCATTGAAAATTGGGCCTCCCGAATACGTTCCACCAAGCGAATCCGCGGCGAACATTTGAACGAAATCATATTTCACACTTAATGCCATAAAATGTACTTTCAAATTCAAAATAAATTAAGTGCATATATCACACACAAGTTGTTTTATTTACATTTTAAAATTGAGCGACCTTATTAAAAGACCCTTTATATATATATATATATATATATATATATATATATATATATATATATATATATATATATATATATATATATATATATATATATATATATATATATATATATATATATATATATTAGGTTGAGGAATAAGTTCTTGCATTTTCATTAATGTTGTGTTGATTTAAGTTTGGTTGACGTGATTTTTGCACATATTAAGAAACAATAATAAATAATGAGAGCAAAATTTACAAAGGTTAGGCTACGTCTCTTAACAGAGTAGACTATTAGGCTTTTGCTTAAGTTAAGTCTTGAAGTTGAGTAATAAGTCATTGCGGTTTATTTCAAAGTTATGCTAATTTAATTTTTGTTCTGTACCCTCAAAATGGAATGTCAAGTTGAAAGAATGGCGCATTTTCGACACTTGTTGTTATTCATTTTCAATCGAGACGGGAACAATGGAAACGCAACCAAAGCTCGTCGCGATATTTGTGTTGTGTACGGAGAAAATGCTTTATCAGAAGGGACAGCCAATGGTGGTTTTCACGTTTCAAAAACGGTCATTTCAATTTTAATGACGAAGAAAGTTTTGGTCGCCCCATTAAGTTGGATGAAGATCCATTGAACGACCTTTTTCATGAAAATCTTCGTCAATCGACTAGAGAATTGGCTGTACAATTGGCGTGTGATCAGAAAACTGCAGTGAATCATCTTCATTCGATGGGGAAAGTTAAAAAACTCGGTGCACGGGTTCCGCATGCTTTGAGCGAAAGCAACAAACTTCAACGCTCCACGATTGCCGCAGATTTGCTTGCTTGTCACAAGGCTACTTGTGGATATAAGGACAGATTTATTCACCCCATCATCATTGGTGACGAAAAGTGGTGTGTTTATGTTAACATGAACCATCGAAAACAATGGCTTATCTCCAATAAAAAAAACACTTCCGCAATTAAAGCAAGGACTTCATCCACGAAAGACGATGCTGTGTGTGTGGTGGGATTGTGAAGGCTTCATTTTTTATGAGCTCCTTGCGAACGACGTGATTGTCAATGCATAACTCTACGTTCAACAAATGTATCGAGTCACCGAAGCTATTCGTGAAAAGCGACCTCATCGACGTTATGGAGTCCTTCTGCAACACGACAATGCTCGTCCTCACATTGCCAATATGACAAAAGACGCCATCCAAACGCTTAATTGGGAAATCCTGCCGCATCCTCTATATTAACCAGACTTTTCCGATCGCTCTCCAACAATTTGCGCGGCGTTTCATTCAATACTGATGTAGAATTAAGAACCTGGTTAGACGAATTCTTCTAGTCAAAATCCAGAGATTCTTAATGCAGAAGCATCGAAAAACTAGTAAAACGTTGGAGAGAAGTCGTAAATAATAACGGAGAATACAGTATTGATTAAATTGCATATTGTTATCAATTAAATATGAAGTTTTTTCTAAAATTGTTAATGGTAATGAATAAATATGATAAAACCGCAATAACTTATTCCTCAACCCAATATACGAAGGGCGGTCAATAAGTTTTGCAATTCGGATATAAGGAAACGAGATATGAGGAAAAGTGTTTTATTATTTTTCAATATAACTACCTTCGACTTCAATCGACTTCAATGCACTTGCGCCACTTGTCCCTGAGGCTTCGAATTCCCGACAACCAGAAATCTCCCAACTGCTGTTTAATCCACTCCTGGACGGCGAGCTGGACATCTTCATCGTTCCCAAACCAGTGTCCACGCAGTGCAGCCTTGAGCTGGCGGAATAAAAAGTAGTCGCTAGGGGCCAGATCTGGATTGTAAGAGGGGTAGTTGAGCTCCTCGAATCCGCACTCGCGCAGGGCAGCTTGTGTAACTCTGGCCTTGTGGACTTTGACAACGTTGAAGTCGATCATGGGGCGTGAGGTTTCTAGACACCCAACGGGGAGAGAACTTGGTCATGGCCAAATTGTCGTGGATGATGTTGATAACATTTCCATGTGATATTCCAAGTTCTCTCTCGATTTCTTTGACCTTCATCTGTCGATTTTCGAGGATCATCTTCTCCAAACGAGCCACATTGTCCTTGTTGGTCACGTCTGACGAGCGTCCTGGATGGGGGTCATATTCAAGGGACTCACGACCATGGCGGAACTCCCTATTCCAGTGATCAATGGTTGCATAGGAAGGGGCAGTGTCGGTGTACACTGCAACATGCGTTCATGGATCTCTTTTGCATTCTTGCCTTCCATGGTCAAAAATTTGATCACTGCGCGGTGCTCAACCTTCTCCATTGTTGAAAAATTTGTGACTGACGATCTGCGATCAGCTACTGCTTCTTAAATAGACGAGGCAGGAGCGTGCGGCTGCAGGTCCTGACTTGTCATAACTTGACCTAACACCCCCACAAACAGCCATCCCCCTTCCTCTGTTTACCCCACCGATTCGCAAAAATTATTGCCCGCCCCTCGTATATATATATATATATATATATATATATATATATATATATATATATATATATATATATATATATATATATATATATGAACACAGAAGAGGACGGGGAAACACAGCTTCTAGTCTTTTCACACACACCAATAACTTTAACCACCCGATAGACTTCCCACAGGCCAAACTAATCTACAGTGTAAGGACTTCCGCAAAAGAAAGGTAATTGAATCCACCCTTATAGATGAAATTCCCATCTTTAACCTTTCGGATGGGCAATTCAAATGCAGCCCATACGTCAAAGATCTAATCTTAAAAGATATCTTTAATGAACTTAAATTCACACACCCTGATTAGGAACCCCAAATGGATCTCTGTAAACTATATATATATATATATATATATATATATATATATATATATATATATAAATATAAATATATATATATATATATATATATATATATATATATATATATATATATATATATATATATATATATATATATATATATTAATATATTTTGGTTCTCTGCGTAGCGTAGTGTACTAACGGCATACTTTTAACTGTGATCAAAGCGGTGCTCGCTGCCTCAGTGTGCCTGGTTCGAATCGCTTCCCTGCACGGATTTTTTCGAAAAAAGGTATAAAAAATATTACTGCAAGGAAAAATTATTTCGTTTTCTCTTTCAATGTGGTTTAATGGATTCATATATATATATATATATATATATATATATATATATATATTGTACACTTGGTGGGAATGCATGGATTCTTAGTGTTCGACAGTCGAACCCTAAGAACACATGGCGCGGGAAATTTTATGTTCGCGTAGAAATAATATATATATATATATATATATATATATATATATATATATATATATATATATATATATATATATATATATATAGTACAAGAAAGAGAAATTAGACGCGAATGAGCAATGAGACAGGAAACAGGAGTTTTTTAAAGGCAAGAGAAAGGCAGAAAATGAATGTGGTGGTTGTTATCACCCGCAGAACTTGCATTTGCTCCTTCTTCTTTATGTATATATATATATATATATATATATATATATATATATATATATATATATAATGTAGCAGTTTGTGAATAATTTAATTTCTTTTCATTCCCTGATGATGACCTGTCATGGTCGAAAGCGTCTAGGAATAAAGAATGTAATTCTCGGATGTTTTTTCTCGCCTCGAAGACCCCGTTAAAAAACTTGTAAGAATTATTAAGAAAATAGAAGTTAAAATTAATAACGCTGCCACAGCTGTGGACTTCACTAGTAACTGCATATATATATATATATATATATATATATATATATATATATATATATATATATATATATATATATATATATATATATATATTTATAATTGAAAATCACATGACACGTGATGTCGTGATATACAGATGTATATAAAGGCCTAAAGAAATGGAAATTGGTAACACAACCCGGAAAAACGTTAAGGAGAATATTTCGCTCATCGCTTGATGAGCGTCGTGGTCATATAAGGGATGAGCGCTTGATGACACAGGTTCAAATCCCACTTCTTTATTCATTTTAATATAACGTTTAAAATAGTTTGCTCTATCTTTCCGTTTCTACATCTCTCATTTTCCTTCTTAAGCTTTCATTGGTTCACGTAATATTTTCCTTAGAGTTTTTCCGGGTTGTGTTACCAATTTTCATTTCTTTGGCCCTTTAAATATATATATATATATATATATATATATATATATATATATATATATATATATATATATATATATATATATATATATATATATATATATATATATATATATGAAGCGGAAAGAAAACAGCAAAATTTTATGGAGCAACACCAATATTAGGTTAGCTTAACCTTACTCATTTGACTATATTAGGTTAAGTTAGCATAATTCATTCGACTACTAGTCTCCGTACGCTGCTGTTGTTTATTGCTTCTGTCTAGTTTATTTCTCTCTATGTAAGCCCTAATTAACAGAAATAAGTTTGGAATAAAGTTGAATTAGAGTTTTTATTCGCTACTGTTACAAGCGCAAACCTTCTACAAGACCTGCTGTGAAGGAAATTTGTGATACTGAAGGACAATGCACAGTCAGTCACACGAAAGTCTCGAGGTGGTACAGACGTTTCAACTCCGGGGATCTTACCCTTGACGATGAACTAAGTTCCGGCCGACCATCAACCTTTGACAGCGAGGCTTTAGTGGCAGCATTGAAAGTTGAACCTTCTGCAAGAAGCCTTGATCTTGCGAAAGTTTTTGGAGTTTCATCCCATCAGACTGTGCTAAACCGATTGCATCAAATAGATTTTGTTCACAAAAAGCCACGATTGGGTCCATATGACCTCACCGAAGCGCAATCTATCCGTAGAGTAGAGATTTGCAATCAACTTGTTAATAACCCAATGGACGATTGATTCTGAAGGCGAATTGTCACATCAGATGAGAAGTGGGTGTACTTGGTTAATCACGATCGGGAGAGGAAATGGGTTCCACGAGGGGAACAACGGGTTTCCGTTCCACGTCGGAATCAGTTTGACAAGAAGGTCATGATCTCTGTCTGGTGGAATTTCCAAGTAGTACTGCATTTCGAGCTTGTTCCACATGATTGCGCCATCAACGCTAAACTGCATTGCCAGCAGCTAGAACGCGTGCACGACAAACTAAAGGCGTATCCTGCTTTGCTTCAGCAAGGCAATGCGAGGCCACACACTGAAAGTCGACTATGGAGAAGTTCAAACAGATGGACGGTGTTGAGATTCTTCCACACCCACCATTCAGTCCCGATCCTGCTCCGAATGACTATGGCCTATTCCGCTCAATGGCGCACTTCCTCCGCGACCAGCGATTCAAAACTTTTGATAGAGTGAAGGAAGCTTGTTTACATATTTTGTATTCAAAGCTGACTGGTATCTGGGGCAGATTTGGATGTTGGCGGATCGTTGGGAGAAGAATCGTAGAGAATAAGGGACTTTATTTTGAAGAATAAATGTTGTGTTGCTCTATAAATTTTGTTCTTTTCTTTCCGCTAAGTGAGTCAGGACTTTCTGGCAACTATATATATATATATATATATATATATATATATATATATATATATATATATTGGCGGCCGGTATTCGTTCGCATGCTGACTGTCTCAAGATAAAATGAAACTTTATTTTTTTAGATATATTCGTCAAATTTGGGTCAGTTTGTCTTCATATGTTCTGTCGGTCTCACCCGGTGAACTCGCCTGTGTCCTCGATGACTGACTCCAGGCAAACTCTCAACCGGCCACAGGTTTCGTCTTTATCGCTCGTTTTAGGCCCCTGAAGGCTCTTGTAATTCTGGCCCTCAGCTCATCTTTCATGTTGCAGCTGGATTCGTTGCTCTCTCGTTTCACCACGCCCCACAGAAATAAGTCAAGGGGGTTGCAGTCAGGCTAGTTGGGAGGCCGAATGTTAGGTATTATGTGATATAAGAAATTTTCCGACCGCCAGGCCTGGGTCTTCCGGCTGGTGTGGCAGGGTGCAGAGTCTTGCTGTCACACGTAAGGCCTCCCTGCAGCTACCCGGTCGATCCAAGGCTTCACCCCCTCGCTCAAAACACGGATGTAGGCTTCAGGGAAGAATAAAATGACATGACGTCATATTTACTGCAGACGACACCGAATACCATGATTGTCACTGTAAATTTTATCTGCTTGACTCTGGGCTCGTCCATTGGTGATACATCGAGCTACGTGTTGTTCTGGGAGTTGATCTTCTGGTCTTGGCAGAAATTCTTCTTGTCTGACTAGAACCAAAGCATGTCTGGCTCCAACGGATGTTTCAACTTGTTGATCAGCTTCTTGGTGTACTTAGGGCGCTCTTCCTGCATCGCCTTGGGCAGAAATTGTTCCTTCCTCATCTTTTATTCAAAAGTAACGAATGTCTTTATGCATCACCAGCTTGATGAGCTTTTCATCCACACCTTTCTTCCTTACAATGGCACGCATCGACTTTCTAGGATAATAGTTAATGATCTCCTGGATTTCAGCGACGAATTCCGGCATTCTGATGGCGTTAGATCGTCGACCAGGGGTTTTCTTCTGTTGTCACCTCGTAGTCGAATCCTGAATATTTTAGCTCCTTTCTGACTTTTCCACCATCCTTTTGCTGACGTTGAGGAAGCCCGAAATCTACCTGTTTGTCTTTCCACGCAGCCTCAAAAAGGAGTAATCCATGACTTTTCCAGAAATTGGGGGATTCAAAATTTTCCATAGTCAATTATTCTGCAAAAAATAAAGCAAAAATGGTTATTGTTTTCAAGAAGAAAAAGACCGACAACGAAAAAATAGGCGTAAAATTAGCAGTTGAAAAGTTTTCGAACACCTGGGATTTTTTTTTAGGAAATTAGATAAATACAGGATCGTAAAGTTTTTATTTGCCTATTAACATGAATATAACAATAAAATAAGGAAGAATAAATAGCAATGATATGCCCCAAACGATCCACAATATGTCGGTCTCTCGTTTCTTTTGGTGGTCCTTCGCTCATTAACATCGAGTCTGGCGCCACCGCTTGTCTTGAAAAACTACCGATGCATAAAGTCGTGTCAGATTTTCACAAACACACACACACACATATACATACATACATACATACCAACCCACAGACGCACACACACATACATACACACCTTCCCACATACACACGCACGCCGCCAATTTTTACACTCCATTTGATTTAAATCTACGGGAATCTGACCCCAAATTTCACGCCATCACCATAGGGCCCAATACACCGTGAGAATCACACTCCTCTCTTGGGGTAACGACCTCCGACCCCATTTTGATCTCCCCAAATCAACTCCGGGGATCGCAAATCTCCTGATGACGAACGACTTCACCTCAGCTGCAAATTCAGGAATGAGAAACTTCCACTTCATCGAGATTCTCACTCTACCATAATTCCAGACCTCGGCGCCCTCGTGCCGAGCCACCATTCCATCTCGGGACGTCTTCTCCGTGGATTAGTCACTAGTACCATCGAACCTCCCATCATCAAACCAGAATATCCGTTCCTCCCTGCAAGTCGTAATCTGCGGGACACAATCATCCCTCCTCCGCTGTGGGGCCAGTCCAGTGTAAGAGCTCCCGCCTCTTCGCCCGCGACCCCGCCACGGGATTAGATTTTCTGGTTGACAGAGGGTCGAGTCTCCATCATCCGGGCGTTGTAAGAAGACCTCCGATAGCTTATCACTCAGGAACGTATCAAGGCGGTCAATTCCTACCTGTTCCTCCCAAAGACTCTTCTCCCTCGCTCCCTCGGCCGCACTCTCCCTTGACTACTTTTAATTGTAGACATCCATCACATCCTTCTTAGAGGCGGATTTTCTGAAGCATTTATCAATCATCCTTGATATGAAGGGCGTACCCTCAAAGGCCCGGTGTCCGGGTGCCTTATTAACGATACTCCCACTTTCCATGCCCGACGTGTAAGTCTGACCGTGCCTGTTCAGGGACTTGACTCGAGTCCCATAAACAACCTTTCAACTACTCACTCCATTATTCAGGCACAATGTGCAAAACTACTTGCATCTTTTCCTATCCTAACACTCCCCCCCCCTCCGTGTGGGAGGGGGGGGGGCAACCAGTTAAACACAAGTAAACACTATTCAAACAACCGGTCCTACTGTCTACTCTCGGCCGCGCCCCCTGCCAACTGAAGGCAAAACTTGGGTAATATTTATTCAAAAAACTAAACAGAATTAATATTCAATCAAAGAGTCTATCTGTATGCAATGCCTAACTAGATTTCAATGGAAGCTCCAGCAAAGAATATACTGCGTCAAACATTACTACAAGACAGGCTCGTTCAAGAAAGTGCAAGACACTTTCGTGCATCAGTTCGTATGTGAAAAAGCCACCTCCAAGAGCAGAATTCAGGACTGGGTGGACCACTTCGAGAACTATGGGATAGTGAAGAACCTCAATGCAGCCAGTGACAACCGTCCAAGCCATTCAGGAAGCTCCAGGAAGCGTACAGCTGAGCTGGTCGAGAGCGTGAGAGAGTCAGTTCAGCAGAGTCCAAAACGCTCTGTGCGCAAGCGAAGTCAGTCCCTCGGTATATCCCGTGAGACGTGCAGGAGGGTGCTAGTAATGGATGTAAAGGCCCGCCCATACAAAATACAGACAAAGCAGGCCCTTACAGCCTCAGAAAATGAGAAGAGAAAGGCTATGACAGTTAAGATCCTGGAGAAGATTCAGGAGACCCCAACTTTCTTAACCTCCTTTGGACCTCAGATGAAGCTTACTTTCATCTTGAATGAAAGGTAAACTCGAAGACAAATGTCTTCTGGGGGACCACCAGACCAAATGAGGTAGCCACCAAGCCACTACACTCCCCTAAGTGCACGGTATAGATTGCAATTTCAGCCAGAGGCATCATTGGACCATTCTTCTTCGAGGAATCTGTCGCGACAGGGACAGTCACCAAGGAGCGGTATGTTGAGGTCCTCAAAACCTTCAAGAGGGAGCTGCAGACCCTGTTACCATCGCTTATGGGAAAGTTCTGGTTTCAACAAGATGGAACAAGCTCTCACACCTCAAACCTGTCCCGAGATTGGCTGAAAGAGAACTTTGGTGGCCGTATGATCACTCTCAAGACTGATTTTGAGTGGGCACCTCACAGCCCAGACCTAAGTCCCCCCCCACAGATTTTTTTTCTCTGGGGCTACCTTAAAGACACACTGTACATAGGGAGACTTAGGAACATCACGGAACTCAAGGAAGCCATCAGGAAGGAGATCAGAACCATTAGTTGGTCGGTTTGTAAGGATGTCATGGACAACTTTGTGCTGCGCATTAAGAAATGCACAGAGTTAAATGGAGGTCATCTCGAACACGTGCTCTAAAATAAAGAAGAAAATTCCAAAGACTCTCATGTTTTGATATGATGTTTTTAAACAAAATAAACTAGTTATAACCAAAGTTTCATTCAGTCCTTACAGAAAATATAAAATGAGGCCTATTGAAAGTTGGGGCCCGTTTTTCCAATCATAGACCTTATAATTACAAGAATATTTGCATTTAGTTACCGGACAAAACTTATACCCTTTTAGAAGAAGCCGAAAGTTTTTTTATTAATATATATTCTAATATTTAAATAAAAATGGATTGTTCAGTTAGCTGACTATCCTCTTTCCATTCGCCTTTAAATGGAATTCTTACGAATTAAACTGATGTTTGTCATGTAATTTATACAATACCAGTGAACTAATAATGAAGGCAAAACAACGAATGTGTAGAAATTGCATATTTATGGTATAATCGCATTACTGGCTAAAGGAAAGTAGTGATGAGCAAACCATCAGTAATGGATCTCGTGGTCTTTTATATAACCTTGAAAATAATTCATTCAATTCCAAGTTGAATCGAATTGTTTATCTCATTTTCAAGAGTGGAGATAAAAGTTAAGCATATAATTATAGACCTACAAGAAGAGCGGCTTCGCTACTCCTCCTTACAAGATGAGCTTGGGCTTCACAGAGAGATCTTCGATTTGTGGCCTTCGGCCTATTTCGCTCTATCGACGGGGTTTAGGTATAAAAATAAAAATATTTCCATTACATATTCCCTACTAATTTACTCTTGATCTTTTTCTTAAATATCCATACATATTTTTTATCCATAAATCCATGAAAAACTTTTAGTTGAATTCTTTCCATATACCGTAAAAACAATCCTCAGCTCATTTTTTCCATCTAATTTACTTTTATATACTAAAAATATCCACGCCAAATAACGCAATGCATTAATTTTAACTCATTTTATATACCACGATTTATTAATTTTTTTTCGCTCTTAGATTCAGTGAGTAAAGAATATAATTTTTGCTAATTTGCATCGCTTTTCTCATCCAGGCACTAGAGCAATGGTTCTTAACTCGTTTCAGGCCATGGACCACCAGCTTCAATTAAAAGAATATTGTGGACCATTCCATATTTGAGTAAGTATAAAGTAAGCATACACAACAAGCATTTTGGCTTCAAATATATTTCTTCAAAACAGAATTTCAAAAAATTATATAAAATAATTAGCAGATAACATTTTAATCTGAAATATACTTCTTTCAAAAATAATATCTTGAAATTACATGAATATTTATGTATCATTTTGCCATGAAATGTATGTTAAAAAAATGAAATAATGTAAGATTGTAAGAATAAACAACGAATATTTTTTATTTCCAATTCGATTAACTCATTTTTCCTTGCAACCAGACTTTTGGATTCTCTTCTCACTGACAAGCTTTTCAATGTTAGGAGTGGTGCTTGATAGCGCACAACGAATATCACTTTCCACTGCAAGCCGATTCCTCTGTCTCGACTTAATGTGCAACAAACATGAAAATCCACTCTCGCACATGTAGGTTGATGCAAATGGTAAAAGACATTTGACTGCATGTGATGACAAATTTGGGTAACTACCAATCTTAGTGGCCCCAAATTTTTCCATGGTAGACTGCTGGTACACATCTTGAGACGCCAAATCATTCTTCAGCTCCAAGAATTCCTCCTGCAGATCCTCTGGAATGCTATGAACATTTGCTGTGAATGGATTCCTGATGAAGGATAACTCATCCGTTGTCATGTTCACCTCCTGAGAGTATCGCTGAAATTCATCCCGCAGCTTTCGTAAATGCTCGAGAATTTGCATCTGAATGCCTTTCTTTTCTCCGAGCATGGCATCCAAACATGGAAACTGAACCAAATTGTTACCTTCGACTCGTGTGATCCAGAGTTCTAATTTCTCAATAAAAGCCTTGATGATGCCTTGGTGAGTGAACAGATTTGCACCTTTCCCTTGCCGTTGAAGATTCAGTTTGTTCAAGATTCCAAAAATATCAGTGAGGTATGCAAGTTCTAATTCTGACTGTGTTAGCATAATTCTTAAATCCTGTTTACCTTGAGACGAGAAATAAAGTCAACTCTTCTCTCAGTTCAAATATTCTGTTGAACACGTTCCCTGCTGATAACTACCGTACAGAAGTGTAGAACAGCAACACCTCAAAGTCGGAACCCATGTCCTGACATAATTTTCTGAACAGCCTGCTTTTCACTGCTGACGATTTGATATAATTAACCACCTTCACCAGTCTTTTGAAAACGATGTTCAGGTGATCAGGTAATGTTTTTGATGCCAATGCCTGTCTATGAATAAAGCAGGGAACGCCAGTTGCCAATGGAGCACGCTGTTTCACCAATGCTTGGAAGCCTGATCTTGAGCTTAGCATTGCATGTGCACCATCAGTGGTAACACCCAATAAATTTCCCCAATCCAGACCGTTTGCTTCAAAGAAACTGTTGACAATTTCTAAGACATCCTGAGCCCGCGTGGTGGTTTCAAGAGTCTTACAAAAAATACTTTCTTCTTCGAAGTCTTCCTCAACCATATATCGCGCAAACACCCTTAGCTGAGAGCAGAGCGAGACATCAGTTGATTCATCCAACTGTATTGCAAACAGTGGAGATTTCTTTATTTCATCCACAACTTGTTCACTGATGTTTTGTGAGATTTCATATATCCGTCTCGATACAGTGTTATTGGATACAGATATATCATTTAGCTTCCGTGCTGCGTCCTCGCCAACAACAAGCCTCACCATTTATTTTGCACAGGGTAGCCCAAGCTGCTCAACAATTGTATGAGGCTTCTTGGCCTGTGCGACTTTGTATGCAACAATGTAGGAAGCACGCACTGCATTGGTGATCTTTTCATGGAATTTACCTGGTGCGTCAAGGCGCTGCCGCTTGAGAGATGATAATTTCTGTTAGAAATAATTTATATTCTTTTGCAACAAATTGGGATGACACTTTGACAAGTGAAGCCAAATTCAATGTAGTCCTCTGAATACTTGCGCTTAACAATCCTTCCCACCATTGTTATTTCTTTAGATCTGTGGGCAGAGCAACGAAATATATCAGTTATAAGTTGAGTTTGGCAAAAATAATGATAAAACGTAAATCGTAATAATACACGCAAATAAAGCACCATTTATCATAAACAGCATAAACTATAAAACACATGAAGAGTGCAACTGCCAATCAAGGAATGAAAATATTATCGAATAAATATAATTTTTACTAAATATAGTGGAAGTCCCGTGGACCACCAGTTGAGAACCACTGCACTAGAGCCTCCCAAAGGCACTTGTATCGCGCTAAATCCGGCGGGAGATTAATAAGGACGTTCGTCGCTGGTCACGCACTCGCGTACGATGCCAACGCTAAAAAAATCAGCGAGGAAAATATACATGGTCGCATTTATTTGCCTTGAACCTAGTAACCTCGAACTAGCGGTTTCCCAAGGTAGGGAGCCATACTTCACAAAAGCAGGGCGATCATTAGGCAAACGAAAAGACTTCAAGTCTCTTTAAGCACATAAATTCTTCGGCAATTTCGGTGCTGGAGGGCACTGTGAGGGCACTGTTACTTGATGGCATCGTAGGAGGTAAGCTGTGTAGCTTATTACACACAGTAGCTGGTAGAGATGCACATCCTTCCGGCCTGTGCAAATTAGAGAAGTCTCATCACTGGGTTGAATTAACCTCTGTCGGTGCCTGAGCAAGTTATTGGTCTGCTTAATCCTCGCTCCCTCTACCACTTTTTCCATAACTCTTTCTTTAGGTTTAAGAGGACCTGACTATCTACTTCATACAGTGTTTATAAGAGAGGTTTGGAACCTCTATAAACAATGCCCTTTAACGCCTGAAGGTCGCAAGAGACCAGTGAGTGAGGAGTCTTGGGCGTTGGGTGCGATTAATGGGAAGGACGGTTCTGTTCTATTAACCCATTCCTTTCATGTAATGACTGACCACCTCCCTGCGGCTGTTCTCTGGTGTATAATGCTGTACTGTTTATGGCGGGCTGTCTTTACTTCATTTTTGGTTACCAGGCCAACGAAAAGTCTCATATGCTGTCAGTGGGTCTAATACAACAGATCTTCAAATCTTGGTCGTCCCATCGAAGATAAATACGACCTAGTAAGGAAATTCTCCTTGTTGCCTTGCCTCTCTGACACTCAGTTATGACTTGGGGCCTTTCTGGAGCGAAAAGTCCACTATAAAATTTCTGGTCTGTGTACGTCGCTGCATATGTGGGAAGACCAACAATTAACGCCACCAGGGTGGAGAGCTGAAATGTCAGAAAACCCGAGATGGGAGAGGCGGGAGCGACTGGACCTTCCTACCCTCTTTGTGCGACAAAGGGTTTCCACTGTACCATATTTGGAGCTGCCCTCGGGAAGCTCCACCTCTTTAATGAAGGACCCTTCCCCCTGTGCTGTCCCAGGGGCCACTCCAAGATTCTCCGAGCGGATAAGGTGTTTCTCCCCCTCCAATAGCTACGGGTTCCTCGGTTTCCCCGCTTACCCCACTGTGAAGAGTTAGTTGCCTTTGTGTGAGTCTGTTCTAGCGGTGGGTGTTCTTTTGCTTTCTCAGGGGCCCTCCAAGAACACGGCAAGACTACGGTTCCTCCCCCCCCCCCTCTTCGTGGCTCAGGTAACGGCCTCGTCCACTGTCGTTTCAGGCCAAGACAGGTAGGTCCAACCCGAGGCGCCCTCTACCACGGAGGCACTGAATAAGAGCAAAGCCAAAGTCGCTAGTGTGGTGAGCGGAACTTTGATGACGCCAGGGCTAAGATCCTATAGTTTAGACCTTGAAGGAGTAAGAGCAGAGTGTACCTGATTAACAATTGAGCATAGGGCGACCAAGGTCACGATGAACGTGATCGGACCAAGTCCTTATCCTCGCAAAAAAAGAGTGGGTCGGCAGGCTGAACGGTCCTGACATTCTCAAGGAGATACAACAAGGAGTAACAACAAGGAAAGAAGGTACCCTAGAAGACCTTACGGTCCATTCAAAGAGGGTACTTTTGGACTAGCAATCGAGCGGGCACAAGGCTGCTCAATTGTTTTGCGTCTCTAAACGGCCACTTTTCAAGACCTTGTCTAGTCTTGACTTGAACTGGTCAACAGATTCACTGTTGACAACTTCCACTGGAAGTGCGTTCCACTTACCGCAGATACTGTAGGTGAAAAAATTTCCACACAGATTGCGGTTATAACGCTTCAGTTCAAGTTTGAAGCCGTGATTGCGCGTTCTGTTCTCACTCAATGTGAAAATATCCCGGTAGTCAACATTGTCGAACCCTCGAAGTATTTTGAAAACTTCGATGAGCTGACCACGCAGTCTACGGGTTTCCAGCGAGAACAGATCTAATTCCCTTAGTCTATCCTCATAACTTTTATGTCGGATGGAGGGAATCAGCTTGGTTGCCCTGGCTTGTACGCGTTCCAATCTCGTGATGTCCTTTCGCAATGAAGGACTCCAAAATTGTACGGCATACTCCAGGTGCGGTCGGACAAGTGAGTTGTACAGGCACAGTACAATCTCCTGGTTCCGATAACCAAACTGGCGCTTAATATAGCCTAGCATCCTTTGGGCCTTTTTCTCCGCCTCAATGCACTGTTTCGAGAACTTGAGGTCACTAGTGATTGTTACACCCAAGTCCTTCTCAGTGTCGGTGGATTCCATAGCAGTGCCCTTAAGGATATACTGAGATTGGGGGTTTCTGTGGCCGATATGCATCACTTTGCATTTCCCCACGTTAAAAGGCATTTGCCACGTGTCCGACCACTCCCCAATCTTCCCAAGATCTTCCTGCAGGCGGGCAGTATTTCCATCCTTTGCAACGTTCATACCAAGCTTGGTATCATCGGCAAATTTGGAAATCTTGGCAACCATGTCACCGTCCATGTCGTTGACGTAGATGATGAATAGTAGTGGTCCCAGGACAGAACCTTGAGGCACCCCGCTAGTAACGGGCACCCAGTCAGAAGACTGTCCATTTACCACCACCCGTTGCCGTCTGCCACTTAGCCAGTTCTCGATCCAGCCGGCTACCTTTCCGTCTATGCCAAGCGCTCGCACTTTCCGGAGAAGGCGGCGATGTGGTACCTTATCAAAGGCTTTCTGAAAGTCTAGGTAGACCACATCCACTGCCTTGTCCCGATAGTGCTCACTGAAAACGAAGTGGAAGAATTCCACAAGGTTCGTCAGGCATGACCATTGCCTTCGGAAGCCATGCTGGGAACTCCTCAGTAGCAGGTTTGACTCTAAATACGACGTCACTTTGTCCACCATGATGCTTTCCATGAGTTTACCGACTATCGAAGTCAGACTGATAGGTCGGTAGTTCGACGGTTGGTTACGGTCTCCTTTCTTGAAGATAGGAGTCACCTTCGCCTCACGCCAGTCTCTAGGAACGCATTTGGTCTGGATTGACATGTTAAAGATAGCGCACAGATGTCGTGATACTTCATCGCACACTTCCTTCAACACTTTAGGTAGAAACCCGTCCGGTCCAGGGGACTTATTCGTCTTTAGGTCAGCGATATTTTTCTTTATTTCTCCTTCGGTGAAGTCCATTGCCTCCAGCTTTTCCCCCGAGTAGGAATCCGTCGGCTGGGGAATGGGACCACACTCTTCAGTAAACACTGAAGAGAAGTAGTCGTTGAGGAGGTTAGCATTTTCTGCATCTGAATGCTTTAATGTCCCCTCCTCATTCCTCAAAGGGCCAATCGTTCGACGGATTGGTTTACGGCTGTTCACATATCCAAAAAATTCCTTGGGATTCTCTTTACAGAGTCTCGCCACTCGGAGTTCCTCAGACCGCTTAGCCGCCCTTATGTTGGACTTCACTCTCCTGGCTAGCCTCCGGTATTCGTTAAAGTCACCCGAGATCTTCGATTGCCGGTACACATTTCTCTTCTCCCTAAGCAGTTGCCCGATTTCTCGATTAAACCACTTTGGTTGAACAGAAGACCGACGGGGGCATTTCAGAGGGATCAAACGCGATTGAAACTCATGAATGTGGTTTTGAAACTGTTCCAAGAGACTTCAACAGCCTCGCACTCTTCTAGCCTCGCGTCAGTCAGTCCCGCGCGTAGACCTGCTTCGAGTATACTGGGTGTGACTCTTTGCAATTCACACACTTGACCTTACACGATAAGAACTTATCGTATAGGTCAGTGGTGGCAGAACTATGACATGCGAGAGCATTGTAAGTGACACCCACGACACTGAGTACCTTAGACATTGAAAACACGCGCATAGCTGCATACAACACCGGTTTCATATGTCATCTGTTGTCTGTTTATTTCAGAGTGTTAATGTACCAAATTTAGTACTGATGAGGCAAGTGCTGCATGTTTACATTTAAAGACGACAAACTATCGGCCCTGTGGAAGAAATAGGAGATAGAAAAGGAATTCCCCCCCCCCCCCCCTGACTTCCCCAGTTCGCCGTTGACCGCTCTAAATTCGTCTGCCCTATATACATACTGCAAAAATTAGAACAATGGAAAGACAATTAAGGGGGCGTCATGACTTCCCGCTATGGACCCTTATCGTGAGCAAAGGCAATTAAGGAAGTGTGTTGGCGATTAACTCTCTCCCCGTCTAGATAATTTTGGAGTATATATTCGATACTTCGGAGTTCACATGAGATTGTGCCTGAAGCTGCCGTCCAGTACGTTAGCCTTTAACGTCTTCGTTAGTCGAGAGGGAATCGACTACATTCTCGTCGAGAGAAGAATTAAGTGATTTTTGAAGAGCCAATGAAGAGCTAGTCATCACTCAGTGTTGTTCGAGGCGATATTTTTAGGCACGCTTCAACCCTTCTCACCACGTCTTCGGATTTTAAGGATCGGAAAAGCCATCCCCGAAGCATCGTCTGTTTGCCTCTTAAAGGTAAGAACCCCCCCATCTTCAATTTCCTGAAGTTGGATTGAACGTCTCGTGAGACGTCCACAAGTTCAAGGTCGAATTTACCTCCCTGGTCCTACTCGCTGCACATCAAAGTAAAAGGGATTTAACCACAGCTTCCTCCCCCCCTCCCCCCCCTTACCGCGTCGAACCTCAAGGATCCCCTTTAATAATCCCTTGGTTCAAACTTAATTGATAGTATCAATCATCTTAGCTGTGAACCGTTAATATTTAATTGCATTGCCATTTAACTTGCCCTATATGTGTATGTAACTTTAGTCCTATTAAGGTATATTTTTGTAGCCGTGTTTGAATATTCCTTAGCCTAGCAACTGTGTATTTAAGCAATTTCAGGGCCATTCCCAGGTAGGGCCTTAATTTCGGTCGGCCAGTAGCCAGTGTGCGTATAACAGCGTACACCTGGTCATACCACGATATATATATATATATATATATATATATATATATATATATATATATATATATATATATATATATATATATATATATATATATATAACTGGCGTCAAGTCATTGGGTTTGTAAAAGATTCCACCATACCTGACCTTTTGCTATTTCCTTAAACATCATTATTTCCACTCTATACAGTTGCAAGTGTCAAGAATATTCAAGCAAAAATAATAGGACAATTCTTTTTTAATAGGCAATTATATATATTTTTTTAGTTGAGCGTATTTACGTGGGTCAAGATACCACTAATTAAACGGTAAGAATAGCCGCCAAATTTTTTTTTGCTGTGGTAAAATTACCAGAAGACTCAGTCTTAAGTCAGGTTCCCTCGTTAGTTATTTTCTTTTTCTGGTGTGCATAATTAATTGTAACCTTTAGTAAGCTTTTTGGGGGTTAATTCTTAATTACAAGTAGGTTAGAGTTGTTAGGAAGAGCCTCACTTGTTCTGGTGAGCTTTCTCGTGTACCGAAAGACGAACGCAGCATATTCAGGATGTCTTCGTTCGATCGTTTTCATAAGCAGGGACATATCCTAGGACTATCAGGAAAGAATTTAATCGCTTACGTTCAAGAGGAAGAACGAAATGAACAGGCAGAAAGCAAAGAACAAGTACATAGAGAAGCAGAAGAAAGGAAAGAACAAACACAGATAGAAGCAGAAGAGAGAGAACAAATACAACAGGACGAGAGAGAATTAAGCCGTGATCATGTCGAAATGACCTATGTGGGATCATGTAACCATCAGCCACAAGCACCCTCGTTAAAACTCTCCTCGTATAGAGACGGAGTAGATTTTTTGTTCTTATCTGACCCACTTTGAAAAATTTTTCGAAGTCAACAATTAGGATTTAGAATCAGATGGAGTTGCGCGTCTACTCCCCCTCTTAAACACTCGTCTGCGTGAAATCTTTATTTCTCTTTCCACGGAAGCAACTCTGGATTATTCAACCCTAAAAGCAGAGCTCTTCTCTGTTTGAATATGAATACGGAGTTCTATCAGGTTGCCCCCAGTAAGTCCCCAGCATAAGAGATTTGCGATCGGTCACGACTTTTTAGGTCGTGCCACTAAGTTCCCTGTGGTAAAGTGCTACATACAGTGTCTGTATTTCACAGGATGGGCCGATGTAGTCGCCGCCCCAATAAAGTTTTGCTCTTTTCTTATCGGACAGAGCGCGCAGCTCTCGCCAAAACCCATCGCGCAACCAGTGATCACCAGGGCCCAAGCTGCGAAAGATACCGTTACCCCGGTACCTTTACCGTCCTCGTCAACCCCGGACGTCAAGTTATCCATCAGTGATCAGTTTGCTGAAGTTCAAAAGAATTGCCCTTCTTTGCAACACCTGTGGGAGAAGGCCAAAAAAAAGGAACCCGAAACAGTTCTAGGGAATAGAAGAATTGACTACATAGAAAAAGATTCGTTGCTACATCGATCTTTCGCAGGATTAGATAACGCCCCGGTCACTACCCTGTTTGTGCCCAGGATGTATGTACGTCAAGTTCTGCAGATGGCTTATGACGGCTTAATGGTTGGGCATTTCAGCCATAATAAGACGATCCAGCGCGTCTTCAAATATTTCTTTTGGCCAGGCGTTGCAATGAAATATTCGACTTTTGCAAGTCCTGTGACATCCTTCAAAAGCTCACCGCCAAAAGTCGTGTTGCCCCCGCTCCTCTTCAGAAGACCTCAACTGTGTCTAAACCCTTCTTTAGGTTCGCGATCGATTTGATAGGGCCTATCCGTCCCCCGTCTAGTGAGTGACATTCCTATATTTTGACCCTCGTAGATTGTGCCACTCGTTTCCTGGATGCGGCACCCTTGAATAACATTGATAGTATTTCGTGTGCAGAGGCGTTGATTTCTATTTTTCCCGAGTAAGAACACCGAAAGAGATTCTATCGGACAGAGGCCACCAATTCACTTCAAAATTGATGGAGTATGTAGGAAAGCTCATGCTGATCAAACCCCTTATCATCCCGCCTCAAATGGGATGTGCGATCAATTAAACGGGACTCTCAAATCAGTTCTCAGGAAATTGGGCCACGCCCAACTGAGAGAATGGCACCGATACCTTCCCATGGCTTTATTTGCGTGTCAAGAAATCCCACACTGAACGCTCGGATTTTCCCCGTTCGAGCAATTGTACGAAAGATACGTCCGCGGGCCGATGAGCATCCTAAAAGAATTATGGTCAAACCCCAAGCTTGATGAGGAGGTTAAGTCCTCCTACGCTTATGTGTTGGATTTGCGTACTCGCCTAGAAAACTGTGCAGACCTCGCTTTCAAGAATTCTGAGGTGAATTTAGAAAAAATACAGAACGTATTTTGACATCAAATCCAAAGCACGGAAATTCGAAGCAGGCGACGAAGTACTACTTCTGTTGCCCTCTGATTCTAATAAGCTCCTATCTCCGTGGAAAGGGCCTTTTTCAGTAGTAGAATCCCGAGTCCCGGTTGACTACTTAAATCAGACCCCCTCAGGTAGTAAAGTGTATCACGTCAACCTGTTAAGAAGGTCCCACCGACGCGGGTGCGTTAATAATGTGCTCGCTTTAGACGAAGAACTCGTCTTAAAGGTAACTTACCCGGTCGAACCGCTTTACTTCGTTCAAATGGTCTGCGTGGAAGCAGACGACGAATACCCTTTGTCGTCTCTCCCTTCCCCCCCAATCGGACTCAGCCCACGAGCTCGATTTTAACTCCCGTCTCCGACCCATCGAGAAGGCTCAATTGGCGAGCCTACTAAGTGAATTCTCGGACGTAGTCTCCGAAACCCCAGGTTGTTCAACCAAACTCACTCGTGATTGTTTTAAAAACGCAAAAACCAGTAAGAACTAAGCCTTACCCTATTCCCGTTCATTTACCATCCGCGTTTAACGCCGAAGTAGAAAATTTGCTCAGGTTGGGGATCATCGAGCCTTCCTCATCTGACTTTTGCGCCCCAATTGTGATCGTCAGAAAGGTCGATCAATCATTTAGGATGAGTGTCGATTTTCGCAAATTAAATTCAGTCACCCAGTTCGACGCTGAGCCCATACCTTTGGTTGATCAAAACCTACATCCTTTCGAAGATACAAAATTCATCTCCGAAATTGATCTTTGTAAGGCCTACAATCAGATTCTGCTCTCCGAATCTTCTAAGCGCTTTACAACTTTTGCTACAGAGAAAGGCTTAATGCAGTTTACTCGTCTTCCCTTTGGTTTGGTAACTGCGTGTGGAAACTACAATCGAACGATGCATCGAATTGTAGACGGCCTAGTCAGTGTAACCTTTTATTTTGACAATGTGTACGTTGCCACCCGTACATGGCACCAGCACGTACAGTCCCTTCGCGCTTTGTTAATCTGTTTGCGCGCACACGGACTCACGATAGGCCCGTCGAAGTGTGATTTCGCATATGATATGATTAAATATCTTGGTTTTAAGATCGGAAAGAACCAGATTGTCCCCCAAGAAGAAAAGTTACTCGTAAAACCATAGCTGAAATGCCGCTTCCCCGGACGAAGATGCAGCTGCGGTAATTTCTGGGTTCTTCTTCATTTTACAGGCGCTTCGTTCCCAATTTCGCCACTATATCGTCACCCCTTAATGATATGTTAAAGAAAAAGGGACCCGATCCTGTCAGTTTGACTCCCCCTGGTGGGACTTTCTACGCATCTGAAGTAAAGAAAGCTCACTCTGTTCCTGGCCGCTCCAGGCCTAAGGTAGCCACAGCTCTTATTCAGAACCATTGTAAGGCTTGTACCTCTCCGGTGACTCACCCAAGAAGAGCTGGTGGCAACAAGGGATCACGCTGTGACCCTTCCACCTACGCGACCCATTCCCCAAAAGCGAAACTGCCGTGCACTTCCACCTTAGAGGTAGACTCTCATGAAGCAAATCTCTGGAAGGAGGTCATGAAACCATTCCCCAGTCTTCTTAACTCTGCCCCCGTATAGAAGTCATGAACAAGGGAGCTACAGCTTCTACGCCCTACTCGAGGCTTGACGGGGCGCTTCTGGAAGTCGAGATCCCCCAAAGGACGAGGACCCCCTGCCCCAAAGCTGACCCACCCACCAAAGGTTTGGAGAAACGAGAGAAAAGCTCATGCGACGAGCCATGCCGCCTTCAGTAAGCCCAAGAAGGATGAGGCGCGTTCATCATATTCTGCGACGAACAACCCAAATAGCTCTGTCTCCATGAAAGCTACGGCCATTCCCATGAAGGTTATCAAGTTAGAAGGCTCCCGCATTTTCTTCGAGCAAAGCCTAGAGGGTATTTTCCTCAAAGGAATTGCCATGGAGAACAACCCAAATAGCTCTGTCTCCATGAAAGCTACGGCCATTCCCATGAAGGTTATCAAGTTAGAAGGCTCCCACATTTTCTTCGAGCAAAGCCTAGAGGGTATTTTCCTCAAAGGAATTGCCATGGAGAACAACCCAAATAGCTCTGTCTCCATGAAAGCTACGGCCATTCCCATGAAGGTTATCAAGTTAGAAGGCTCCCGCATTTTCTTCGAGCAAAGCCTAGAGGGTATTTTCCTAAAAGGAATTGCCATGGACTCCGGGCCAATTGGAAGGAGCTCCAGATGTTTGTCTCATACCGCTCTCCTTTAGCTATTTGCTTTCAGGAGACCATGTTGGGTGCGTGCCCCAACATGCCCCAACACGCTCTACCAGGGTATAAATGTTTTGCAACCCCAGCACTAGCAGACAGTTCTATCTGTTTCTTTAAGTACCTCATTCCAACTAGTGGCAGCGCAGCTACAACTGGATAGGAGGTATAATATAATTTGTTATCTGCGTATATTCTACTGTCACTTGACTTCGATGCGGCGGAATTCCATCCCGCCTCATTGTTGGCGATGTTCTTTCTCCTCCTCGCTTGTCCCTTGTAATTGGGACAGTTCATGCACACATACTTGTGGACTCTTCGACTTCTTGGAGGAGGCTGGCCTCCTCCATTTTATTTTATTTTCTTTAATGTTGTTGGTCGCATGTTACCGTGCCGGGGGTGGTGGAAGTCCTCTTGACTGCAGGAGCTTGTATATCAGATGACCTAAAGTCTTATTACGACCTGTTAATGTTGTTCCGAAAATCTTGTCACGCCTAGTTAATATTGTTTTAATTTTCTATTTCAGATGGCTGACATTAGCTCCTTCAATTTGGAAGAGAGGGTGATTGCAAGTCTATACACATGATCGTGTACATTATGGCAAGAGCATGAAGGATGTGTGACATAACTTTGCTCCAAGATTAGGCAGACTAGCCCATCTGAAGAGGATGACACGGCATTGGGAACATAGACTGTTTTTGACAGGATCAATTAAGGACAAACCGAGGACAGGACGAACCTCGATGCGAAAGGGCGCATGTGCAGAGGTGGAGGCATATGTGCTACTATTCCCCTCAAAGTCACTGTGAAGACAGTCTTCCGAGCTACAATTTCCCAAAGCACAATGCTAACACTCATGACAAAGGATCTTCATTTGAAATCGTTTAGGCCAACATTCGTCAATGAACTTAAAGATAACGACACGAACAAAAGACCTGGTATGTTAATGGTTTCTTGATGTGTTTCCGACAATCCCACTACGTGTAAAGGTATTTTTTCTCGGAAGAATGTGCAATTTACCGGAGTGGCCAGGCTAGGAATATTTATTTATGGGGCAAGAAAATCCGCCCTATTACGAAGAACTGGAGTACAACCATCCATATGTAAAGATTTAAGCTGCTATATCGAGTAAGTACTTGATAGGAGCCTATTTTCCAAGGGCTCTGTTAACCAGCACCTTACTTTGCTATGTTAAGGTAGTGGTTTGTTCCAGAGCTCAAGTGGATGAATGTGGATTAGAATAATTGTTGGTTTCAATGAGATGTTTCCCTCCCCACTATGCCATCAATGTCAGGGAATACCTGAAAGAAGTGTTTCGGGATAGATGGATGGGGTGAGGATCACAACATCTTCCAGCACCTCTCGATTGGCCTCCCAGAAGTCCAGGCCTCACATCTTGCGACAACGCACTGTGGGGTATTATCAGAGAGAGAGTTTCACAAGAGCGATACCAGAATACCTAACAGTTGAAAGACGCTGTCCGGGCAGTCCTTGCAACAATCAACGAAGCACAGTTTCGTAAAATATCACAGGGCAAAGCGTCGCATCATTTTTTACCACGAAAATTATGGTGTTCATACAGACCTTCTGATGTATGACAGTGTCAATTTGAGTGTATACACTAAAATAAGTACATGTGTTTGATATTATTATATTGTTCCTTTATTCTTCTTATTACTTTTCAGTAGGGGTGACAAGACTTTCGGACCACCCTGTAGATCAATTCACGCTTCATTGTACAAGAACGGCTTCATTTTCATGTGCTCTCCGAACGCACAACCTGATTTTAGCTGTGAGGGGGTCGATGAGCTTCATGTCAATAATCACTTTTCCATTCAAATATATTTGGGGGATCGCTGCCACTGAGAAACTACTCGTTTTATGTTAGAGCGGCGGCGGTAGTCCACATTTCAGGAAATTACTGAATTTTCTCTCATTTGATGAGTTTAGGTCTTTTATGAGGTCGTTAAGTTCTTCTCCACCTTCATCAACGTGAGCCTGACTAAAACTCGCCGTTTACTCGCTGTCCACTTTCTTGGTGGCAGGCCGAGTGTAAGATGGCCCTAAGAGAGAAGCAATGTTTATATAGTCTACAAGTGCCGCACAAATATTTAATCGTAGGTGAGTTTCGTCGAGCGAGGGCTAAGTATCGCTATGGATCGAAGCACGCACGCCGCTATTATTGGCGGGCACATGCGTCTTCACTTAAGAGGAAGAGCCCTCTTGCCGAATTATGGAAGCGTGTCAAGAGGATTCATACCCCTTGGTTCATGGTATTTGCTCAGCTGCCACCAGCCAGGAGGATATTGAAAATCCGTTCTTCTGCGTAAGGAATGCGGAAAATGATCGTGTTAATTCGGGCGCTAAACAGTCTACAAGGATTTGTCGACTGGACCAACGATTCGCGTTTCCCCACTTTGACTACATGGCAGGATTTAGGTGAGCCCGGGCTGCACAGCAAAGAAGATGGGAGACGACCGACGGGAACATAAAAATGCGTATTATCGCGCCACGACTTTGTCTTACTTTTCTACCTATCCTTTGTTTGTTCTAAGCTATACTATGGAAGCTAGTTTATGCATCCGCAGCTGAGCGTGTATTGCGGAAGGTGGACTCAATGCACCACACTGGCCTCCGCCTGGCGACTGGTGCCTTGCGCACGCCCCTATGAGAGCCTACTTGTCGATGCTAGGGATATGCCGCTCTCGCTCTGCGCCGTGCAAGGTACATTATTCGCTTGTACGCGTGAGCCCGGTTCCTCCCTCAGTTGCCAACAGCTCTCACTCCACTTGCAGCTGATCTCGATGGTGCCTATGGCGCCGAGAGACGACAGTCATAGCTTAAGCCCTTCGGATTTAGGGCCAGCGAACTCCTTCGATAGCTAGATTCGCTCTCAGGCCGGTGGCGCCCCTGGTTCTGCCAAGGACGCCACCCTGGATAGTACCACCTTTGACTATTTGTGGCCACGCCTCTGCTCCCAAAGCTTCTACAGCGCTGGGAGTATTGCGTTCGACCTTTTTGGAGCACACCTCGTGTCACGCTGGAACCATGCCAGTGTATACAGATGGCTCCAAGTCGAAAGAGGTGGTCAGCTTCCACGCTGTATCCTCTCTGTTTGAAGTCGGCGGGTCTCTGCCAGGCACTGCGTCTGTCTTTGGGGCCGAGCTGGTGGCAATACATCATTCGTTACTGGAGATAATGCGTTGTGCCCGGTTCGGACAGCGGATTGTGATTTATCGCGACTCACAAAGCACTCTGAGTGCTATCTGAAATATCCACACACCATGGTCTGCGATATCCGTGACGCTACTGTTGTGCAAGCCGGACGGATGTCAAGATTATCTTCTGCACACGTGGGAATTGCGGGGAATGAACGCGCCATGAGGGTGAGAAAGAGTGCGCGAGGATTGGGCGACCAGACCAGCGATTCGCTCCTCTTCCTCACAACGACTACATGTCAGTGGAACATATAGTTGCGTGCCATTACCCCGCGACTGTTTCCATGGACCTACTCACTCCACCCCTCCAATGGAGCAACGGTTTCAGTTCCCTTTCTGTCGTCTTCGAATTGGGCACATTCGCAGGACGCACCGTCATTTGATGAAGCACTCCCCTGTACCTTACTACGACAACTGCCTTGTCCTCTATACTGGTCTGCACATTCTTGTTGAATCACCCAGTCTGGGTGTTCTTCGCGCATGTTACCTGTTACGGTACCTAGATGAATGGGGTCGTTACCGCTTGTGCCCTGTAGTTGGGACGGATTCATGCACACAAACTTATGGACTATCTGACTTTTTGGTGGAATCTGTTTCTTATTTTTTGCATTTTTAATTTTCTGTTGGTTTTTTGATTTGTTTGTTTGGTTTGGTTTGGGGAAATTTTAAAGTATCCTAGTCATAGACTATAATTTTAATTGTGGCAACTTATTTCCTAGGTGATAATCGTTAGATGGGCGATTGCCCATCTGGTAATCGTGAGATATTTTATTTTTTGGTGGAGGCTGGCCTCCTTCAGTGTATTTAGTAGCTTAGGTATTGGGTGTGTATGTTCAGGCCTCTGACCGAGCGGATCTCCCTCCTGAACCTGAGCGTGTCTTGTTTAATTTTGTTTCCTTTTCTTTGTCTTTTTTTTTACACTAATACTTTTTGCATATTTGTTTTAACAGACTATTTGTGGGAATCTCGAGTCCGGTTTTCCGCTGACGGGGTGACCAGTGGTGGAGAGATTTGCTCCTGACTGACCACCGCTGTCGATGAGGGTTCCTGCAACACAAGAGGCGGAGGCAGCAAAACAGGAGGTGAAGTTTATGTATGAAGGGTGTTTTTAAGGGTGGTTTGAAGGTTATTTTGGGAACGTACTGGACAATAACGAGTTATAGTGGGAGAAGTGGGAAAAGGGTGTTCAAGTTGAACGTTTCAATAAAGGTCGGTTTCAGGCGATCTATGGAAACAGTATCATATTTGGTGCCAAATTGAAGGACGAAGAACTTCGGCTTCCTAGAGATGATGAGAAAGGGTCCATCCTAGACAGGTTTCAAGGAAGAGCGAGTTAATCGCGACGGACAAAACGATCGATCATGGTGAGAAGATAATTGAAACCACGAGAGTAAGGCAGAGGACCTACTATATCGACATGAATGGCGTCAAAACGTGACGAAGGAAGAGGAAAAGGGACTAGAGGGATTTTTGTGTGACGATGGACTTTGGCGCGCTTGCATGACAGGCATGAGTAAGTCCATTTGACCACGTCGCCATTCATACATGGCCATACGAAGCGGTTTGCGACGAACATGCGTGTTGCATTGATGCCAGGATGTGAAAGACCGTGAATTTGGTCGAAAATATGCCTACGGTAAGCGAAAGGAACGATATGACGAGGACAGTCGGGTAATGAATAGTCGACCAAGATGCGCCTGGAAGGACTGTCTGGTAATTCGACTTCGTGAACGAGTTGAGAAGAGTGACACAGCGTTTGCGTGTCTTCATCCTGTTCATGGGCCAGCGCTATTGTCGCATGATCGATGGGCGCAGTGCGAGTGTTGCGCGCCCAAAATCGCAGAAAGGCGAGAAAGCGCGTCTGGTACGTTTGAAGAGTGAGGGACATAGCGAATATCGCTTGTCGTCTGCAATATAAAGTCAAGGTGACGAGTATCAACTACAGTGTGCACCGAAGACGTGGAACGATACGACCAGTAAAAATAATGAAGTCACGCCATTCCAAATATGGGAAGTGACGGATTGCGAGATACATACCAAGCAGCTCACGTGAGAACGTAGTATACCTCTTTTGAGAGTCAGAAAGAGAGCAAGAGAAGAAAGCAAGAGGTTGCCATAGGTCACCAATCTCCTGCTGCAATGTTGCACCTACGTGAGTTCAGGATGCGTCCGAGGCGACGCTGATGAGAGATCCTGGAGAATGATGAGCCAGAGAACAAATCGCGCGCCTCAGTAGACCACTCTAGAGGAGAGTTCTCTTTGGTCTTAGACAGCATGGAGTTTAGAGGTTGCATGACCCGAACACAATTTGGAATGAATCTGGTAGAAATTGACCATACCACAGAAACGGCGGAGTTGTTTGCGTGATGTAGGTTGAGTAAAATTTTGCATCAGGGTAACTTTTTCTTCGAGTGAGCTAATCCTTGCACTCGAAACATGATGTCCCAAGACACCAAAAAGACACTTAGAAGTATTGAGCACGATACCGTACTCTTGAAGGCGAGAAAGAAACTGATGAAGGTGAGAAAGGTGTTCTCCGAGCGAGGAAGATGCTATTAGCAGGTCGTCAATGTAGCAAAAGACAAAGGGAAGATCTCTCAAAACTTGGTCCATGAAACGCTAGAAGGTCTGGCTAGAATTGTGCAAACCATAGGGCATTCTAACCATTTCAAACGGAGTGGTGATGCCTAGCCTTTGAAATATTGTCTGGGTGAATAGGGATCTGGTTGAAAACACGAACATAGAAAAGATTTTACAGTCGGAGAGAGATGAAGTGAAATCAGCTATCTAAGGTAACGAATAACGGTCAGAGGTTGTTATCGCGTTTAGGGCTCTGTAATCACCATCTGCTCTGAACTCCCTCGGCGTGGATTTGGGAACGATATGGAATGGGGAGGCCCAAAGTGAAGAAGGCCTACAAATGCCAGCATCCATCATGACTTGGAATTCGTTACACATTGCAGAAAGTCTATCTGGGGCCAGACGGCGAGGTTGGGATAATACAGATCCTCCTGTTGTCTCGATCCAATGCACCACACTATGTTTTAGGGGCCTATCCTTAGAAGGTGGAAGGGTAAAGGATTTCGGGAAGGATAGATTTCAGGAGAGGCCTTTGGGATTGGGATTTTGGGATGGGCCTGGGGGGAGGGTAAAATAAGGAGGTAACCAAAGAGATTCCTCATTTTTTCTTCCATTGAGAGGAATGGGTAATTTGGGATGGTGGGCTAGTCGGTGCAGGAACTCCCGCCACGATCATGATGTCCATGGGGGTACGTTATGACTACGTGGGTGGGTACACTAGCAGAGAGAGGCATATAGGGTGCTGCCATGCGCAGTCACTTAGCAGAAGGGGTGACCCCGAAAGCCGGTAGAATGGCTTTCATGTTTGGAGGGTGAGCGCAGAGCTTTCGCCGGGACTACCGCTGTTTAGTTGACCAGTCCAGTGGATCATATCGCTCATGGTACTGGAAACGAGTGGGTTTTGGGATAAATCAACTCAGGGGGTGGGGAGAAGGAAAGATACTTAGTGTGTGGATTAGACCGGAACAGATTGTGATGTGGAGTTAGTGTACGAGCTTGAGTGGCCCTGGCGCGCACCTACTTAGCACTGCACGTTAGAAGGCGGTCTATTGGATAGGCTACACTTCCGACTCAAAGTTAAAGCTTGGGTAGTCGCTCAAAATGCATGCTGGGTGCTCTTCAGAGCTGTGGAGTTTGCTCGAAAAGAGGAAAGGTGAAACTCAAAGCCACAGTTCGGACATAGCGCGTGTCTTTCAGCAGGTGGAGATCCCTTATATACCAACCCTGTGGGGCTTGGTATATAAGGGAGGAGCTTAACTTTGCTTTTGAAGAGGTCACCTACACTCCATTATATGAAGAAGTGGGAGCCGGGCGTTAAAGGACAGCAACGATCTAGGGGAGGGTACTCTTGCCTTTCCGATCTTATGTAGAAATAAGTAGACCTTCGTGACTCCTTGGTGGGAGAAAGGCTTAGTATTCCACAAAGATCCCTCGAAGGTCCTTGGCAGCGGTTGAGGGATAGGCGCTGAGTCACTGTCTGCACACCCAATTATCTATCGATGAACTAGGAGTGTCCGCGCAGCCAGCAGAAGGGGACTTTAATAGTATAGACGCGTCCGACTGGGCCCGGTCATCAGACCTCTATATTTATTATATTGGTTTTTACATCTGCCGTCTGAAATAGTCGCTCACGATTTGCGGCTGAGATCGATTGGCTCAGGACCAGAAAACGATTAACGGGGCAGAGGGAGATCGAGGCTCTATTTGAAAATATGCGGAAACGTGAAGGGGCTGCGCAGGGGTGGGGGTGGGGAGTGTTTTCGGATAGTCGAGGTAGTTGGGGAGGGGATGAGATAGAGGTTAGGTATGATTGGTTGCGTCACAGATGGCGCAGGGTATATAAACACCCACCCATCCAATATGGTGCGGCTGGTTTACGGCCACTAGCCCCCCGGGTAAGAGCCAATATGGTCACAAGCTCTCATACTGACCAGTGTGAGGATGTAAGAAAAGCATAGCAGCAGGGAGAAACGAGGATAAAATAACTTAATAAAAAGGTGGGGGGAAACATCAGAAAGTCCGCTTGGTCATAGGCAGGGCAGCTAATACCCCTCTCACCTGGAAGTTTTGGGAGTCCTTTTGCAGGCAGACCAAAGAAAGCGTGGACGAGTAGAGAGACACCCTCATAGTTCACACACCATCACATCCTTAGAATAGGTTAGGGACAGGATTTCCTCACCCGATCTGGTACATGAATGCATTCATAGGATTATTATACTAGTAGACATCAGCTTAAGTTAAAAAAATGACACTTCTCGATAGCCAAGTGGCTAAGCCATTTAGTCTTGGGCGATTGACCGTGAAAATGATGGCAGAATAAGTTTGCTACACCAGCCACTACCTCTCATTGGATTGATAAAAATGAATCAGGTCCCATTATTTGCCTTTTAGGACAACTTACAGGAGATAAGACCCCGGGGACGCTGGGGGGTGGGGGGATTTTTAAATGGAACATGAAACCACCAGATTTTATAAACAATCTTTATTCGTTTTTTCCCGGTTCGTTTTATCACAAAGGAAGACACTCTTTTCCCAGCTTAAAGACGGGCAGAAAAGAGGAAAAATAGAGACGAAAAAAATGAAAAGGCGCCCGTGGCAGAAACATTTACAATTTCGCATTTAAAAAAAAAAATTAGACTCGGAAACGTAAGAAAAGGGGGGATAAAAGAATAATATATAAAAATAATGAAAATAATATTCAATGAATGCGGGTGAGATCCTCAACAATCTTGATCAGATCATCTACGGTCGACTCCGTCTTCATACCGGAACCGTCGCTGATCTGAAAAGTTTAAAAAAGGCCATAGTAAACGCAGTGTACCCTACCAGACCCTACCTGCAAGAGGATCTGTTGCTATACATCTTCCCCAGATTTTTCTTTCTGTAACTTCACCCCTTTTTACACAGATTCTCCCCTTACAAATTTTGTGCGCCATACACCACCGCTCCCCCATAACATGGACATTATCAGACACAATACCATCCACTCAAACCCCTCTCACCGTTGAATTAGGTTTATTTTCAGCTTAAAGTAGTTCATCAAGATGTCAGTATAAACAAATCGAATCCCGTTATAAAAAACAAAAACATTATCTGGCAACTATTTGGTCCCGGTGACGTCACTGCAACTGCATGGGAAATTGGTCTAAATTATAATAAAAAAAATAAACAAACGTTACGGTGAAGTATATAAATTGAAGTTATAATTAATACACCTTCTATGCAGACTTCCAACCATTCACAAGTCTATTCTTATCCATTCTTACACGCACCTACCATGTTAGACCATGCCACAATGAAAGGAGACTCCCCTCACCCCGCAAAACAAAAACATCAACGGTGAGATAGCTTCCCTAGTCCGGTAGAGGCGATGAACGCCGAATGAACGGGTTCTCCACCCCGGTCTCCCGTGTATCTGTAGGTTTTGTTTCAGGTGTACTTGTTGGGATTCCTGGTTGCATTTGAGGGGGAGTTAACGGTTAATTGCAATGTCGGTACGTTATTTGTTTTTAGTTTTACGTGGTCACCGCACCGGAACCTTGCCAGGACGACTCATTTGTGACGTCAAAAGGATATTTTCTTCACTGAAATGGCGTTGAGGCGGTGCGTTGGGCCCAGAGATTATATGCCTTGCTGTTTTATGTGAATTGTTTGGTCGGTGATAAAGGGTGGTATGACTGGGTTTCTTGCACTATGGAGAAATTGTGTTGTCCGTAGGTTGAAACGATGTATTAGCGGCACGACCTTTCTTTTATGGTGTAGGTGGTTAATGGGGGAGGGGGGGGGTTGTGCGTGCAACCTTGTGGAGGGATAATGAGGGGTGGATATAGTGTATGGGTGGGTGATGGATTCCTGGATTGTCCGAACGTGGCTCCTGTGAGTTCTCTAGATTTGTTCATATTTGTATTACTCGTGTGTGGTTGTAAATTTAGTCATGTATCTAGTTTAACACAAGCCCTGTAGATGTAATTAAGGGAAGTGTTATAGTTGCTAAGAGGGTGCGAGTGTGTCCGTTGTATTCTGGTTTGTGAATTGTAAAAAGGGGCGACAGGAGATTTTGAAAGTGAGATGGTCCGTTGGCTTAGTGGCAGCCCGCATTCGAGCCTTGCGATGTAGAGTTGCAAAGGTGAGATGCTTAGATGTGTAGTGTTTGTTGTGCAAGAATGGTGATGCCATCCGCATCGCCACCCTCGAAATTAAAGTGTAATACCAACGATGGCGAATCACGAAGACAATGTAAGAAAGTGAAAATGTGTGGAAGATAAATAGCCACAGATCCTACTTCACGATTAAGGCCGGGAGGGCAAGCAATAATTCAGATGTCAGCTGCAGCATGGTTGCCCATGCTACTCCTTTGCAGGTGCATAGCTGTAGTGTGATATTGGGAGTGGGGTGTGGGTGGGGGATGTAGTAGAGTATCTCCCTTCATTTTAAGATGTCTTATTTCTCAGAGGGGTTGGAACCTACTGATTAACGCGGGATCCGAACCACAGGTATCTGTTAAGGGGACCTACTGATTAACGTGGGATCCGAACCACGGGTATCTGTTTAGGGAACCAACTGATTAACGTGAGATCCGAACCTATGGCAGCCGTCCCGAATCGGAGCTCCATCCAGCGACTAACCACACCCGATGTTGCTTAACTTCGCTAACATTAGAAGCGGTGTTTCCACTCGGCTATGCCGTAGCGCGTAAAGAGGGTGGGTGGAGAGTCCGGATCCCGGTCGGGAACCGTCATGCGTGTAATGTGTTCGTGAGAGCTTGCCGTAGTCTGAGGATAAGGTAGGATATGAGCAGATTTCCAGACATTTGGAATGGAGTTGTGGGAGATTGAGTGGTTGAGGAAGAATTGTGCGAGGGCGTCGAGGCCTCTTGGACCAAGGTGGTGCGGGTGAATGTTCTAAATGTTGTCAGGTGCAGAAGGGAGGGGGGATTTCCCTACTGTATAGACTGGGAGACCAGGCGCAATTAGGCCCAGTAAGCAGCACCTATCCCAGACCGTGTGTTTATTAGAACCCATGCGCACAATCTGGGTGCGATCTCAGTAGTGACCTCCCCCCCCTACAAGAGATAAGGGACCTGATAAGGATAAAAATAAAGATAGGGAGAACCTTACCATGACTCCTTCAGCCACCTCCTTCATCTTATCAGGGTCCAAGTCCAGGAAGCTTTCGATCAGGTCCCCGTCGATGAAGCCCTCGCACCGGTCCGTCTTCCGATCCGTACTGCCGGTAACAAGAACAATTTATCTATTTCTACGTTAACGCCCTCTTTTACCCATAGTCGGGGTCTAGCCAGGGGTGAGAGCGGGAAATAAAGGGTAAAGATGAGCGACCTGAGGGAATGGTCCCTCCCACCATACAAAACTTCATCAACCCTGAAAGCAGAGGTCGAGAAGCAAACGGGTAATCCAATGGGGGAGAAGAGAACAGGGTTGGAGAGGCTGGGTTAAAGTGGGGTCGAGAATGAAAAGGCTCACTAGTGCAGCACTGCCCCCTCTCCCCAGCTTCAAAGTTTTGTTCGCACTCGAGAGTGGCGTAAGAACTCAGAAACTACGAACACAGCCCCCCCCCCTCCGTCTTTTCCAGGGGTGCTGGATGTGTTTGGGTGTTCGAATTCCCATTTGTGTGTGTCTGCAACATCCGTACGCGCCCTGGAATGTTTGAAACGACCCTTCCACTCCCCGGTTTGTTTTTGTTTTATTTTGGTGGTCATCTGTCCACCGACAGAGAAGGCACCTGACGAAACTACAAACAAGCCGATCTTTAGGGGACCTAAAAAGTTAAATTTTGAGAACCCATCTGGCGACTGCCTACTTGGGGCATAAGTCGTCGTACTCACCAGAGGCTACTACTAGGTTATATTGAAAAATAAATAACGAGGAAAAAAAAAAGAGGAAAACAAAGCAAACAGGCAACAAGGAAGCGGGCTCCGGCGTCGGGGATAGACCCGCCATCCCCCGGCTCAGGAACATGAGACCTACAACAAACAGTCAATTAAAGTGGAGGAGGCCAGCCTCCTCCAAAAAGTCGTGTGCAGGAACCCGTCCCGAGTATAAGGGACAAGCGGTAGAGACCCCGCTCGAGGTAACGTGCGGGGAGATAACCCAGACTGGGACATTCAATAAGAACGTGCAGAACAGTCTGGGAGACAACGCGGTCTTCACAGTAGGGCGCAGGCGAGCGCGAGTGTGTCCAATTCGGAGATGACAAAAAGCAACCTGAACCCGGCGCGACATGGGGGGGATGGGAGGCATGGGAACAGACGCGGCGCAATGACACGCAACTTTAAGTTCCTCTCGATCGTCTCCCATCTTCTTTGCCAAGCAGCCCGGAGAGATGCCCGTATTCCTGTCATGTAATCGGTGTGAGGAAGAGCGAAACGCTGGTCTGGTCGTTCAGTCCTCGCGGACTCTTTAGCGCCCTCATTCCCCGCAATTACTACATGTCTAGGAAACCAGCAGAAGATAATCTCAACATCCGCCCGGCTCGCCAAAACCGTGGCGTCACGGATATTGCGAACCAGCTGCTCCCAGTTGGCCCTGAGTCCGCGGCAATTTCATTGGAGGAATATGTCCCCCATACCTAGCTCGGAGGAGATGCGGGGGGCCTCTTCGAAGAGACCCTCACAGTAATGCCCGGAAGCAAAACTCTGGGTGCTGTTGACCGGACAATGCGCTGAAGGCGTTATCGCCTTCGAAGACTTATCTAGGGAGGTTGGGCTCGCCCCGCGTGTCTCCTATGATGGATCACGTTGTCCTTGGCCAACATGTTGCCATCAGTGGAGCGAATAACGAGAAAGCGTTTAAACCCAGCAGGCTCGAAGGCGCCAGGTAATCTCTGAATGAGGGGCCCCAAAGTAATCTAGGCTCCACTCTGCGCACTTACAATTTTGGTCTTTGTCTGGTACTCCCCACCCGGGGTAGAACCGGGGCCGGAGGTGCCGAGCTTGGCCTGATCCCTAGCCGAAAGGGTAGCGGACCAGTCCTTCCCCGGAGCTCCCGCGGAGGGAGAGGAACCCTTACTCCTCTTAGTTTTGTTCTTATTATTTTTTTCTGTTTGCTAGATGAGGGTGAGGAATGAACCCGCATGACACCACCGCCGGAAATAGCCCTTAGGCCAGATGGACCGACCTCACCCAGATCCTTCTCTGAAATGGAGGTCTTGGCTGTCAAAGGGGCACTAACAAGGGAAGGAGGTCCCTCCTGTAGCTTGTGAGCCGTCTGAGGAGAAGCTTTACTAGGGGCGGAGTCGGGTTTTGTGCTTGGCACCGAGCTTGGTTTCGACCCCATGAAAGATCCTACCATCTGGGGCTGGATCACCTCAGGGAGGAAGGGGGCTCCATGTGGCCATCCCACCCACACCAAAGACATCACGGATCCCATTCGAGGTACCTTTCGTCTCGTCTTGGGCCAGCGAACCGGTATCCATCGGGGAAGAGCGAGGGGCAGGTAGCCGGCCCATGCCATCCATCCCTTGCCCCCCTAAGGGAACTGGCCCTATCGAACCTGCGTGCTTTCTTGCTAGTCCCCTGTGAAAGCGAAAGAGGGACTACCACTGGAAAGAGGGAGACGCACAAGGGCGCCTCTAGAGAACGGGGTGAAGGGGAGCCCACCGCACCCTTAAACCTAGGAGAGGGATACGGCGTGGAGCCACTCGTGGGGAGCTATCCTTGTGCACTGGCAGGGAGGGATCCAGCGTGGCACGAAGTGTGCTCCCAAAAGGTCCAACGCAATACTCCCGGCGCTGCGGAAGCTTTGTGAGTAGAGGCAGGGCGACAAATAGTCAATGGTGGTACCCTCCAGCATGTCGTCCTGTGCAGAACCAGAGGTCCCACAGGCCCGAGCTACACTAAGCTCTCGACGGAGTTTCCAAGCCTTAAACCAAAAGGGCTTAGGGTATGACTGGCATCTCTCGGGGGCATAGGCACTGTCCACGCCGGAGAGGGAGAGGCATAACTCCGGCATAGACAAGTAGGATCTCAATGTGGGACGTGCCGAAGACACCGGTCGCCAAACGGAGACCGGTGTGGTGGATCGAGTCCACCTTCCGCAATACACGCTCGGCTGCGGCTGGGTAACACTTCTATCCATAGTTAAGCTTCAAACAAACAAAGGATCGGTACTAGATGAACATAAAAATAGAATAAAGAATACAACCACAAATGTCCTTATGCACACTTTACAGGGAGGGACAAAAGACTTAAGGTTACGCCTACCTGAAACTCCTGTAGAACTCGTGGTCCACCTGTCCCACAGATTTTATTACCGTCGACAGCCGATTTTGCATCTCCAGCAAGAGGTTGTACAGATCCGGGGACAACCCCGTGACCAACCCTGGTGAGGGAGAAAAAAAAAACGTATGCTCATTATCCGGGTCACTGGTACTGGATCGATCGATAGGTCACCACTAGTTTTAAAAAAATCGAGGATGACAAGATCTCTTACAATGTAACAACCGTCTTAGGACCATTCAGGGCGGAGGGGTCAATCAAACCACCAAACTAGGGGGAGGGGGGACCCTTGAGATTCGAAATCCAGCATTTCATGTGCCTTAAGATTTTGAGTAAGAGATGCAGATGTTGTGAAAATATGGTGAGCTGTATCTAGCGCCAAGCGAGTCAGTTAAACTGATGCGGTGTTTGTATGCATTGAGTGTTGAATGGGAAAATGCAATGTGGTGGGCCTTGCCAGGACGACACGGCGTAGTCAAGTCAATGACAGGTGGAACAATGTAGGTCAGCTGACATGACGTGTGCAGCGAAGTTTGTTATGGGTGATCTGTTTTTTTCTCACAGAAGGCGCAGTCCCACTTAATTGTGGCAACTTTGGCGGGGCCTACAACGCAGGTTGTAGGATCATAGGTTTTCCCCCTTAATCTCCCAAGCGGTTGGAGGGAGCAAAGATGCCATCAACCAGTGTAGCACTAGCAGCTGTTTCGAGGGGAGGGGGGAGATCCCAGGGAGTAAGGGTTTTTTTTGCGGGGTGGGAGCAGATTTTCTTCTCTCTTGGCTTTCGAAGTCTGCCTGGCGATGAGGCGAGCCATCGCCATTGGGTGGTGTGGAGGTTCTTAGACGTGATGGATGGCAGTTTCTGCTGGGCCAAATATCTCATGGCATGGCGTTTAGGAGACGGTCTCCACCCACAATTTGGATGTCGGACTGTGCTGGGGTATGGAGTATCATGGAGTACTTGGGTTGAACAAATCCTTGGTCTTGAACATATTTGGCGGACTATTGGACGGGTCTTGTATTAAGTGGTAAGGGTGTCTCGCGTTGTCTGGCGAGAAACAGCCCCGCGAACGTTGAATGCTCATTACACCCTTTTGGGGTGTTTCAAATGCGTCCAAAGACTAATTGTAGTGCTTTATTTTGTCTGTTCTAGCGTATTTCGGTGCGTGGGCACGTGATCAGGATCCCAAACTATACTACCGATACGAGGGATATATTTCTTTTGAGAGTGGATGATGGATTTCTTGGATCGCCTCCCAAAAGGTGCTTGTAAGAGTTTGATTGCATTCATTTCGTTTGTTCTCTGATTCTTGGTGGCATGTCCAGGGTGACACCAAACACTATATAGAGGTTCGGTTGTATAATGCGATGTAGGGATGACAACATCGCTCCATGCTGTAAAGGAGAGTGGCACAAGTGTTTGAGGAAGAGACGGTCATCAAGCCCTGTTGCAGCCAGAGTTAAAGTTCTGGTCACGCATCATTATAGACCTTGGGCTCCGGATCTGTAGCTGTGTTGTGAAAGTAGTGTAATGTTACCTGCATAGCAGAGTGTGTGATGTTTATCGATGTAGGAGAGTCGACAAACAAATGGGGAAAAAACTCACCTAAGGCCCCGTGGACAGTGCCAAAGAGGACGCACCCTTGCGTGGCGGCACTAGACTCTGGCACTCCTTGCATGACGAGGGACCCGTGACGGAACACTCCGACATAGTCGCCTAAATGGAAGCGTCCCACTTCTTGCATTTCCTGCCGCTCTTCATCGGACGTCGCCGCGCTGAAGAGAAAACTTGTGCAATCCAAAGTGGCAGAGGGAGTAACAGACAGGATAAATCAAAAATGAAAGTACATTCAAAACTATCAATCGAAAATTGCCACACAGGTGTTATGACAGCCTTAAGGAAAAATATGAATTCCCTTAAGGCGTCAGAAGGATGTAAAAGGGAAGGTAAGGTCTACATAATCTCAGAACCAATAAAGATTGGAGAGTGACTAAGACCTCCACTAGAAGCAAAGGGAATCCTGCCACTCTCTCCCATAACAAACGAGAACCCCTCACCCGCTCCTTTAAATAAATGGGTCTTATTTTATTTATGTGCCTTAATCCTAGGGTACAGACCTGTCCTTGTGACACACGAAGAGGTTATAGCAGTGCTCCGCTCCCAGAAACAGCTCATCATCCAAAATCTCAACCGCAGTCATCCAATTGGGGTTGTAATCCCGGGCAATCTGTCCAAATACATAGACGGGACTAATAAAAAAGGCATCCGATTAACTCTCCTCTCACATAAGGATTCCGTAAGTGGATTTTTCCGCTTAAAAAATAGCGATAGTCAAGATTTGTCTAAATTTAAATTGAAAATGAACGAGAACGTCTCCTGCAGAAAGTGTGCAAGTAAGGATGGAGGTCAAAGTGCGGTTGTTAGGGGTAGGCCACCCAATCCTCCAGAGGACAGCCGCACAAAATGGCCCATCCTATTCTTAACATACCCTAAGGGATAATTTGATGTCCAAAAACTGTGGCCAGGCCCAGAGAGGTCTGCTACAATAGGTACCCCTCACAGGATCCCAAGCTGCTCTCAGAAGGGAAATTTACCGTCAGTCTTATTTTTTTTGGAGGGGGGATGCCCTGTGGCAACAAAGAGAAGGGGAGGGGGGGGGGGCACTGGAAGGCACCTATCAGAGTGGAGGATTTAGTAGAGGGGCAAACCCCTAAGGCAAGTGTAACTGTATATATGTACAGGATTGTATTGTCCAGGAAATAAACGAAAAAATTATTTTAATTATGGTCTTCATAGCAACGGAAATTCGGTGAATAAACGAAAATATTCTTTTAATTATGAAGTTTCCATAGCAACGAAAATATTCATTTAATTATGAGGTCTATATGTATAGAAAAAAAAATTCGGTGAATAAACGAAAATATTCTTTTACTTATGAGGTCTCTATAGCAACGGAAATTCGGTGAATAAACGAAAATATACTTTTAATTACGAGGTTTCCATAGCAACGGAAATATTCTTTTAATTATGAGGTCTCTATAGCAACGGAAATTTGGCGAATAAACGAAAATATTATTTTAATTATGAGGTCTCTATAGCAACGGAAATTCGAGGAAACGAAAATATTTTTTTAATTGCGAGGTTTCCATAGCAACGGAAATTCGGTGAATAAACGGAAGTATTCTTTTAATTATGTCGTCTCCATAGCAACGGAAATTCGTCGAATAAACGAAAATATTCCTTAATGAGGCATCAAACCATGCGAATTGGGGGTAAAAAATCGGACCCCAAATCCCCTTTCATTCATGATTAGAAGCACAGTAGTTCTTGGACCTACCACAAGTGCCAAAGGAACCCTACTGGTGACCACAAGCCCTAAAAAAAACCCATTAGGTTGCGAGTGAACTAGAGCGTTTGTCTGGGGGAGGGGAGCCTTCAAGAGTCCGACCACTTTTCCCGCAAAGAGGGGTTGGCGCGCATCAGCACCTTGCCATGTCGAGGTTCACCACTGGGATGATGCCCCCCCCCCCCTCACAAACCTCCACCATACATATCAGTCAGCCAGCCCTCTCTCACACATGCACAAATAATTAGCTCACCTTTAACGCGGTCTCTCAGCCCTACTCGGACCCTGACATTAATTCGCCTCCATTCTCTTTATGCGTCTATTTCCCGCCATAATTCTTACATGTCGATACTGTCAGGAATGACCTCGACATATACGTCACTTCTACCCAATAGGCGTGGTCGCTCAAGGTCAACGCGTGACCTTGATTCTACTCTGGTCACGACAGAGATGGGGGATAGAAGTGAGGGGGAGGGGAGAGTGGGAAGGATTTTAAATTCCAAAGATTGAGTGCAGTCGTCCGATATTAATTAATGAAGGCTCCGGCTATGAGGCTTATGAAAAGGTGGATACAAAAATAAACTTTAATATATACCAAGTTATAGAAAATAGATTAAATGAAATAATGGCAATAGATACTCTTTGTAGATGAATGGAATAGGCTCACTAGACATGTGATAGAAGCCTCCTCTCTGGGTAGTTTTAAGAATAGATTAGATAAATATATGAATGAAGCTGCTAGATGGGACTGACTTTTTTATGTACATATGTATATATTTTTCTAAGGAGTGGGGAGATTATTTTGCGGTTGCATGAATGGACATAATCCTCTGGATGCATTTTATGTATATTGTAGATTAGATCTGACGATCTCCTGTAAAGGGTGACAATCTTGATGACTTTTCTCTGGTAAGAAATCTTTTGTGTGTTGACTGGAACAGGAGCTGCCAAGTGTAGGCCATGAATGGTCTTTTGCAGTCTCCTTCTTTTCTTATGTTCTTATACAAGGAACGAAAGTATCAGAGCTACTCAAACGGGCTCTAGGGAGGGGGGGGGAAGGGTCGAGAGGCGATACGAGCCTCTGTACAAGGATGACTGGCAGGATAGCCACAGATGATTCGTCTCAGCCTGGCTTGGGTTCGAACCTTTAAAAGATGAAACGGGGGATCCGATGGTTATTCAAGGGGCTTTAACCACGGCGAGTTTAACCTCTAGTAGTAACACTAACTGGAGGAAGTATTCGTGCCAAACGAAATGGTACCGAAACCAAGGATGGGCCAATTGATTGGGGCTCAGATCCTTTAGTATAATTCTAGCCTTCGTTTGGCTCGTCGAGAATGACGTGTTTCGTTGTAAGAGGCAGGCTTATACTGTCGATGCCCTATTGGGATCAACAATATATAGAGACCAGCCAGATCCGTTACTATCTCCACGAACTAACACGGCGCTTGATGGATGGAAAGTACTCCCGCGGGGGTTTCTTGATAACACATTGGGAGACGACAGAAGCGCGCGTTTGAGATTCCGATCCCTCGCTTATCGCGGAAAGCAGTTCAATATTCTGACTATTCTCACGGTCGTCGCTCACGTGGACTGACCTCATGGTTTCGACGGCCACATGGTCGCAAGGAGCCTCTATTCTCGACACATACCAAAAACAACCAAATTACAACACCTCAACAACACTAACATCACGAAACATTATTTCAGCATTATATTCCTTCCCAAACAGAGAAATATACAGAATAAAAAAACATAACAGAAGAACAGTCATCCCCATTTACCACAGCTAGTGTACTCCATCCCTCAAAGACTACAAAACCACTGGCCCAGAAAACATCTTCAACATACACCTCAAACACCTTGGCAACTAGGCAATTCTCTTTTATCACGCAGATATTCAATCACTCATGACGAAAATACAATCCCCTCAATGTGGGAAAACACCCCACATCATACCGATACTCGAGTAGACACTCAGCATACAAATAAAACTCTTCCATCTCACTACCTCGCACACTATCCAAAACATATGAAAAACTAATATGCAAAATACGTCCTAAATTCAAACAAACAGTTTCCGAAAGGATCACTCGACCACAAGATATACTAGACGGCTTCAACAAGCACCCACCACCATCAATCCACGTTGCCGGAGACATAAAGCCTTTAACACTACCAAAAAACACAAAGCCTGAACACCCTCACCAATAACGAATAAAAGGCAAACAAACTTCCTCTTCGGCAGACGAGGCAAGTGATAAAGCACAATCAGACACCCGGCCGCTTCACAATGACGTCCCCCAAAGAGACACCATCACCCATACTTTCCAACTTATTCACACATGGCATCCCATAACCACAAGTCCAAATCATCAAAGCCAACATCTATGCGGGTGACATCTTAATCACTGCACAACACTCACCATCACCCTTACTTTCCAACTTATTCACACATGGCATCCCATAACCACAAGTCCAAATCATCAAAGCCAACATCTATGCGGGTGACATCTTAATCACTGCACAACACTCATCATTCCGTACAGCAAGCATAGCACTCCAACAATACATAATCACACTGAAACACTGGCTCTCACAAAACCGCACAAAAATCCCAGCAGCTCCAAATCAACCATTACACTCTTCAAACCAGACTACCATCAATCAAACACACTAAAATGGATAACTTTGCCCCTAAAAAATTTATCATAAGAGACATCCACATAACATTTAATTTAAAACTCACGTCACTAACATCACAAGCAAAGCCATAAATAAAATAAACGCCCTCAAAACACTACCAAACATCACATTCGGCGACCACACTCACCACACTATACAAGCTACTCATCTACATCACCTTCAACTACGGTGCGCCAGCATGGCACCCAACTCTCGCCAAATCCCACGTAAACTCCAAACCGCTCAGAATAACACACTCGAAGTCACCACAGGATGCACTCCAACCACACCTACAAGCTGAGAAACAAAAATACTCCCACTCAAGCTTCACTTGGACATGGTCGGAACACAACATCTCAGTAGAGCACTGAACTCACCCCATCGCAACCACCACCGAGACACAGAAAATAAGCCACAGAAACCTACCCCCACCACCACCAAATCACAATAAAAAAACATTCACACCACCCTCACCCAAGGACACCTCAATACTCTACCAACCAACAATATCCCAAATGCCCCCCCCCCCCAATAAACCGATCAGAGAAATCACTACACCGAAAACAGATTCATCCTGTCTCAACTATGGCCAGGCCATTCCACATTACTCCAACAGTACAAACACACAATAAACTTCCCTCAAACACCAACATGCAACCCACACACCTCTTTGCCTGCCCGAACCTCACACATACACGCAACATCTCCAACCTCACGAACCTGTAAACCTTTCCTGGGGACGTGATGGGCTTCCTAGGGGGCGCCAACCTCGCAGAAGAGGTAGGGGTACTGGCAAGTAGTGTATGTACCACTTCAGAACATTTTCAGTTAACCTCTTTCAAACCATAGCCTTTACTCAGTCGTTCTTCATTTTATCTTCTACCCTCTGTACATCAAGCACCTCTCGAAAGTTGTACATCTGACCAGACCAGTCTCGCTCACATATAAATACCATTTTGTCATCTTTTCTGAATTCACTTTAAGACACCTCTCACACAACCTGTCAAAAGCTACAATCCACATGTCCAAATCATTCTCACTCTCAGCCACACACATAGAACCCATCCCTCATCCTTTTCCTTCATTCACTTCATACATTCTTAGCATCTGCCATACTGCTTCTCTATCTACACCATCATAAGCTTTCTCCAGATCCATGACTCAATCAATACACTTTACACCTCGCTTTCTCAGTGCAAATACCTCCCTTGTTCATCCCCTATCAATCTGTTATCTTACTTTTACGCCCAATCAATTTTTTACATACACTACCTACAACACTCAGAGTTATCAACTTGTAGTTCTTTCTCATTTTACCCATATACAACAACACCAGATCCATTGCATAACCCAATCACCAACGGTTTATAGCATCTACTCTAGCTACCTTCTCACTTTTCAAACCACTAAAAACCTTTTCCATGCTTCTGTCCCATACCCCGATACACCACTCGATTTATGCCCACGAAGTCAATTCTATTTACATTTGGATTATCTTTCATACCCACATTATACAAGTCAAAGTATTCTGAACCACTACTTTTGACTACCTCATTGTTCACAACTAATATGCTTGCCTTGTTCTTGATGTTTACAAAAGCTTTTCTTCTGGTTCTCAACTTTGTACCAGAAGGTGACGAAAACACTAGCAGCCATGCTCACCCAAAACAACTGAGACCAGTAGGGTACGTTTCAAACCTTCAGAACAAATTCGCATGACAGACACTCAAACTTACAAACTTAGACCCTGTTAATGTGGTTCTCAAAGGAAAAAGACTAAGTTCGCCTCATCAAGCACAGAGATTCATAAGTGCGAATATAGAGGACTACCGCGTACACACCACCCACCTCCTCGAAAGATCCCTCGAGGGTCTTGTACTGCAGGAGTGCCAGGGACCGCATCAGATCCCCGACCAGGATGAAATCCCCTTTGGTCTTCAGGTAGAGAGCCATTACGTTGTTGAAGTGCGAACACTCGAACCGAAGCTCCTTTTCACTCGTCCATTCGAACAACCGCACCTGCAGGAAGGAGGTCCACTTAAATAGGAGGGGGGAGGGCAGAATTTTGAGGCACTCATATGGCGACAAATAGGTTAAATATTTTACAAACAGACCAGAACCAACATAAACCACAGAAAACCAAACAGCAACCATGGGTAAAAACAAACCCAAATCAAGCAATGATGAGGTCCTGGAGGGAGGGTCCGCTGCCTCCGAGACCTGAGGATGCATCCAAAAACGCTCGAAAGGTATACCAGCCTTCGACAACTCAAAAGGGGCCACAATCGGGAGAGCACGAATATGTCCTGAGTACAAGGGACAAGATGTAGAGACCACACTCCTCCCAGTAGAGAGACAGGTAGTGTGCACTAAGATCCCTCAGACTATAACACTCAACTAGAATGGAACATTTTGGGAGACCAAGAATTCATACAGTAACATACAAGAGATCGCTCCATCAAGTGGCGATGCGTCCCGCGAGTGTGTCAGATTCGGAGGCGACGAAAAACGACCTGAAGCCATCGAGGTATTGGGGAGTAGGTCTACGGAAAAAGTCTCGGCGCACTGGCACTCAACTTTAAGATCCCATCGGCCGTCTCACATCTTCTTTGCCGTGCAACTAAAAGGGCTCACCTCATCCATCCATGCGGTCAGAGTGGGAAAGAGTAAAGCGCTTATCTGGTCGCACAGTCCTTATAGACTGTTTGCCGTCCTAATTTCCAAGAAACTAGCGTAATGTGATCTCGACATCCAGCCGGGTTGCGGCAGCCGTGGCGTCAAGGATACTGCTAACCAGAGTGTGGGAATTCCAATGCCTCGAGGGCATAGCGCTGAGCCGATAAAGGTCACAATTTGGTCGTCAAACCGGGCACGGCGCGTAATCTCCCCACAAAACGATGTGTTGGTACCAGTTCGGCCGTGAGGACAGACGCAGCGCCCCGAAGAACCTCGCCGGGTTCAACCAAGGGTGAGAAAGAGTGAAAGCAGACTCCTTTTCGGATTTGAGCCATGCCTGTACACTGTCACGGGATGTGCACTAAGAGATTCGAACGCAATAATAGAAGTGGTGTAGAAGCTTCGGCAACAGAGGCGTGGCGACAAGCATTGAGAGGTGGTGCCCAAAGGGTGGCGTGATTGGTAGAACCCGCATCATCATCAGACCGAGAGCTACATCGAGCTTTAGAAAGAGTTGCCTTGCCCTAAATCCAAAAGGCTTAGGGTATGATTCGTATCTCGCACCGGAATATGTACCATCCAGATCGGCTGCGGAGAAATGTGAGAGGCGTTGGCGACTGAAGATGCTAGGCTCACGAGTACAAGCGCATAATCCACTGTGTACTGCGTAAAGCGCGTGACATCTCTACAGCATCGACAAGTAGGCTCTAATAGGGGACGTGCGGAAGGCACTGGTCGCTAAATGGAGACATATGGTGAATCGAGCCCACCTTCCGCAATACAGGCTAGGCTGTAGATGCGTAAGACTCGAATCCATAGTAAAGCTTCAAACGAACAAAGGATCGCTAGAAAAATAAGGCAGTAACCCTATAAGAACCCAAACTGCTGAACGTCATGGAATGAACGATATCCATGGCCCGGTTACGAGAGACCCTTAAGGCTACAAAAATTGGGTTCCGGGATGAGGTGTCGTTCGAAAACAAGATCAAGGAAACGATTCGACTCTACCAAATCAAGGCGAACCCCTGTAGGAACCAGTCCGGTTCGGGGTGAAGTCGTAGATAGCGACAGAAATATACTACCATAGTCTTGGCCCCCCCAAAACGAAACCCGTGCGCTTCTGCATACCAAGAGTTGCGGTTCAGAGCTTGTTGGAGTCGAGTCTATAATAGAGCGCACCAAAAGAGATCAAAAGGTCGTCCACGTAGAGGGTAGCGAGAACATCTTCCGGCAGCACCAAGGTGATGCCGTTGATCCTCAGGGCAAAGACTGTGACACTGAGGACAATTCCCTGCGGGACGCCCTCTTTCTGCCCACTTGGACCGGAGCAGAGCCGAGCTCCCGCACCTGTACGCGGAATTGAGACTCTATCCGTAACTGAGATACAGATTGGGAGGCCTCGCAAATAGCATTTTCCATTGGAGTGGAACTTGAGGAAGCCGCACTGAGGAGCAAGCAAATAACCAAAGGGACTGGCTTCAGCAAGATCCTTCTGAGTAATGGAGGTTTTGGCTGTCAAAGGAGCACCAGACGGAGGTCCCTCCTCTCCTTGTGAATCCTCGCGACCACAAGCTACCTGAGGAGAAGCTTGCACAGGGGCAGATTCAGGTTTGGGTTTTAGAAGCGACTCAAGTTCGCTCCCATGAAAGATCCTGCCATCTGGTACTGGGCCATGTCCAGTTCATCGAGGCCTCCATGTGGCCACCCGCCTTCCATGGCATCACAGATCATATTCAAGGTATCTTCTTTAGTGTCGTCTCTAAGGGCCGGCAAGCCGACCTCCATCGGCGAAGAGTGTGGGGCAGGCCCGTAAGCCCCCTGCAAGGTGCATATGCCACATGGGGATGGTGAGAGGGGAAGCACCTCCACAGGTTGAAGTTGTGCCTTGTTTAACCTCGTTCTGCCCGGCACCTAGGTGGTAGGGGGGAAGGCGAGGCTGTGCTTGGAGGTGGATCTCCATGCGCCTGCACTCGCCCACTATTTCCTTCAGTTATAAAAAAAAATGAATGGAAATTACCTACTAAGACCTCACAATGGCTTGAAAGGTAAGCGAAATGAGTCCATAGGATCAGAAAATTCCCCAATGTGATCATTTACACGCTCAGGCCACGGGTTCGAACTAAGATGGATCTTAACAACCTGGCCCACCAGTCAGGCAAATTTGTCCTCGAGCTTTGATCATAAAGGTACTCCTCCAGGTACCAAGTGGAACAGGCTACGCAGTGTGCCACAGGGGGAGGGGGGGTAATGTGACAATTTTTTTTTTTCAAGGGGCTATCTGGCGACTGCCCACTTGGGCATAAGTCGCCGCAAACAAACAGCCCAGTTCTAGGCTACTTTAAAATAAAAATTTTAACAGAAACAACAATAAAAAGGGGATAACAATCAGGTCGCAAGCTCTGGCGTCGGGGGGAGGACCCCCTTCCCCCGTCGCAGGAGCCTGCGACCTAAAAAAAACAAGTTAAATACAAGGGAGAAGGCCGGCCTCCCCCCAAAAGTCAACAAGTCCACCAGTCATGGTGCACGCACTCGTCCCGAGTACAAGGGACAGGCGGTAGCGACCCCGCCCATCCCGGTACCGGGACAGGTAACGTGCGCGAAGATCACCCAGACCTGGACATTCGACAAGAATGTGCCAAACAGTCTGGGGGACGACGCAGTCGTCGCAATAGGGCACATGCGAGCGCTCCATCAAATAGCGATGCGTCACACGAGTGGGTAATGTGACATAAAGCCACCACCCATCATATTTCCCACACCAAATCGGCTATTCATAGGTCCATGGGTTCTATTCATTATAGCATCTCTCCCGGCAGGGTTCAACTCTGCTGCCCCCCCCCCCCCCCTTCACAACTTCGAGCTCTCACTTACCGTATTTGAAATAGCAGCCAACAATTTGCCCTGAAATTCGCACAAGCCGTAACACGCTCCTTTGATTTCCTTCTCAGCCACCTGAAATGAGGGAATCCCAGTTAAGGAGGGGGGTCGTGGGTGTGGGAACGGGAAGGGGTTGACCACCGATCCCCCACTCATTTAAGATACGTATTTTTCAGTGGGGTTGGACCTACGGGTTAACGTGGGAGCCAATCCACGGGGTCGACCTGATTCCTGCCACGTAGACGAGTGGGCTCTACTGCTGTGGCGTTGGTCCCCGGGAGCAGATGGAATCTCTGCTCCCTTCGACCGCTTGGGGAGATTAAGGGAGAAAGCTTTTGATACTAAGTGGGGCAGCGTTTTCTGTGGGACTGTCCCGAGGGACCAGGTTTAGGTGGAGGGAGGCTGTTGCATGCTGTGGGGGGGATTTATACCCCCCCCCTTTCTCCCGTGCTAGCGGCCCATGAAGCAGCTAGGAAGAGGAGAGTTCACTGCAGCTTAACCTAGACCAGAATTGCATCCGAGTGGGGATGGGGGGGTCGTCTCATATCCACTTGGAAATGACGTGACCCCTGCATTTTTTCTTTCCTACAGGGTGGTTAGAGTAACAACCCTTACCTGCTGGGTTGCTGCGGGTTAACACCTCCCCAAGCCAGCAGGTTTTCAGCCTACACAGCGGGGGGAGGGGACCTCACGTTGTATCCTACCACTCGGCTACGTTATGGTAATAGGCCGAAAGTGCGCCGAGATCCCCAGAACCTCTTTGGATAGTAAACACCAAAGTTAGAAGGGGATAGACAAGGGAATGCAATCAAGAGTAGAGATAGGAGAGTCCACTAGAGTATGGAGGGTGATGAACTATTATCATAACCCGGCAATGCGTCGAACCAGGAGGATGTGCAATCCCTCCCGGTGCCATGGGTAGCGAACTAGGCAGGCTACCCACCCCGCGGGCCTTTAATCCAAGGTAGAAAAAGTAAAGAGGGAATAGTCTCAGGATAAGTGGGTACATACAGGAGGAAAAGGAACGCACCAGCTTCCCGGGGCATTGTCAACGGGTACAATACAACCCAGTGATACTCGGCCCGTCCCTATTTGCATTGGACATGCCCCTCCTCTGGATACCGAGCGTAACAGTCTAAACAGGGTCCCCTCCACCCCCCTGCAGGGTAGTAGTTGTGGTTATGGGTGACTAATGGGGGGAGGCCCTGCGGGGTAGTGGAGGCTATGGGTGACTTGAATAGATGGGTTATGGATAACTCAATGGGGGTGTGGGTAATGAGCGACTCCTCTGCCAACGGTAGGGGGATGTCCACCCCCACCCACCCACTCACAGACGCCCTCTAATACCCTCCATTATCAGCACCCGAGTGACGAGACGGGAGACAGATGCAACCAACGAGAGAATTATTTTTAGTAGAAAACGAAGGGATGGACAGACAGAAGGAAAAAGAGAAGAGTACATCTCGAGTAGAAGGTTTCCAAAGACCTTTATAAAGAAAGTGGTGAAGTTAGGAGCAGGGAAAAATGGGTGAAAGGGGGGATTTTTCGCTTTCAAAATTTTAAAGCAAAAACCAATAGGGGAATCTCTGCCAGAGTGTGGTGAAGATGGACCAAGTGAAAATGCCTCGCACTAGCAGGAAAAGTGAAAAGTTACACAATCTTGGGGTATTATCTCCTCCCGGAAAATGAAGGCATCACTGCCGCAACTACCAACTCAACAGTATAATCCCCCCCCCCTTTAAGGGCTACATGGCGGGAACTACCCTCCATTAAATAAATATGAGCACGATACACTGAGTAGCGTTGATGCGCACCAACCCTATGTATAGGAAAGGGACTGATGATCTACAGCAAGATTTTCATAATCGGGTGGCTGCTTGTCAGCCGCACCCACCGCCACCGATCGAGCACCGCCCCTTCGGCAGATCTTGTGTTACCTCACCCTTCCTTCCACCTTAATCTTCGCCTTCCTCTCATTCTCGTCCTCCTCCTCCACCATTCTTCAGCCACGGTAGTCCTCATCATCTCTTCGATACCTCTACTACTTTTTAACTCCTCGCTTATTCTCTCAACGCTCCGCTCACCCATGGCAACATTCTCATGTCAACCACTGCTGGGCTCTCTTTATAGGTCAGCGTTGGCCTACAAGTTTACCTTTTACTTGGGCTACGGATTAGCAGAGTGGAAACACCGGTTCTCATTTTTGCGTAGTTAAGCTACATCGGGTGTGTCGTATACGCTGTAGATACCAGTGGGTTCGGATCCCACGTTAATCAGTAGTCCCCTGCTGAGAAATAAAAGGCATCTTAAATGGAGGGAGAGGCGGTAAAACCTTGAATATTTTTTTTTAGTTTTTACCTTCGCACTTATCCTCTTATCGCCACCTACTCCCGATATTTTCTTCCAGTTACCCCGTGTTAATGGAATCCTGTGGTTTTATTTCAATATTCCATTTTCTCTCACATGCGATCACAGGTATTTAAATTATTTCACTTCAACTTGGCTGTCTTAGTTCATTCCACTAAACCACTCTATTCTTCCTACTACTTTTTATGTCTCCACTCCTTCAATCAGCACAATGTCACCCGCAAAGAGCACATTCTTTCAGGCCTACTCCTTGATGTCCATCACCAACATCCATCAGAAGGTAAAAAATATATGGGCTTAAAGCAAAACCTAGATGCAATCCAACATTCACTCCAAACTTCTCTTTCTAACATCCGCAATAATCCTCACACACAGATACTCCTTCATACAAGTCCTTTATCAATTTCACATATTTTCTGCAACACTTTTCTTTCTGGCGGATGTCCAAACTTCATGCCTTGGTATACACTCGCAAACTTTCTCTTTGGATTAGCATAGCGAACATTATACGAAACGCCTTTTGTTTCTCAAAGCACAAATCGTATGTTGTTCCTCTTCCCGGCTTGAATTGTCATCTATCTCCAACGTATGGAACCTAGTTGTCTCAGTGACCAACCCAGTCTTTAGCATAATTCTTTCTTTTTTCTTTTTAAGAGCCCATCTGGCGACTGCCGACTTGGGCATAAGTCACCGTACTCACTACGACTAGCCTACATTAAAAAACAAATAAGTAATTAATAAATAACAAGGATAAAACATCATAGACTAAAAACAAAAAGCTAACAAGGAAACGCGCTCCAACATCGGGGGTAGCTTCCCCCTCGGTGCAGAAGCATGCGACCCACAACGAACGGTAAAAAAAGGTGGAGGCCAGCCTCCTCCAAAAAGTCGTATAGTCCGCACGTCGGTATGCACGAACCAGTCCAGAGTAGAAGGGACAAGCGGTAGCGACCTTCCAGTTACCCGTGCGTGAAGATCACCCAGACTGGGACATTCAACAAGAATGTGCCGAACGCAGGCAAGAGGTCCATCAAATGGCGGTGCGTCCCGTGATTTAGCATAATTCAGTCAAACGTACTTCATGAGGGTTGGCCACTATAATCAATCCCTTGCAAGGACAGACTCCACCTGGCTGGGTCACTGTGAACATCACCTGGACCTCTCGGATTACCAGAAGAGGCTAAGATTTCCCCACCCGGGATGCCTGTGCTGAATACAACACTGCACCCCACACAACTACTATGAGTTATGGAACGAAGAAACAACACAATATACACCCCATGAGGGCTCTGGGGGGAACCCTATACAGACTGCATCTTTCCTTAGACTCTCTGGGTCGCTGGGCTATACAGCCTGAGGAACAACATACAATATTACCAAGGAAAATCTGCTCAAAAGCAGTGCGGAGTGGCCAAGGCTGGATCTTACTCAATGGGCCGACATTGGAACGATCCTTCTTAAAAGCAGTTCGGAGTGGCCAAAGAGGCGTTCGACATCAACGGGACATTAAACTCACATTATGAACAGGTAAAGAGACGCACCTGTGTAAGCTTCGAGTCTTGATAGGCGAAGAGAACGATCCTGCCTTGCTTGGGCTCCGATTCCTCGGGGTTGACGATGGCGGTGCCCACTGCATAGTACACCGTCGCGTCGTCCTTCAATTTCGTTGAGCAGATGCTGACGACGTACTCGCTTGGATGGAACGAATGACAATGTAGGACTGTACAGACCAAAAAAATAAATAAAAACATTAGCAATCACACCATAAAGATGTCTCGTCAGTCGTTCCCATCCTCAGCCTGAAAGCCCTTAACACATTCACGGGTCCCTCGAGGGGGAAATCAAATATCTTACTGCATCCTGAAATATTAAGTAAAATTTAGTCAACTTGACACACATTTGCGTCCAGTGGCACATAGTAATCCACCATCCATCAGGCGGTATTAAGTGTATTAATAAACTCGTGCATAAACTTTTTTTTTGTCTCACTATAAAAACAACCTAAGTTTTATTTAATTAAAAGGAAAATGGCGTCTTTGTGTGGCGACGGAAAAGAATGCTCTCGGCATGGCGTCAGTGGCGCGTCATAACCATAGTGTGACCTGATACATGGGTGAAATATATGAAAACACTGGGTTAAGAACCCACTCTATTGTATATAATTAAATGAATACATTCAGTGACTGGTTTGAGTACGGAATAGAGGATTAGCCGCGTTTAGGCATTGATGGGCATCAACTGTATCTGTGAGACTGCTTTTATTCATTCTCTGAGACCAACCGACAAGACCATCTTATTAATGATGACAATAAGGAAGAGAAGACAGAAAAGGTGAAGACCGGGAGGTTTTCTTTTTTATTCTAAAGAAAAGCGAAAACTAACACGGGCAAATCCACCATAAGGTTCCTGAAGAAGGTCGCCCAGAAAGTGGTGAGGTTAGGGGACGTGGTAGTTTGATGCATAAGTCAGCGGAGTTCCAAAACAGCCCTCAGAAGTGGAAATATCATCATGAGCCTCACCCTCCCACACACAAAGTGGTCGATGCAGTTCATAGCCACATAAATTACCCTCCCCTTCCCATGCCTTTATAAAAGGACAAGGCCACCCAAATTGGCCCTTTATAGTGATGGTGGCCTAGGTTGTAGCATCTCATCCAGTACAGTTTCCCCTTCATCTCACAAACACATCTGCAATTTTCATCTTTTAAAAACATTCACTACATTCACTCTCACTGGGGTTCACCCCTGGCCAGGTCTCAAGCATGCACCCCCTCCCCCGCACACCTATTATCCACCTCTCTGTCAGCCTTTTCTAATATTCACACAATCAATCCACCCTGACACTTTTATATTCTCTCCCTGAGTCTATTTTCATCTCCATTCTTCGTACATGCCTATAACACCTCAGTCGCAACCTCATTCATCAGGCCAAAATGAAAGGACTAGGAATGCTAGGAGCTAAGAAAGGCTACAACTCTCTTAACTTTGTTTCATTCTACAATGAAAGTAGGTTCTTTTGTAATAAAATAACGTCACTCGATCAACATGAGCCACGAGACAACTCAGTGGCAACATCAACGACGAGAGGCTCCAAAGTCGAAACAAAAAGTGTCCCTCCCTTGCAACATAAGGAAAAACGTGACTCAGTCGCAACATAACAGCCAAGAGACGTCACTCAATCGTATGAACGATAACAAGGGACCCTCAATGATAATATTAGCATGAACATCATCACCGTCAGAGTAAACAAAAGACATCCTTCAATCCTAAGATCCGACAAAAGACGTTCCTCAGGGCAACAAGAATGATAAAAGATGTCAGTCGCTACACAAAGGCCAAGAGACGTCCCTTAATCAAATGAACAACAGGTATCACTCAATTACATCATCAGTCAGAGGGAGGAAACAAAGGACGCCCCCTTACTCGCAAGATAAATAACAAAGGACATCGCTAGCATCAACGCTTTCAAAAGTGACGTCAGATGGTTCTAACATGCCCTTCAAATGTCCTCGCAAAGAAACACATCGAACCTTCAAATGTGTTTTGAGAAATAATTATTAAATTGTGGGTTTCTATTTCTTGTCCGGGTTCTGGTGGCGACTGGATGGAGGGCTTCAGGAGGGTAGAGGTGTTGGAAGAGAGCGAGGTAGAATTGGCCCCTAGAGAGGCACATTGGGTATTGCTCTGCTTCACAGTCCCACTCGCATCCATCACATCCACTCGCAGAGTCAGGACACCGAAAGTCTGGAAGGCAAAGATTAATGGATGGAACACTTTTCAGTATTTCAGTTGTTGTTGTTTTTGTTTACATCTCATCATCGTGTTAAGTAACAGGCGCAATCGCAATACCTAGTACTTAAACTCTCAGTCTATACTTATTGGGATACATTAATATAAATACAAATATACATGCAAAAATTGTTTTTCAGTAAAGTGGTGCGGTTAAGGTATATGAAAATCTGTGTAAGGCATATAGCGTAGCATAAGTAGGTGACACAACCTCTTCACCTTTGAATATCCTGATAACAGCTTGGGCTGTGCCCCGATCGGGATAGGGTTCCATGAGTTCCTACCCAACTCACATCCTACTCCTTTCATTTTCTCCTCTGTCTTTCTTCGAAGAAGTGTGGATAATCTCAAAACATGCTTGAGACATAGAACTCAATCCCAGTCCTGCCACCACACAATACACAGAAATCAGGATGCCATTAAGTGCAACCAGTGTAAATCTACATGAAAAAAAAAACCCAAAACATAACAAAAGAAGAGCCAGCGCCAGTCACCCAGAGCCATCAAATCCCTCAAAAAATCCAAGCCATCTCCAACGCACACCTAAACAATTCCGCCATCACACAACCTCCTAATCTGGAAAGAAGCCCAAATCAAACCAATACTTAAGACATGGAAACCCTCGACACAAAACACTAAAAACTATAACACAAAAGAATAAGTCCAAACATTCACCAATCTCAAACGCATATTTTCCCCTCCAAAATATCACTCAACGATGACTCACCTCACAGAACTCTCACAACACATAATCGATGGCTTCAACACGCAACCCCCCCTCCCTCTTCAAGAACAATCTTACGTGTCATAGACATAAACAAAGACTTAAATACAGTACCAAAACACCCCCTCCCCCCCTGAACACAACCCTCACCAACAATCCCCCCAAAATGGCTAACAAACTTTATCTTTGAGAAAAAGCTCAAGTGACACACAAAACAACCCGAATCATGAGGCTTTACAGTGGGGTCCCCTAGGGAGCCATACTTTCATCCCTACTTTTCAATTTATTCACACAATCTCTCCAGATGATATCTCAATCAGTGCACAACACACATTAGTCTATACAACAAGCAGAACACTAAGAATACAAACACAGTGAAACACTAGCTCATACAAAAACTGCATAACAACCTCTTCCCCCAAATCAACCATTACACTTTTCACACATTCCCTAAACAAACCCTCCAGTCTTGGAAATCATATTAGAGACCAACATGACACTCAAAACTCACATCACCAAAATCACACAGAAACAAGGCCATAAAGAAATTCAACATCCTCCTAGCACTATCAAACATCAAATTCGGACAACAGGAGACACTCATCACATTATACAACCGAAACCAACACTACCAAACGACAACCTAATAAAACATCCCTCACCCAAAGACACATGAATACTCTACCATTAATCACCCTAAACACCCCCCCCCCTTGCCCCAAAATACATCAATCAGAGAAATCATTACACCCGACACAGTCATCCTATCCTAACTAAGGTCAGATCATCCAACACAATAAACGTCACCCCATCGCCACCATGCACCAGATGCAACCAAACACCATCTCCTTGACAGCCCGAACCTCAGACACGCATACATCCACCCTGGGTAAGTGTTGACCTTCCTAGGGGGCCACCTACCTCACAGAAGAGCTTAGCGGGCTGGTATGAAAGCTATTACTAAACTGCAACTCAGTGTGAAGGAAGGCCTAGGTACCAGATTCAACCAAAGCCCAGACATCAAACACCTATTATAGACTGCCCAAAGCTGACACAAGCACGCATTACACATAATACCGCCTCTCTTAGGGACCTGTGTGTTAGAGTTGAGGTATGGAGTGTATGTAGAAAGGTTGCGTAAATGTTGTTGGTGGAATGTAATAGAAATAGGGGTTTTACTTTTAACCTATTTGTATATTCTTTATTATTTGTTTAAGGAAATTGTTAGAAAATTACGAGGTAGGAAGGACGTCATGTTGATGACGTCACTCATAAAGCGAGTAGAGATATGTGCATTTGTTTGGGTTTTTCGGTAAGTTAGCGGATGCAGTGAGGTTGATAAGTTGTATTGAGAGGGAGCTCCTATGTTTCTGAGTTTGCTACTGTTATTAAGGAGGTTCTGGTTCTGGTAAGGTTGTTGATTCCTTTATGTAGTTATTGGCTAACCAATTATTATTTGGCGAAGTATGTTTCGGAATTTGATTTTAAAGAAGCTAAGCCGAAGAAAGTTGCCTGCGCCGAGAGTTAGAAGTAAGAGGTGGGAGCGATTCGAACTTCTACGAAGTATACAGTAGTAGAGTCATTAAGACCCACCCAGGAAGCGCTGTGCCCTTCTTAGAGGCCACCCACCTCGCAGGCAGGCAAGTAATTACGGATAGGGTTGGGTGCTTTTTTAAAAATAATTTAGAGCAAAAACCAAGGAGCGCGTCTCCTTCAGAAAGTTAAGGAGAGATCTGTAAATAAGATGAATGAAATAAAAATGGGTGAAAGATATATAGCAGCAGATCCACCAGCGAACATCGGGGACAGGAGGGCACGCAATATGGTATCTTAAGAAAGGAATGCTTTGCTGAGGGTGCAGGAAGCTCTATTACTTGGAGGATGGACACCCCTCCCCAACACAAGGCAAGGTTTTTGGCATGATTCAGTCGGGTCTTGAGAGAGACGTCTGGGTAAGGGGTCATTACTCCATCACCTATACACCTTTCCCACCATATGGCATGGTGTCTGGCACCCTACACTTATGGACACTGTCGTGTGATGACAATGGTATTCAGAAACGTTTTACTTGAGGGACTGTTGTATTGAGTGATTATTTGGGAAAATGTTGACAATCAACATGGGCATTGGTGTCGTTGAGAAAACACACAGAGGATCGAGGATGAGAAGATTAGCACGAGTCACCCTCGAGTGCATAATGTAGGACAACCTTGAGGAGACTCACATTCGCACAACAGAACATTTACAGGTGTGAACTGAGGAACCGTCGGAAACAAACTGGTGGGCATGGAACCTCGTGCGAGACCCACGGCCCTGCGGGAAGTGTCTAGAATAGCACAAGCAACCATGCTACAGCTGACATCTGGCTTAAAAAAACTTAGCGTGTTCATCTGGGGGCAACCAGTGAGGGTAATTCCATCCCCCCCAATTTATTTCCAATACACTATTATTTTCTCTCTAAGTTTAGAAAGGCAAGTTAAGTTAAAGTATTATATTTAAATAAGTATTCATATATTTTTTTAAAATCTGTATTCTCCAGATATAAAAGTTTTCTAAATTTAATATAAAGAAACCTGATTTTTTCCCCCTCAAAAATAAAGAAAAAAAGGGACCCCCAGTTACAAAATAATTGCAAATATCTAGTAAATTTGAATTACCAGAAGTCAGTATGTTCACAAAAGTTGAATATAAATAACGTGCTTTACATAAGACCTGTTATCTGTTTGTAATAAGTTAATATCATGTACCTTTTTCTGAAATTTACATGGTTCATTCTCATAATAATCTTTAAATTAGTAAATTTTTTCAAATGTTTCATTTAGAAATTTTTGGAGGGGAAGAATTCCGTTCTGCTCATGACTTCTGGAACATTCTATTCATCTTAATTTCATAGCTATATTTTTGTATATTCTCCAGATGTCTATATTTTTATTGAGAACACTCATGCAAATTACCAGTCCTTGAATTTGACTGCGGGATAGTCCGTTGTTTGGGCTTTGCAGCATTTATTTTCGGCACTATTCATTCATTCATTCCTGACTTCTGGAAAATTTATCGGCTTTTATTTTAGGATCCCTTCTTGGGTTTATTTTTGTCTAATCTGAGGAAAACATCTTTGTGGCGTTTTTGGATTGTAAATATTCTTTTCATGTAATAGTTTAGTTTCTTAAATAAATCTATTTTTATAACATTGTCAATTAGTAACCCAGTTACTTGAAACTCTTAAGCTTCTGTCCCTTTGTTCCTTTTCCTAAAGTCTGTCCTTTGCTCCTAGTTTCTTAAGTTCTGCATAATCTGGAACATCAAACCTGTTTAAGTTTTTCTTCTTCTATTCACTCTTCTACCAACTCCTTTCCTATTTTTATAACCTTGTCAATTAGTAACCTAGTTGCTCAAATATTCTTAACTTCTGCTCCTTTATCCTCTTTTCTTAAGTTTGTCCTTTGTTCCTGATTTCTCAAGTTCTGCATAATCTGAACATCAAACTGTTTAAGTCTTTTTCTTATTCAGTCTTCTTCCATCTCGTTTCCTATTTCCTTTTTAAATACTTCCCTGAGTTATCATTTGGACTGGATTTACACCCTGCTCAAGAAACCTCTTGAACAAATCCAGTCTTCTTGTTCCATTGACCAAATCTGATCAGCAACAGTGCTTTGGGTAACCCAAGAGAGGCCCACATCCTCAGGGACCCAAAGTGAGCCACCAATAATTTTACAAAATATTATGTATGCAACATCTGGTAGATTGCGTGCTCTCTAAGACCCAAGTCCTGCCAGTGGATCAATGGATACGTCACTCCCCACACTTTCTTTGCACATCTCTTCTTACAAACTTTCTGGCAAAGATGCTCTTGTTATTTTTCGCGTCATAATTTTAAGAATCTAATAGCTCAAGCCCCATAATTGGAGGGGGGGTGGTGGTGGTTTACCTCCGTCTCCTCTTGATAAGCGATTCGGCGGGGGGTCTCTCCTAGAGGAACGGTCCGTATATGAAGCTTCTGTATCTCGTCGATAGTGCCAATTGTGATCCCTTCGCTCGTCGCCAGTGCCAAACTGCAATAAACCACATTTTAGTAGAAAGATCAACTTAATGCGCTTCAATCGTAGGTCATGGAATGTATAAGGAACATGTGTGGAAACACTTGGTTTAATCAAAGTTAAACCAGATCGGGTGAGGGTAATGACCAGATAAGAGTTTTGATTCAATTTTAATTATATATACCAAATGTTACACAGAAACAGGAGAAGAGAGATCTTACATGAAATGACCCAGAGAAAATCCACAAGAAAACTTCCCCAACACATTTCCTTTATCAGGCAGCATAAGCCTGAATGTGACAGATGCTTGCGAGTTTGCAGGCCAACCACAACTCACCGATAGTTTTTGGTTGTACAAAAAGAAGGGATGTGTTCACCTTGCGGCAGACATATAAATATATATATACATACAAACACCGAGTACCAACAAAGATAGAAGTCATCCCTCTTTAATATCACATTCCTTTCCTTAACCCCACATTTATTTACTTCACTTTGTGCTCTATACAAAAAGATATTAAACCGCTATAGCATCATCACACAACCTTGCTTTGCATAAATATATTAATAACTTTACAATTTATAAAACTTTCAAGCCATACTGTTATTACTCTAAACAAACTAACGAGGGCATCTCTACCAGAAATGTTAAGAAAGCAGTGAATATAAGGGGAAGTGAAAATGTGTGGATAAATAGACGCAGATCTACCAAGAGCTGTGAGAGCATCCAATCCTTCAAATGTCAGATGCAGCATGGATGCCCATACTACAATGCATGCTCTGCAGGGGGCAACAGTCATACAATTATTGTATTTCATAGTTTTAACCACCAAGTCGCACTGGCTGAAACATTGCACTGGGATATCTGAACCTAACCGCAATGGAGGAAGGGGGGGGGGAACCTCAGTGGAGAGGACGGACAATCATTTATATTATTTATAGCAAAAAAATGGAAGCGATTGATGTTATGGTGCGTAATAAGTGGAAGTGATTTGATGTTAAGGTGTGTAATAAGTGGAAGTGATTTGGTGTTATAGTGTGTAATAATTGTAAGCGATTTGATGTTATGGTGTGTAATAAATGGAAGTGATTTGATGTTATAGTGTGTAATAAGTGGAAGTGGTTTGATATTTATTAAGAGGAAAGGATTTGATGTGTAAGGAAAAGTGATTTAATGGATTGGGAGGTAAAAAAAGAGAAAAGGCCTCGGCAACCGTGCCACGACGGGGCAGAAGTCCCCCGCGTCGAAGTCAGCTGACGGTGGAATGTACGCAGAAATGATAGTATACCTCCTATCCAGGTGCAGCTGCACAGCCACTGCCTGAAAGGATGTATCTAAAGAGAAAGGAAGAACGGAGACATCATGCCGGGTGTAAACCGCACATCCCACAGCCCGGCCATCCCGCGGTGGTGGGGTCGCATGACCCTTGTACCACGGGAGGGCGGGCAGGGGGCACGCGCCTAGCATGGTCTCCTGCAAAAAGATAGCTAACGGGGAACGGGACGAGACGAGCCTCCGCAGCTCCTCCCAGTTAGCCCGGATTCCACGGCAATTCCATTCAAGGAATATGCCCTCCAGGCCTAGCTCGGAGGAGACGCGGGGGGCCTCCTCGAACAGAAGACCCTCACGGGAATGGCCGTACGCTTCCTAGAGGCAGAACCCCGGGCGCTGTTGGCCGGACAAAGCGCTGAAGGCGCTGTCGCCTTCGAGGACTTATTGGGGGAGGTTGGGCTCGCCATGCGTCTTTTCCTCCCTCCGCCTCGAAACCTTAGGTGGGCGTTGCGACTTCGGAGGCGGGGGGCCCTCTTTTCGAGGAACCATCGTCTCCGAGCCACTCGCTCCACCACTAGGCGTGGGCGAAGGACAGCTTTAGGAACCCCGGAAGATGACCTGGCGACCAACTTCAGGGGTGTTGCCCCCTGTGAGTCTCACGACTCGGTGGAGGCGCGTGGCCGTTTCGCCTTACGGGAAACGGTCACGCTGGGGGAAGAGGGGGGGGAGCTCGGGTTTTAGTCGGGGCTGGGTATGAACCCTTTTTGCCGCCAGCTTTACCAGTGGAGCGCCCGGGTTGAGTAGAGCCTGCAGAAGGGCTCCGAATGGGCGCGGAAACAACCGTGCTCGTTGGCCTGGATGGGCCAGGAGCAGAGGGTGCCTTTCTAACTATTGAGACATATGACGTCCCAGGCAGAGCCGGGCGCGTCAGGGCAAAGTCCTTAGCCTCAAGGAATGAGATTCGATCCTGGGCCTGAACGGCCAAGATTTCTTTCTCGAGGAAATATGCACCACATTGCTTCGAAGAAGCGGGGTGCGGCTCTCCGCAATTGACACACTTGGCCACACACGATTTAGACTTATCGTGTGCGGCCTTGGAGCAATTTACACAGACTTTGGGTGACCCCGAATTTGCACGTCTACAAGAACGATTCGTATGGCCGAAGCGGTGACAGTAATAGCACCGCCGCGGCAGTGGCACGAATGCCTTCACGCGGTAGCGGTACCAACCGGCACGCACCGACTCAGGGAGCTTGTCACAGTCGAACGTGACGAAGAGTGTAGGGGTGGGTCTCGAGGCCCCTCCCTGTTTTCTCATCACACGTTCGACCTTGACCGCCCCATGATCGGCCAGCTCTAAGGTGATGTCCTCAATGGAGTAGTCAACGAGTTACCTCGCATAAACTACCCCTTTCAAAAAGTTCATGGTAGAGTGCGGCGTCACACTCACCGGGGTGCCATGAAGTGTCCGAAGAGCACTTATCTTGGCCGCCTCGGCGGGATTCGTCGCATTCGCCAGAAGGCTCCCGTCCGAGAAACGGGTAACCTTCGGCTCTCTACCAATTGCACTAGCTAATCCTCTCCTCTGATGGATCATGTTGCCCTTGGCCAACATGGTGCCATCAGTGGAGCTAATAACGAGGAAGCGTTTGGGGGCGGATGTGCCGATCTTGGTTTGGTCGCTTGCCAAAGTGGCCGCAGACCCATCCGTCCTCGTAGCCCCCGCAGATGGAGAGGAGCCCCGAGTCTTCTTTGTCTTTTTCTTTTTTGGAGAGGAGGGCGGGGAATGAACCCGCTTCTCACCTCCGCCGGAAGGAGCCCCCAGGCCAGATGGACCGGCCTCATCCACGTCCTTCTCCGAAATGGAGAAGGTCCTGGTAGTCGTGGGGGCACCGGTCGGAGGAGATCCCTCCCCTCCTTGTACTGCCTCGGAAAACTTACCCATTTGAGGAGGACCTTGCATAGGGGCGGATTCGGGTTTGGTGCTCGGAACCGAGCCCAGATTTCCCCCCATGGAATGCCCTACCGTTTGAGGCTGGGTTGCCTCAAGGACCATGTCTATCTCAGGGGGGGCCTCCAGTTGGCCATCCCCCCTAAAGACATCGCAGGTCCCGTTGGCAGTATCGTCACTAGTCTTGTGTGGGGAGGCACAGGCCTTAACCCCGGCAAGGTTTAATATCCTTGCCAGCAGGTCTTTTGAGGGAAGTGACCGAAGGGGCCTGGCTTCCCTCTCCCCCTTAAGGGGGTTTGCCCTACCGAGCCACTTCGATGTGGAGCGGCTGGCTTTCTTGGCAGTCCCCTTGGAAATAACAGAGGGGACTGCCGCTGGAAAAAGGAAGGTGCCCGAAAGCACCTCCAGAGAAGGGGGTGAGGGGGAGTCCCCTACACCCGTAGGAGAAGGGGAGGAGTAAGCTTCCTCTCCGGTTAGAGAGATATGGAGGATCCCCTGCGCAAGCACAAGGGAGGGGGGGCCTTAATTTTTCGGGGGAGCTGCCCAAGGGCGGCTCCGTTGATGAGCAAGGGGAAGTTGAGGGTTGATTTTTTAAATGCTCATCATCGGGCATGGTGACCCTTAATTTTCTGCGGGACGCAATAGCGCATCACCTCTCGCAGTAGCCCGCACTGCAAGAGGTGCTTACAGGCCCGGCAGAGCCAGGCGCCGCCATTTGGGACCACCCCTCCCGCCTGGTGGCCTGGCAGTCCATCGGCATGGCGGCTCCACCTTGAACACGGCGTAAAATTGATAGAATGTGAAAAGGAGAGGAAAAGGGATGTGAGGAAGGTATGGGTGTGGATGAAGAAGGTTGCCAAAACCAACTACCCCAGACTGGAAATTTGAGGCTGACCAGAGAAAGTTGTGGGAGAGGTTGTATGAAAAGCGACGAAGTAGTGGAGAAATACAGGCTATCTGAAGGAAGGAAGAGAGGCTAAGCTGGGGCCGGACGGAGCGCTGGATCCCGTCAGCAAGGCGGCCAGGATGGCAAATCGCCGCGCCCCTTACAGGGTCCAGGTAGTGGGTTCAATCTCAACGAATGTGGACACAAAACTTCAGCATTGTCAAATACTAGCTACATATTGGTAGATGCTCTGTGTCTATCTGCACAAGGATAGGATGTTCCTACATATCATCACATACAGAGCAAATCAAAACACCACCATCATTTACAGGAGCTGCCAAGTGTAGGCCATGAATGGTCTTTTGCAGTCTCCTTCTTTTCTTATGTTCTTATTTCCTTTCGCGTCTTTTATTTTATTCTCATAAGCAGTCATGGCCATAACAACCTTTCCTTTGGAAACATTTGATCATGTTTTAATAGCAATGTTCCAGCCATTCACGCACCTACAATCTGCCATCAATGAAAGACTGAAATATCTTTCATATTATTAAAAGGTTATCAAAAAATTATAAAAATAAAATTAACATATTCAAATGGGATTTTCAGTTATGAGATTTTATGAAACATTAATGTCATTCCGAAAATCAGGTGAAACTAGTAGGTGTTTCCATTATTTTGGCTGACCTCTGTATAAATAACATCAATCATTACTTTGATAAACAACAGATTTAAAATGTTTTTTTATTTTTCAGCGAGGGCTTACTAATTACCGTGGGATGCGAACCACATCTATCAGTGTATGGCAGTTGCCATGAAGGAAACCCCAATCAGGAATCCACCCAGCGACTAACCATACCCAACTTAATTATAGAATTCTTGCCTAATATATAATTTTACCGAGAGACCAGGCAGTTATAGTGGCATTAATGCACAGCATCCATACTTTGTGGGAAAGTGATTGAAGAATTGAAGACAATTATAGCAATAATATTCTAAAAATAAAAATATATATATGCTTCCAATACTGGTATTGGCATTGACTACTTATTTTGAATACCGGTAGCATCTTGGTATTTCACTACCGGTATTCACCGCATTTGGTGTACCTGTTGGGATAAGCCTCAGCGTTCAAGGGACACATGTGGTTGACTTCCTTGAGGTTGACCTTGGAAAAGACTAGTTTGTGATTGGAGGAGTAGATGACGGTGGGTCGGTCTGAACATGCAAACACATTGGTAGATGAGAGCGACTTGAAGCGACGAAGGATGGTAGGTTGCGTCCCTAACACCACCTAAATTGAGAGAAGGTAGGTATAATTCAATGATTATCCTTATGTAACAATTTTTTCCCTTTATTTCTTAATTGCTTATGTTTAAAAAGTATAAAAAATGGCTTTTATTCATTTCAAACTGCTTTTGTGGCTTAGATAATGATACTATGAAATTTACATAGTTCATGGATTAGGAGAAAGCTTATGATCATGGCTATAAAAAAAATTGTCGTGAGTACTATAAAATGTATGGAGTGGTAAACTATTAGATGGTATGAAGAGGTATTTATGTTTGAAGTATGGTGTGCATTCGGGTGAAAGATAGCTGGACTGAGTGGTTTGACATAAAAGGGGGTAGGGGTAGGAGAATATGTAGTACTAGAGGGAAAGGAATTTGAGATTGATAAAGTAATGGTACATGGTGAAGACATGTCAGTGACTGAGAGTGAGGTATTTGGAAATGTTGATAGAAACTTTGACAGGGTGTGTAGTAGGAATTAAAAAAGGACTAAGGTAATGAATTTAGGGGTGAGAATAGGGTGGTGTCACTCTTAAACAAGTGCAAAGTTTTAATCATCTTGGATGCATTGTAAATTATAGGACAGAAGCTGCATGAGAGTGTACTGGTGCATACATCGTGTATAGGACTGAGACTAGGGTATGGAAGGAAAGAGCTTGAGTGAAAACTGTGCAAATGGACAATTTGAGAGAGATGCTTTGTGTACTAAAGGTGGATAGTGAGGAATGAGTGGGCACATGATTATGGTGTGTGGAAAAGTGTGAATGAGGTTGTGACTGAGTATTCTGAGGTGACATGGGCATGTAAGCATGGTTGAAGATAGATTTGTGGAGAATATAAGAGTCATGGTGTTAGAAGGGTTTGGAAGACTGAGGTAAAAGGTTGGATGATTATGTGAATGAATTGTTGTGTTTATAACTTCGCCAAGAGCTTTTTTTTGGGGGGGGGAGCCCATCTGGCGACTGCCTACTTGGGCATAAGTCGCCATACACAACACAGCCTACTACGAGGCTATATTAAAAAAATAACAAAAAAAACAAAACAAATAAGAATATGTAAATAACAAATAACGATAAAAAGGACAAAGGCTAAAAAAGTAACAACAAGAAAACCAAGCAAAAAGGCAAGAAGGAAGGGCGCTCCGGCGTCGGGGGTAGACCCCCCCCCCCCGGTGCAGGAAAATACGCCCAAACAAAAAAAAACCCAGTCAAATAAGGTGGAGGAGGCCAGCCTCCTCCAAAAACCAAAAAGTCGTATAGTCTACAAGTGTGTGTGCACGAACCAGCTCAGAGTACAAGGGACAAGAGGTAGTGATCCCGGTCGTTCCGGTACCAGGACAGGTAACGTGCAAGATCACCCAGACTGGGACATTCAACAAGAATGTGCTGAACAGTCTGGGGAACAACGCGGTCTACACAGTAGACCGCGAGTGTATCCAATTCGGAGATGACAGAAAGCGACCTGAAGCCGTCGCGGCATTTGGGGGTAGGTCCATGGAACAGTCGCGGCGCAATGACACGCAACTTTAAGTTCCTCTCGACCGTCTCCCATCTCCTTTGCCAAGCAGCCTGTAATCGGTGAGGAAGAGCGAAACACTGGTCAGGTCGCCCAGTCCTCTTTGGCGCCCTCATTCCCCGCAATTCCTACATGTCCAGGGACCCAGCAGAAGGATAATCTCGACATACGCCAGGCTCGCCAAAACCGTGGAACCACAGGATGCGGACATTCTAATGCCCGGAGAGCACTCAGGACGCTTTGTGAGTCGCTGTAGATCACAATCCGGTCTCCGAAACGGGCACGTCGCGTAATCTCCCGTACCGAGCGGTGTATTGCAACCATCGCCAAGAACAGATAAACTCTCCTCCCTCTGACCGCTTGAGGGGGCGAGCCTTCTGCGAGTGTCTTGAGTCGATAGGTTAGAATGGGAGGGAGGCAGTGCTTACCTTTTTCTTATCAGACAGGTAACCAGTCTGGGCGTTGTAGGTGAAATAGTACAGCTGCCCATCACCCATGGCGCACAGCAGATAATGGTGTCCTTCAAATGTACTCATAAGAATGGAGCGTGGGATAATATCTGCAAAAAGGGGAGGGGGCGTTGTAAACTTCTCATACCATTGTCATAGAAACGTTCAAAAAATTCTTGGAGCCTACAACCTCCTCCAGGAACATACTGGTGGCCTACAATCTCTCAGGGAACTTTCTAACGATCTACAACCCTTAGGGAACTTCTTAAAAGCCTACCGCCTCTTCAAATAACTCCTTATTGGCCTACCTCCGCCAAGGAACTCCTTAGTGGCCTCCTCGAGTTTGGGCAGCGTGTAGATGCGAGCAGAGATATCCGTCCAGAGCCCCAAGGCCACCACCGACGCGCGGGTATCGTCACCCAGGGGCGAGATGTCGATGCAGGCTACTTCATGCTCCACTACCGCCGACCTGGGAAGAACAGAAGGTAGGTGTACACGAACGGTGGTCTACCTAAAGCGCCGAGGTCGGGAATGGGGGGGGGGGGTAAAACCCCACAAGTTCATACAAACAGCAAGACGCCCCAAATTACGAACCTGAACACGATTCTGAGTGAAGGATATGGGATGGGGTAGCATTGTAACAAAAATCATCATCATCACCCATTTCCCCCGCAAAACGGGGTCGGGGTGCATCAATGCCACTACAATCTATCCCCACTTGCACTCACCTTCATGTCCCACGAGCCAAAAAGCCAACCTTCATAGCGATGGTGACCATGTGTGGTGACGAACAAAATTGCCAAGGAAATGGGAAGGGAAAAATCAATAGAGAAACAAACTCAAGAATGACAAGGACTGGTAAATGTACCCCACCCCACCTTTTAAGTGACAAGTGAATTTAAGAGCAAAAGCTATGAACAGACTTTCTAACCATTCAAAACATTGTGGTTGCAGTCTGGTTCATCTACACCACCAGACAAATCTTAGATACTTAAAATGATAAGCCCGTTCAAGCAACACACCGCAGACCACACATTACACCCAAAACACAATTTCGGCTTGCTCTCTTTTTCAATCATTTCTTAGCAATTACTCTCGTCAAACAACATCTTCGCAGAAAAGGTTAGGTGACACAATACAACCCAAATCACGCAGCTTCACAATGGTCCCCCCATACCCACACCCCTACTTTTCAATTTATTCCGACGAGAAGGCAAGGCTGTGTTTTAGCTCTACCCACCCTTTAGGGCATGAGAAAATAGAGTTATAGAGTGGTCAGTCATTTCCAAGTCGATACGATACTACCACCCCACATGGATGCAATCCGCATCAGGTTAAGCTGCAATCAAACTCCCACTTCTTGTTGAATGGACGGATAGCACAAGAGGGAAAGGGGGTTACAAATTTCCCACAGCATGCAACAGCCACCCATCAGGACAGCCTCACAGAAAGTGCGGCCCCACTTAATTGGGGTAACATTAACGGGGCCTACCTCCTTTAATCTCCCAAGTGGTCGAGGAAGCAGAGGTCATTTGCACCCATGGCGCAATGCAACAACATATCCTGTCAAACTCTTCCATCAACATTTCCAAATCCCTCTCACGCTCATAAAATTGCGCTAAATAGCGCAACTCGATCCCAAATCGTCATTCTCACACAAACAACTCAGTACTTGATCCCTAAACATATGAATCAGGTAAAGCGAAAGACCCACACACAAACATGTATCAAGTCAATAACCCCGGCCACTTTTTTACCCACCAAATCCACACCCAATTTCAAACAACAACTCATACCATTCAAAAGTTTACTACCCATAGCATTCTAAGAACCTACCATAAAGCTTCCCTCTCAACACAATCATATGCTTGTTCTAGATCCATAAAACCCAGCATAAAGCTTACATCTCTTACTCTGCGCTTTCTCAACCAGCTGCTTCAAAACAAAAATTCATTCACACACTATCTGCTATCACCTACCTTACTGTATTAGCCTGTACCATCCCTATTACATGCTCCGTCAAAAATTATGATACACCTACCTTACCAAAATATGACATTCAGCTCTAATTCTGGCATTTGTCTTTCTTTCCTTTCTCATTATACATATCACAACATTCTTTCACACCTCATGCATAGTTTTATTTTTAAAAGCCTTATAGTACAACTGCCAGACCAGACTTATTCAATAACACAATCCCAAAAAGATTTTTAAGCATCTTTGGGATAATATCCACTACAGCTCTCTTCTAATCTTTTATACCTCTTAAAGTACAACACCCTCTTGCATACTTATTACTTTCCATACTCTAATACAGCACCCAGCATACACTATGAAAGTAAATCAAACTATGTTTCCTCTTCCATACTGAGAATATACAATTCAACAAAGTACCCCATTTATTTTTGACATCCTTATTCCTCACAAGCCCTCTACGCAATGTTCACACAGCTATTTTTTTTCTGTTTCGCACTTCCATCCTTCAAAACTTCCTCTTCATATCTGAATCATCATTCCTTTTGAATGTTTCATTTGCTACTTCAATAACTTAATAATGAAGTAGGGTATCAGACAACATAAAAACTCCCACGCACACTCAAAACCTGTGACATGACTCAGAGACTCACAACTGCCTCTAACCATGCCTTAAAAGCCATACTTTCCACACATTACAGGGCAGCAACTAAATGTTAGATAGAACAAGAAAACAGCAGCAGAGGGAGCACCAAATGAGATCAAGGGAGAGGTCTGCTTCCACACAGCACCAAGCTTACTGGGATGCCTGAATATACACTCCTACACAGGTATTCTTAGCGCGGGCACAAGCACTTCGAGTAACACTCACGCTTCAAGCTTCAAGGCACCCTTGTGGATGGTCAGGTAGAAGATGTGTTGGCCACCAGCTGCCACCACCTGCGACGAGTTAGCTGCTACAACAGAGATGTTCCGGTCTTGGGGAGGTTTCCACTCACACACAAGCTGGCCCGTCTCCTCGCACACCAGCCGGCACCCAGACCCCACAACCTGGAATGGTGTCCTCCTTAGTGACAAGGAAATATGGATGAAATACAAAGAGGGAGACTGGCAAAGGAGGCAAAAGGGACATAAATGGGATTGAGAATGGCAAAGTTGATTATAAAAGCACACCAATCTGAAATGCGGGGTGCAAGAGGACATATTTACAAACCACCAGAACATGGTTTGTACAAAGAGCACAGGCACTCAAAGTAAAACTTTAGAGAGGGGGTACCTGAAACAATTCCAAATTCTAAACAAGGACGCCTTTAAGCACAGGCACAAGTCCACAAAAACGACCCATCCATCACCCACAGGTAAATGGACGGATGGATGAGGGGGAGGGGGAGGGAGGGGGGAACAAAGGCAATGTAAGACCTGTCATCCTCAAGTGGGTATCGAAGAGGGTACCAACCTGCAGGAGCTGATTGTGGTCTACATTAGCAGCGAGAAAGGTTTGGTGACTGGAGAGGAAGCCCTGAATCGACGTCTCTTCAACTTCTTCGCCAGTCAGTGTCAACACCCTGGGGAGAAAGGATAGATGATGAGGAACGGGTACCCACCAAGGGTGGATATGCGGTCAAATTTAAAGCAAAAACCAACAATGGCATTTCCTGCCTAAAGTTAGCAAGGAGAAATCTGTAAAGAAAGTGGTATATGAGGATGTGAAAATGTGTGGAAGATATAAAACCACAGATCCTCTGAAGATCATTAGGGCTGGTAGGGCACGCACTCCTCCAAATGTTAGCTGCAACATGCTCACCCATGGTCCACCTGATACCCTTTTGTGGAGCACCAATGTGAGAGAGAACTTAGGTGTGGATTGGTGAGCTATCATTTTAAACTAAAAGGTGATAACCAACATGCGCACCTGAAACACAGGGTGCTTAAACAGATCTGAATAAAGTGGTGAAGTTAGGGCAAGGGACAATGAATGTAAGGTGACCCCACCTCCTGAAAGTATAAAGAGGAGAGAGACTACATGAAGTGCGCAGATTCCCAGGTGGAATGGGGAAATTAATTGGACAAGACCAGAAGGGGGGAAAAAACCAAATAAAATGAGTAATGGTGGGGTGGGTTTTTTTTTTTTTTAATTTTAAGAGCTGATCTGGCGACTGCCTACTTGGGCATTAGTTGCCGTATTCAACATTGCCTAATATTAGGCATCTTTAAAAGAGGATGCTAAAAAAACAATAAAAATAAAACAGAAAAAAGGCAGGAAGCAAGCTCCGGCGTCGGGGGGAGGTCTGCCTTCCCCCGGCGCAGAACGTGCGGCGACCTACTAAAATAACAAAAAACAGAAAAAAACCAACTAGTTAAATAAAGGGGAGAAGGCCAGCCTCCCCCCAAAAGTCCTTAAGTCTACCAGTCAATGTGCACGAACTTATCCTGAGTACAAGGGACAGGCGGTAGCGCCCCGCGCATTCCAGCACAAGGACAGGTAACGTGCGCGGAGATCGCACAGACTCGGACATTCAAAAAGAATGTGCCGAACAGTCTGGGGGACAACGCAGTCTACACAGTAGTGCGGTGGCGAGCGCTCCATCAAATGGCGGTGCGTCCCGCGAGTGTATCCAATTCGAAGAGGACAGAAAGCAACCTGAAGCCTTCACGGCATCGGGGGGTAGGTCCATGAGAACAGTCGCGGCGCAATAGCACGCAACTTTAAGTTCCCTTCGACCGTCTCCCATCTTCTTTGCCAAGCAGCCCGAAGAGCTGCCCGTATTCCCGTTGGTCCGGTCGCAGAGTTCTCGCGGACTCTTTGGCGCCCTCATTCCCCGCAAATCCAACATGTCCAGGAACCCAGCAGAAGATAATCTCGATATCTGCCCGGCTTGCTAAAACCGTGGCGTCACGGATATCGCGAACCAGGGGATGCGGGGATTCCAATGCCTCGAGAGCACTCAGGGCGCTTTGTGAGTCGCTATACATCATAATTCGGTCTCCGAACCTGGCACGTCAGGTAATCTCCCGTACCGAGTGGTGTATTGCCCTTAGCTCGGCCGTCAAGACAGACGCAGCGCCCTTGCAGAGCCCCGCAGACTTCAAACAAAGGGAATACGGCGTGGAAGCCGACCCCCTCTTGGGACTTGGCGCCATCCGTATACACTGGCACAGTTACAGCGTGACACGAGGTGTGCTCCAAAAAGGTTGAGCGCAATACTCCCGGCTCTGTAGAAGCTTTGGGAGCAGAGGCGTGGCGACAAATAGCCAAAGGTGGTACACTCCAGGGTGGCGTCCTGGGCAGAAGCAGGGGCTCCACCGGGCCGAGAGCTATACCTAGCTTTCGAAGGAGTTTCCTAGCCCTAAACCCAAAGGGCTTAGGGTATGACTTGCGTCTCTCGGCGGCATAGGCACCGTCGAAATCAGCTGAGATGCAGTGAGAGCTGTTGGCGACTGAGCGAGGCGACGGGCTCGCGCGTACAGGCGAATAATGCACTGTGCACGGGGCATAGATAATGGCATCTCCCCAGCATCGACTAGTATGCTCTCAATGGGGGAAGTGCTGAACGCACCGGTCGCCAAGAGAAGTCCGGTGTGGTGGATCGAGTCCACCTTCCGCAATACACGCTCGCCTGCGGATGCATAAAACTAGCATCCGTAATCGAGCTTCGAACGAACAAACGATCGATAAAAAAGTAAGGCAGTAGCCCTATCAGCGCCCCAAGCGCTCAAAGTCACGGAACGGAGAATGTCCATGGCGCGGGTAAAAGAGACCCTAAGGCTGCGAATATGAGCCTCCCAGGTAAGGTGTCGGTCAAATACAAGACCAAGGAAACAGTGCTATTCAACCACTTCCAGGCGCACCCCATTAAGAAACAAGTCTGGGTCAAGGTGGAGCCGTGGATGGCGGCAGAAGTGCACCACCTTAATCTTGGCCAAAGAAAACCGAAACCTGTGGGCTTCAGCATAGCGAAAGACGCGATTCAATGCCTGTTGGAGTCGACGCTCCAGAGTTGGCATCTGGGCCGCGCCAAAAGAGATCGAAAGGTCGTCCACGTAGAGCGTAGCGAGAACATCTTCCGGTAGCACCGAGGTGATGCCGTTGATGCTTAGGGCAAAGAGTGTGGCACTGAGAACACTTCCCTGCGGAACAGACTCTTCCTGCTCCATTGGGCTGGAAAGAGCTCCCCCCACCCGTACGCGGAATCGACGATCTCGCAAAAATTCAGATATAAACATTGGGAGGCGTCCCCTCGCCCCCATCGTCTGGAGAGTCTCCATGATACCCTATCACCATGCGGTATCATAGGCCTTCTCCAGATCAAAAAACACCGTGGCGTAGAGGTGTCTACGAAGGAAGGCCTCGCAGACGGCATTTTCCAGTCGGAGCAGAGCATCCGACGTGGAGTGGAACTTGCGGAAGCCGCACTGTGCAGGAGACAGATGGCCTCCGCTGTCCAGAAAAAAAGGCTAATCTAACATTTACCAATTTCTCCATCAACTTGTACACGTAAGAGGTTAGAGATTGGGCGGAAACAGGCCGGAGTAGAGTGATCTTTCCCCGGTTTGCGAAAGGCGAGCACAGTAGCGATTTGCCAGGAATCCGGGAGGAAACCCTCCAGCCAGACCCTGTTGGAACAAATCTAACAGAAAGGCCATGCCTCGCTCACCAAGGTGTCGAAGCATGGCGTACGGGACATCGTCCGGACCAAGGGCGGTGTCCACGCACGAAGCAAGAGCGGAACGCCTTATTCAGAGTAAACCTGTCGTTGAAGAGTTCTCCGCCTCTGGAGGTAAAGTCCAGCCGGCGGCCTTCCGCGACATCACGACGTGCATTGAATGCTGGCGGAGCAGCATCACGGCTAGAGAATGGGGAAAACGCGGTCGCTAAGGATTCTCCCTCCCCTCCTTGTACTGCCTTGGAAACCCTAGCTTTTTGAGGAGGACCTTGCATATGGGCGGACTCGAGTCTGGTGCTTGGCGCCAGGCCCGGATTCGCTCCCACGGAAAGCCCTACCGTCTGAGGCTGGGTTGCCTCAAGGGCCATGTCTATCTCGGAGGAGGGGGGGGGCTCCAGTTGGCCATCTCCACCAGGACATCACAGGTCCCATTGGCAGTGGTGTCACAAGTCGAGTCTGGGGAGGCACAGGCCTTGACTCCCGCTGTTTGTTTAATATTCTAGCCAGCAGGTCTTTTGAGGGAAGCGACCGATGGGACCTGGCTTGTCTCTCCCCCCTAAGGGGGTTTGCCCTACCGAACTGCTTCAATGGGGAGCGGTCGGCTATGGGCTACCTGCTGGCTTTCTTGGCAGTCCCCTTGGAAAGTAAAGGAGGGACTGCCGTTGGAAAGAGGGAGGTGCCCGAAGGCACCTCCAGACAAGGGGGTGAGGTATAGTCCCCTACACCCGTAGGCGAAGGAGAGGAGTAAGCCTCCTTTCCGGTTAGACAGATTTGGAGGGTCCCCTGCAAGAGCACAGGGGGGGGGGGGGAATTGAGGGAAGATTTTTTATTTTCTCATCATTGGGTATGGTGACCCTATTTATTTTACGGGAAGCAAACGCCCATCCCCCCTCGCAGTAGTTCGCCTTGCAAGGGGTGCGTACGGGGCTGGCAGAGCCAGGTGCCGCCATTCAAGGCCAACCCTCCCGCCTGGTGACCTGGCAGCCCTTCGGCATGGTGGCTCCACATTAGACACGGCGTAAAATTGAGTGTGGAGAGAGAAGGAAAAAGGATGTGAGGAAGGTATGGGTGGGGATGAAGCAGGTTGTTAAAAACCCACCATCCCAAACCGGAGCTCAGGGGTTAGGGAACATTGTCCCCTCCTCCCTCAGCCCCGATCCGGGATAGTTGGCTGAGAAGGTCAGCATCTACCCTGTGAAAATAGAGGCCGACCAGAGAAAGTTGTGGGAGAGGTTGTAGGGGAAGTGAGGAGATACGGGAGAAATACAGGCTGTGTGAAAGGGGAAGAGGCTAAGCTGGGGCCGGACGGGGCGCTGAGTCCCGTCAGCACGGCGGTCAAGAAGGCAAATCGCCGCGCCCCTTACGGGGTGGTGGGGTAGGAAAAGAGTATTTTTAAACTCTTCCCTAAACGCCTTAAAACAAAATCGTACAAACAGACAGCCAACACCATGTCAATAGTAGCCTAAACCACTGGAACAATGCCATAAAACCTCACGAATATTGACACCACGCCTTAAGTATTTACGACCGCTGGTACCACGTCATTATAACCCATGACTGCTTGTACCAGGCCATAAGAACCAACGAAGATCGACACCGCGCCTTAAGAACCCACGACCTCTGGCGCCGTCATTATAACCAATGATCGCTTATAGCATGCCATAAGAACCCAGGAAGACTCACACCACGCCTTAAGAACCCACGTCAGTATAACTCATGACCGCTTGTATCACGTCCATAAGAACCCACGACCGCTGACGACACGTCATTATAACCCATGACCGATGGTGCCACGTCATTATAACTTACGACCGCTGGCGCCACCCATAAGAACCCAGAAAGACCGACACCACATCCGCTGGTGCCAGATCATTATAATCCACGCTCGCTGGCCCCAGGTCAATATAACCCACGCCCGCTGGCGCAAGGTCATTATAACCCCTAACCGCATGTACCACACCATAAGAACCCACAAAGACTCATACCACGCCAGCTGGTGCCATGTCATTATAACCCACGACCGCTGGCGCCACGTCATTATAACCCATGACCGCTTGTACCACACCATAAGAACCCACGAAAACTCATACCACGCCTTAATAACCCACGACGGCTGGTGCTATGTCATTATAACCCACGACCGCTGGCGCCACGCCTTAAGAACCCACGCCCCCGTGCGCCATGTCATTATAACCCATGACTGCTTGTACCACACCATAAGAACCCACGAAGACTCACACGTCACTATAACCCATGACCGCTGGTGCCAGGTCATTATAACCCACGCCCGCTGGCGCCACGTCATTATAACACATGGCCGCTGGCGCCACGTCATTATAACCCATGACCACTTGTATCACACCATAAGAACTCACGACCGCTGGCACCAGGTCATTATAACCCATAGCCGCTGTCGCCACGGTATAGGAAGCCAGAATAGGTGGCACATCATAAGAACCCAACGGCTGGTACCACTGCGTTAGAACCCGCGGCTGCTTGCGCCATGATATAAGAACCCACGAAGGCTGGCACCACACCATTACAACCCACCTGGTACCTGGCAAAGCGGCGCGCCCTCCCGACACAAATGCCATTAGAACCCACGGCAGATGGCACCATGTCATTCGAAGCCACGCCACCTGGGAGTATGTGACCCCGAGAATCTGGTGTGGTGGCCGGGGAAGGGGTGGTGGTTGTTGTTGTTGTTCCCTTCTCACCTGGAGAGCCCGACGAAGGAGACGACGAGGTTGTTGTGTTGTCCGGGGCAGTTGAGGCTGAGAGACCACATGCCCTTGATGCCGTCAAGCATCATGGTGGCCAACTCCTGGATCCCGATCCCGTTGCGTATGATCCGAAGGGAGCCCTCCTTGTAGGCGCCTGCCCGGAACGCGCCAATCAGCGGGGAAGGAGAAGGAGCCAAAAGAAAAATAAACGGCGCAGTCAAAATCGTAGAATCGAGTAATTTCATTCCATGGGGAAACCATGAGTAAAGAGGTGTAACCGTCAGAATTTATCAGACAAAATAAGGAGAGGAAAAAAATGGCCAGATAAATACAAAAGAGGAATAAAGAAAATAAAGGATGACCACAAACACAAACCCTATGAACTGGTTTAAGCAGGGGGTAGGTATTATCAATTACCAGGAGAAAAAGTTCCCACAAGGAGAGCCGGAAAGTAAAAAAAAGTAGCAACATGAATGTGCAGAGGGTAAACACACCCGAAGAATATTTTGAGCCTAGTAACCAGGAGAGACCGTAGCTCTCATGAAACTGAAACCAGTTACAGATAAAGTATTTTGGCGGAAAAAGACAAGGATTTGGATGAAATTTCAATGTCACTAACCCAATCTCAATCTTTTATGCCCCATTAACCACATGCCCATCATACATAGGCTCAAATCTCAGTGTTCCTCCATACAAGTGGGAGGGGGGGGCTGTGGCATGTATCAAGAGGAGGACGAGATGCATTTTTAACTTGTTAGGGCAAATGGACAATTTGAGAGAGGTTGGGTGAAGGGACGGGGGTACATAGGGTGAGGAAAGAGTGTGAGGGGGGTGCATAGCGTGAGGAATGAGTGGGAGTGAAAGGGGAACATACCGGATATTGCAAAAGTCCCGTTACACTCGTTACAACGTTCTCAACAAAGGACACAATGATAGTTTTGATGTTGTTAGATACGTTTTATTGGTTTCAACATTAATGTGTTTAAATTGTAATATTAATCAATGTGGCCGCCCTCGGCGGAGATCACGCGCACCAGGCGAGACCTGAAGGCTGCGCCACGTTGCGGACAAAGTCCTTCCTCACGCAGTTGACGGAGGACTTCAGCTCGTTGACGTTGCTGTAGCGGACCTTGCAAGCCTTACCCTTGACATGTGATGTGCCCACAGGGTGTAGTCGAGGGGATTGAGGTCGAGCGACTGCGGCGGCCTAAAGTTTACGTTCGACCTCAATCACTCTTGCACTGTCTTGGCCATGTGGGCCTGTAACCGGCAGAAACTTCTCGCCCTTCGAAGCCACGACGCCAAAAGCCTCATCACAGAAGCCGGGTTCTCGGTCGTGGACACTTAACGGACCGCGGAGACGTCCTAGCCGACGCTTACCGCGCGTTCGTTCTAGTTATTAATGACCGGATGGACCGTGAAGGCTTTTCATCAGAAAAAAAAATAGAATTCGATTGCCATGACTCTTCAAAGTCGTTGAGAAGGCGACGGCATCACTCCCGGTCGCATACGGTCGCTGAGTAGAGGCCTTCCCCACGCACCTCAAGCTATTGCTGCCCTCCTCCTTGACAGCTCTGGCCACTGAGAATCATCTTCTTAGTGAGCGCAGTCATTTTGAGCTTTGGAGCACGTTCGAACTCCTTTCTCATTATCAAATGGTTGACAACTCGAAGTATGTCAGTACGTTCCTGAACTTCTTCACGACTCTGTGGACGGTCATCCGGCTGATGTTGAGCCGCTTAGTGATGTCGGATTTGTTGTGACGTGCACACAGGAGAGCAGAGATCTTGATTCCTTTCACTTCCATCTCGACACACCTGTACACAATGAAAAAGACGTTTTAATGACACATGCTGTAAAAGTGGAACTTTAAGTTTGTTTGATTGAGCTTTTTCTATCGCACATCTAAACCTCTAGAAAGATAAAAAAAATGCAACAGAACTTTTGCAAAACCCGGTAGAGAGGTATTTACGGAGAGGAAATGTGTGACACCTAATTTGCGAGTGAGTGTTCTGAGGTGGCATGGACATGGAAAAAGAAAGGATGGGAATAGAATTGAGAAGAGTATCTTTCTGTAAAAAAAAAAGGTTGGAAAACCATTAAAAGGTGAGCACTCAAAAAGAGAAGGGTGCTGATATTGCATTGTCTGATAGGTGTACATATAAGAGGTTTGTGGATGGGCCTGAGTGGACGAGATCGAACAGCACATAGCACTCCGTCTGGCCAGGTGCCGGGAGGCTCGCTTCCTCAGGGGCCTCGGGCAAAAGCCCCAAACTAAATACAATGAAGGATCCCTGCCTCCTCCCCAAACTCAGCGAGTGCACGAACACGTTCCGAGTTCAAGCGGTAGCGACCCCATTCGTCCAGGTACCGGGAGAGGTAAAGTGCACAAAGCTCTCCCAGAATGGGCCACTACCCAACAAAACCATCCACACAAACGCAGAGGGCATCCAATCTCTAAAGATCAAATCACCCCCCTCAACGCCATTCTATTAGACATCGAACCAGAAGAAACATCCTTACCATTTCACGCACGGGTCACCACGACAAGACTCCGAAGCGATCATGACCAAAAATTAACCCCGGACTGGCCTGGCTGATACAGACATCTGCTCCCGCTGCCACCAGGAACCATACAGTTTAACACATTCAAAACCAGGGGAGATACCTGGGAGTGCTGCATCACTGGAAGAACCGTGGCGGTCGGCGGAGTTCTTCGAGGACCCCAATCAAAGCGGAACAACATAAGTGAAAGCAGAACAACACATCAGTCTCAGGGGCACCGATCCGCAACTCGCCTTTGACCAAGGAGGCTGTTTACTGGCACGCTGTTATCTATAGGAATGGCCACGGGAAGGGTAGGCTCCGGCCAACCCAAGATTAAGCACCACTACCTATTTCAGCAAAGTTAAGAAACATCGGGTGTAAGTCACCAGATGGCACCCCGATTCGGATCAACTTCACGGCGGCTCCTATACACTGTAGTAACCAATGGTGCGGATGTCACGTATAATAATAGTAGGTCGCTACTAAAAGGCCCCCTCAAAACGAGTATAGATCAGGAGTAAACGTCCTACCAAACTATTTTTACTACAAGGAAGAGCAACTTACCTGAGCATGTGACCAGTTGGCCTTGGCCCTGCTTTTCGAGGTCTACCACAACCATGTCCACAATGGGTCCAAGGTTGTTGAAGCTTTGCATGACGGTAGTGAAGCTCCCATTGTTGTCCTTCTCAGAGTTTAGCTTCACCAGCTGCGAATCGCCAAGCCGAGACCCAATAAAAACGACACCGTTGTCGAGGTACGTGATGCACTCCGGAATGGCTACCTCACCTGAGGAAGACAGGAGTCTTAGAGAAAGACGCAAGCTTAGAGAAAGACAGGCAGGCTTATGGGGAAGACAGGGGAGTCTTAAAGGAAGACAGGGGAGTCTTAAAGGAAGACAGGCGAGCTTAGAGGAAGACAGGTGAGTCTTAGAGAAAGACAGGAAAGCTTAGAGGAAGACAGGAAAGCTTAGAGGAAGACAGGAAAGCTTAGAGGTAGACAGGCGAGCTTAGAGGTAGACAGGCGAGCTTAGAGGTAGAGAGGCAAGCTTAGAGGTAGACAGGCGAGCTTAGAGGTAGACAGGCGAGCTTAGAGGTAGACAGGCGAGCTTAGAGGTAGACAGGCGAGCTTAGAGGTAGACAGGCGAGCTTAGAGGAAGACAGGCAAGCTTAGAGGAAGACAGGCAAGCTTAGAGGAAGACAGGGGAGTCTTAGAAGATAGGCGTCTACGAGGATGATAGGTAAGTCTTATGGAAAGAGAGGAGAGTCTTATGGAAAGAGGAGAGTCTTATGGGAAGAGAGGAGTCTTATTGGGATGACAGGAGTGTTAGAGAAAGACAGGGGAGTCTTAGAGGAAGAGAGGGGTGTCTTAAAGAAAAGAGGCGAGTCTTAGGTTCATGCTTTTTCCGCTGGAGATTAAATGACAGTTCTTTAAGGGGGGGGGGAGGATCACGCCTGCCAAAAGGTTTTATGTGAAAAATTAATTATAAGGGCAAATAAGGTACGAAAGAAACTCATGTAGGAGGTAAATCTCCTTGGCATGCCCATTCAGCATTGGAGTAATATTTCTTCAAAGCATCTATAAATACCATGCCCTGCTCTAGAATGTGAGGCAGACTGGTTGCATTTTGATAACTTTAGACTATTGTTCATCTCTCCAGTTTTTGTGGTCTTTGGCCCACTGGAGACGTTTTTTTCTGGTGATCTCAGATATCCATGGCTTCTTTCTTGCCTTGCATCCTTCTCGGGGTCTTCTAACTTCTGTGAGATTTTTTAACTTGGAGCTTCAGTGAGCTCCCCAGCAACTTCCGAAGATGCCTTTTTGTGATTCTGTAGCGAAGCTTAAATGTTAAGACGTCTTCTCGAGGTACTGTAAGACATTTTCTAAAACTTCTCTTCCTTGATACAAAGCTATTTAGTTCAGACAACGTAATCTTGAACATTTTGTTTTTTAGCAATTTCTACTTGTGATAATGCTTCTGTGAGTTCTTTAGTTTTAGTCATATTACTTATTTAGAACAATATTGAATACACTAGTTATAAATTTAAGTTGAAGCTTAAGAAATATTTGTTATGTTTTTAGAAAATATACAATTTTATTAATACAGGTATCTCTCAATATAGACGATTAATTAAGCCACCGATGTGACGGCACATAGCAAAAACGAGTCATCAAAGTTATGAACCAATGGAAATAATCCTAATTCATCCGGAGGAAAAAAAAAATGTTATAGAAAATCCTGTATTGTACCTTCGGTTAAAAGGTGCCTTGGCGCACACTACACGATGAACATTTATAACTTCTCTCTACATTTGGATAAATTTCAAATAGAAAATCTTTGACACACTCAAATTTTCGCATAAATTCTTGAAGCTCTTTCACTGAGAGATCTTCCGAAGTGTTTTCCATTTCTTAGTTCTGTCCCTCCTTCTTTATATGCAATTTGATGTTTGAGTCCAAGAGGATCTTCGTCACTTAGTCTGTTTGAATGTGAAGCCAATAATTAGCAACTATTTCCCAAATCAACATCTTCGAAGCCAAGATCTTGTTCAAGCATAGCAATATTATCAAGGAATTCAGTCACTGGATTTATAAAACTACCAAAACCATATGTGGATTAGGGAAACAAGTTTCTGCAAGACTGCTCTCATGCAGCTGGGTGTCACTTCTTCTCATGACTCATCAATATTTACAACTACCTGTTTAATGTTAAATTGTTTCTAAAATTCTTGTAGTCATTACATGTTTTCTAGTTGTTTTTTCAATTACCAAAGCGAAAGCCCTTGAAATGTAATATGCTTTGAAGGGTGATATTGTCCCTGGTCTATAGGATGTATAAGTGATGTTTTCAGGGGTAAATATACATCCTGCGCGTGATAATTTAAGTCATTAAATTAAGTTTGGTGGGATGGCTAGGAGCATTATCCAAAATCAATAGAACTTTTTAATCAAAATTGTGGCCCCCAGAAAGTGACCTGAGGCCATTGCACCATTAAGGGCTAGGTCCATGGGAACAGTCACAGTGGAATGGCACACAACTTTAGGTTCCCTTCAGCAGTCTCCCATCTTTGCCAAGCAGCACAGAAGACTGCTGTGATACCTACCATGTAGTCAGTGTGAGGAAGAGAGAAATGCTGGTCTGGTCACAAAGACCTCACAGACTCTTTTGTGCCCTAGTCGGTGCATTCATGCCCTGCAGATGTATAAAACTCGCATCCTTAGTTAAGCTTTGAACAAACAAAAGATTGCTAGAAAAGAAAGGCAAAAGCACCATCAGAACTCAGAGTAGTGAACATCATAGGGTGAAGTATGTTCATCGTGCAAGTACAAGAGACCCTAAGATTGGAATATGTACCTCCCAGTTGAGCTATCATTTGAAAACAAGTCCAAGGAATCAGTGCAAATTCACCACTTCTAGAACCCCATTTAGGGAAAAGTCACTCAGGATGGAGCAATGGATGGTGGCAAAAATGCACTACATTAGTCTTGGCCACGAAACACTGAAACTTGTGTGCTTTGGCATAGTGAGAGATGTGGCTCAATGCCTGTTGCAGTTGACATCTACAGAGTTGGCCTCTGGGCTGCATCAAAGAAGATTGAAAGGTCATCCATGGAGCGTAGCGAGAACAACTTGATACTCTGAGCAAAGCGTAACACTGAGGACACTTCACTGTGGGATGCCCTTTTCCTGATCCATTGGGCCAAAGAGGACTCCCCCCCCTAACCTGTATACAAAATCAACAATCTCTTAGAAATAAAGAGAATGGAGGCATTGAAAAACATTGTGGCGTAGTGCTGTCTATGAAGGAAACCCTCACAGATAGCATTTTCCAATCAGAGCATACATGGGGTGGAACTTGGGAAAGGCACACTGTGCACGAGAAGGTGGCCTCCACTGTCTAGAAAACACTATTTTTTACTCTACAACAGAGCAACACACTTTTTGTTCTGCTATCACCCAATATTGAACATTATAAACTTAAGTATATAATTAAACAATTGAAACAAAGCCAATCTATATAAAAGAAAAACATACTAATATAAATGGCATTTCAAATGAATGAAGATAGAATGATTCACTCACCCAACACAACGAAACTGGCATTCATAAGAACTTTGGTAACATTCGAAAGTCAAGGTGTAGTGAGCAACTATTTCATGATTTACTGAAAGGAAAATGAGCTAACAGTCACCCTGTGACATGGGAGGTTATGGAAAAAGGTGGGCGGGGGTCAACGAAAAACAAGGCACATTGAAAGTTGGGAGGAATGTAGGCCATTAATGTCATTCACTTACCGAGTAATTCCACCTTCACAGTGAACTCACTGCGATCTTCTGTTTTGCTGAGCAACAACATGAAAAGTCTCCCAGACAAGTCCCCGAGGAGGTATCGAGACCCATTTGTATCGACAGTTCCATAACAAACAATTGTACTTGTCTGCAACAAATGTAAACAAAACTTTAGTGTGGATACTACTAGCTATACAGGACAATTTTAGGTTTGCATAGAACTTTCAGGGGGTCACCATCATAAAAAAAGAAGTGGAATTTACTAATGATCTGCTTCACCATGATAGGTTAGTTAATTTCCTGACAAAATCGATGAGATTAGCATTTGAGTGGAAAGCTTATGCTTTAAATGAGTGTCTAGCTGTAAGTTGGATTTAAGTAACTGAAATAAGAACAAATATTGAAAAAATGAAATGCGTAGGAGATAATTTAACTAGAGATGCCACCAAAATGGAAAAGATATTGCTTTTTCTTCTAACTAGTTTTGTGGTAACAACTCTTGTGTACAGAGGTTTTGAAGATGATGGAAAAGGTAAATATTTAATCAAAAAAGGTGGCTTTATGTATTATGATAGGGCAGAGGGGTGGTAAAGTTTGTGACATTAATGTATGCCAACCAAACTTTGTGGGAAAGAGGTTAATGAAGAGTACTTGTGAGGAAAAATCAATATCTTTAATAAAAAAAGGGAGATTTCAGATACTCGCTCTATGTGAGACAAACATGAAAGAGAATGAAGAGTTTGCATGGAATTGAGTGTGATCAGGTGTAGATGAGGGTGGAAGGACTAAAGAGGGTCAGGCAGTTCTTTTGAGTGAAGAGTGACATAATGAAATGGTTGGATATGAATGTGCGAGCTCAAGAATTATAATGGGGAGAAGATGAGATTTGCAAGGGTGAAACTTAATGTGGGTAGTGCATGGACTCTACAATGATAGAAGTGAAGTTGAGAGAGGTTCTGGAATGACATGAAATGAGTGGTGAATTGAATTGGAAATGGGCATTGGTTGATGATTGTAGGTGAAATGAATGGATGAATAGGTGAGAATGAGAGAGAGATAACTGGAGTTTTGACACACCTGAATTGAATGAAAATGAGAGGGTGGTGGGGTTCTATGCTGAAAGAAACTTGTGTAGCAAACACAAACTTCCAACACATGTGAATAAATACACATAGGGTGGGGAAAAGAGAGAGGAATTAAAAGTATGGTTGATTTGTCCCTGGTAAGAAAGAATGTGCTGCGGGATGTATTGGATTTGAAGGCCCTGAGAGGTATGAGTAAGAGAATATCTGATCAGATGATTGTGCTGTGTAAGGTTAAATTGGTGGATGCATGAATGAGAAGATGCGAGGAAGATGGAAAGGAAGGGAGCTGGTGCATAGTTTGGTAATGCGACAAATGAACTTTATCTTTTATCTGTATTGTATTATCAGATGTGGGGATCTAGTCTGTGATGGAAGGGGTGAATGAGGCAACTTACGACTACATTTTGTTTCCCTTTATGGAACCCCATCTGGTGATGACTCCCCCAAGCACATAAGATGCCATAATTAATTAGCCTATTATCAGGCGACATAAACCCATTTCAGATGTGGGGATCTAGTCTGTGATGGAAGGGGTGAATGAGGCAACTTACGACTACATTTTGTTTCCCTTTATGGAACCCCATCTGGTGATGACTCCCCCAAGCACATAAGATGCCATAATTAATTAGCCTATTATCAGGCGACATAAACCCATTTCATGGCAGGAAAAGGGGAAGCTCTCTGGAAAACGAGAAAGAATAAGAATTGAGAGAAAACGGAACAAGTTTGCTATTCGTGACGGGCTCGTGCACACAAGACTTGCTCGCTGCGGGAACAAGCGCACAACATCGAAAAAAGCAAAAAAAAAAAGCACACACTAGACAAAAACAAAAAACAGCAAGGAGGCGGCGGCCCTGGGTATTCCACCAACAATAGTTCTATGCTGAAAGAAACTTGTGTAGCAAACACAAACTTCCAACACATGTGAATAAATACACATAGGGTGGGGAAAAGAGAGAGGAATTAAAAGTATGGTTGATTTGTCCCTGGTAAGAAAGAATGTGCTGCGGGATGTATTGGATTTGAAGGCCCTGAGAGGTATGAGTAAGAGAATATCTGATCAGATGATTGTGCTGTGTAAGGTTAAATTGGTGGATGCATGAATGAGAAGATGCGAGGAAGATGGAAAGGAAGGGAGCTGGTGCATAGTTTGGTAATGCGACAAATGAACTTTATCTTTTATCTGTATTGTATTATCAGATGTGGGGATCTAGTCTGTGATGGAAGGGGTGAATGAGGCAACTTACGACTACATTTTGTTTCCCTTTATGGAACCCCATCTGGTGATGACTCCCCCAAGCACATAAGATGCCATAATTAATTAGCCTATTATCAGGCGACATAAACCCATTTCATGGCAGGAAAAGGGGAAGCTCTCTGGAAAACGAGAAAGAATAAGAATTGAGAGAAAACGGAACAAGTTTGCTATTCGTGACGGGCTCGTGCACACAAGACTTGCTCGCTGCGGGAACAAGCGCACAACATCGAAAAAAGCAAAAAAAAAAAGCACACACTAGACAAAAACAAAAAACAGCAAGGAGGCGGCGGCCCTGGGTATTCCACCAACAATAGTCAAATAAAATGGAGGCAACAAGCTTCTTCCAGAAAGTCCCCGAGTCCAGAGGTATGTGCGTACGAATCCATGCCAAGTACAAGGGACAAGCAGGAGCAACCCCACTCATTCAGGTAACATGCGTGAAGATCCCCCAGGACCGGAAAATTCAACGAGTGTGCCAAACATTGCAGTAAGGTGCAGGAGAGCCCTCCATCTAATGTTGGTGTGACCTAAGGAGTGTGGCGGCCAATCGAATATGGTGGAAAGCGACCTGAAGCATTGGGGGGTAGGTCCACGGGAGCAGTCGTGGTGGACATCATTCAACACGTTCCCATTGGCCATCTTCCATCGTCTTTGCCAGGCAGCAGGAGGAGTGACCTGATTCCTGCTATGTAGTCAGTGTGAGGAAAAAACAAATGCTGGGTCTGGTCACCCCGTCCTCGGAGACTCTTTAGCACCCTCATTCCCCACATGTCCAGGAACCCAGCAGAAGATAATCCGCATAGATCGCAGCAACTGTGGCATCACAGATACCTCAAATCAAGGGGCGTGGAAAATCCAAGGCCCCGAGAGCACTCAGTGCCCTTGAGTCACTATAGATCACGATCCAGTCTCTGAACTGGGCACAATCTGTTATCTCCCATACTGGGCAGGGTATTGCAACAAGCTCTGCCATATAGAGAGACGCCGAGGCTGGCGAGAGTTGGCACCAAAGGAGATTGAAAGGTCATCAATGCAGTGTAGCGAGAACATCTGGCAACAGGGTGCTACGATGCCTCACAAGTCCCGTGTCAAAGTCTCATGACATTGGAATGTATGCGGTAATAACAACATACATCTTATCCGGGTGTAGCTGCACTTCTACTGCCTCAAAGCAGGTATTTATAGCAAATAGAAGGACAGAGACATTAAGCTGGATGTAAAATGTGCATCCTCCTGCCCAACCCCAAGGTAGTGGGGTCACAAAACCCTTATACTCGCGAATGGTGGGCAGGGGGAACACGCTAAGCATGGTCTCATGCAAAAAGATAGCTAAAAGGGAACAGGGGGAGAAGAGCCTCCCTAGCTCTCCCCAGTTAGGCCGAAATACGTGACAATTCCATTGAGAGGATATGCTCCTCAGGAAATACGGAGGCCCTCTTTGAAAAGAAGACCGTCATGGCAATGGCCGCCTGCTTTCCGGAGACAGAACTGTGGGCGCTGTTGCCTTCAAACACTTATTGGGGGAGGTTGGGCTCGACATCCGAGTTTTTTGCTACCTCCAACTCAAAACCTGAGGTGGGCTTCAGAGGCACGGTCCATCCTTTAGAGGATCCACCATCTCCAAGCCCAGGGTGGGGACTGTTGGAGCCGAAGTTCCTTTGGTGCTGTCTTACTTTCGGGACTGGGAAGGAGGGGGAAGCTTTAGGAACCTCGGAAGACAGCCTCACAACCAGCTTCAGAGCTCTTGCCTCCTGTGAGTCTAACGACTTGGTGGAGGCGTGCGGCCATTTCACTTTATGGGAAACGGTTACACTGGGCAAAGGGGGAGAGCCCTGGTTTTCGCCGAGACTGGGTGTGAGCCCTTTGTGCCATCACTTTTAACAGGGGAGAGCCCAGGGTAAGTAGAGCCCGTAGAAGGGTTCTGAATGGGCATGGAAACGACCATGCTCGTAGGGCAGGAACAGAGGTTGCCCTTTATAAGATTGAGGTATAAAACTGACCAGGCAGCGCCGGGCGCACCAGGACCAAATCCTTAGCCTTGCAAAATGAGAGACAATCAGTAGCTGGAACAGTCTAGATTTCCTTCTCCAGGAGATATGCACCACATTGCCTCAAAGTGGGCTGCAGCTCTCCATACTTTACACACTTGGCCTTACACAATAGGGACTTATTGTGTGCGGCCTTTGAGCAACTTACACACATCTACAGGAGCATTTTGTATAATCCAAGTGATGGCAGTAGTAGCACCTCTGCGGTAGTGGCGAGATTGCCTTCACATGCTAGCGATGCCAACTGGCACGCACCAACTCAGGGAGCCTGTCACTATCGAATGTGACAAAGGGTGTAGGGGTGGGTCTCGAGGCCCCTCCCGGTTTTCTCATCACACACTCGACTTTGACCGCTTCACGGTCGGTCAGCTCTAAGGTGATGTCATCTATAGAGTAGTCCACGAGTTCCCTCGCGTAGACCACTCCTTTCATGAAGCTCATGGAAGTGTGTGGTGTCACTTTCACCGGTGTACCATTAAGTATCCAAGGAGCACTAATCATGGCCATTTTGGAGGGGTCTGATGCATTCGCCAGAAGGTTTTGGCCTGAGAAATTGGATATCTTCGACTCTCTACCAATCAAGCTTGCCAATGTACTTCTATGATGGATCATGTTGCCCTTGGCCAACATGCTGTCATCAGTGGAAAGAATGACCAGAAAGTGTTTGAAACCAGCAGGCTTAAAAACGCCAGGTAGTCTCTCAATGAGGGACCCCAATGTAATGGATGCTCCGCTCAGTGTACTTGTGACTTTGGTCTTGGTTTGGGACCCCTACCCGTGGCCAGACATGGATCTTCACCCGGTCGCTTGCCAAAACGGCAGTGGATCGTCCATGGACCCCTCCTTGGTGCCATTTCCTCCAAAGGCATCACAGATCCCAATCGAGGTATCTTCCCTTGCAGTCAAGTCTCTGGCTGGCGGACTGACCTCCATCGGGAGAAGGGTGGGGGCAGTCACACCAACCCACTGCAATCTCAGGATGCATGATTGCATGGCTGAAAGGGGCATAGCCCGACACATCCAACTTTCTCTTTCCCCCTAAGGCGGTTGGCCCTATTGACTTGCTCCCACCGGGAGCAGTCTATAGTGGGTTGCCTACCTACTCTCTTAGCAGTTCCCTGTGATAGAATAGGTGGGGACTGCAATTCGTCTAAAGATGGAGTCATCCAAGGACGACACCAGAGGTGGGGGTGAAGGGAACCCCTGCACCCTTAGGCCTAGGAGAGGAGAAAAGCCTCCACCTGAATACTAGATGGTTGGAGGGGCCCCCTGAGACAGAGAGAGCGCGGGGGAAGGGGGGTTACACCTTGTTTTCAGAGGTAGAGCTGCCTACTGAGAGCGTCTCCCTAAATGGCAAAGACGAAATCCCTTTGCCGCATTGGAATAGTGAGAGGGGAGCCCCTCCACGAGATGCGGCGATTTTCCTCCCTGACACATAGGGTGGACAAGGTCATGTTGGAAGGCACATGACCATGGAAAGTAGAGACCCTAACCTCCCTATGAAAGGGGAGGTTAAGAGAAAAGTCTCCAGAGGATCAGAAATTCCAGAATGTGATCATTGACACATAATCGGTCCCAGTCTGGGCTTTGCTAACTCGGTCGGCCATTTAGGCGAAATTGTGCCGGAACTTTAACCCTAAAGGATTGTGCTGGCGTAGCCACCTTATGTGTATGTACTGGAGGAAGGTAAGCAGAGCGACGGTCCAGCACACCCAGTACCTAATACTTGCCCTAGCCAGCCGACTTTCAGCCCTTGCAGCAGGTAAGAACCTCAGGGTATCCACCGCCACTCGACTAAGGTCATAAGAGGACGAAAGTGCGCCGGGCAGCCAGAACCTCTGTGGGTAGAAGAGCAAGTTTGGAAGCGGGTCGGAAGGTATGGAATAAAGAGAAGTAGAGATAGGAGGGTCCACTAACGAGTAGGGTGGGCGATCACCTATTATTATCATACCCTGGTGCTAGGTGATCCCAGGGTGGCATGGTCCAACAAGGCACCAGGGCTACCGAAATGAACTCGGTACAGGTGTAACACCCCTCCTGGTGCAATAATAATTAATAATCATAAATAATTATTATACATAATAATATATCAATAAATACCAATATAAAAATCATACTAAATAATTATGATAATGACAATAATAATGATAATAAAAAAGGTAAAGTAGTGCCGAGTGTGGGTGAGGGGAAAGTGCACCAACAACTCTCCCAGACCCTAATCGAGTGACAGGGCCTCCCTAATTTGCCCTCAGGCAGGGAGGATTTGCAGCCCCTCCAGTTACCACGTGTAACAGGTTCGACAGGGTACTCCCCTGCGGGGCTATACACCCCGAGGAAGAAGCTCATACAACAAACACAATTTGAGGGAACTTTAAACCCCAAGGACTTAGGGGACTCTTGTAGAAACTTCAATCTCTCATTGTTGAAGTTATCCCGGCAACGCCTGACTGTGCCTTCGACTGCTTACCCGTATGAGTGGCGGTGCAACGGTAACGAGGCTGGTACTGGTGAAGTAGGTGACGGTCTCCTGACCAACAACGATGGCTCCCCCGAACGGTTCAGGAACAGGAATTATAATGGAGGCTTCAGCTTCTACATTATCTTGCTTCCAGGGAACCTGCAATGGAGGCATTAACTTTTGTTAGGGCAGCTACGTCCAATAAGCGGCGGCAAGAATTAAAATACATCTTCAACCCACTTAGCTTTTACTAGTTAAAATTCTTCTTTATTCTTATAAAAATAAGTAAAAACCAATGAAGCTTACTAGGGCACATCTTTTTCTTAAATGGAGGTACATAGCTTAAGAAAACTGGATGAAGTCCGTCACAATCCCACTCCCTCCCGATTACCACCATTCTGTATCATGCTTACGTGAAAAGTAGATTTAGTGGGGAAGGGGGGCTGTTAGGCCAGGAAGCCCCTGTCCAGACTTAGTCGCCTTTTACAACATGGGCCAGAAAACAGGTTTGGTATTATTCGAACCCACAATAGGAAAATAAGACACACAAGAGCGGATTAGGAAGAGTATTTTAGTGGCACTGATGTGCACAGACATCTCTTTAGGGGAGTAGGTTATGATTACAAATGAAGAGCAACTTGGGGGATCCTGTTGCTATAAAGTGGTTGTAACAAGTAGGCCAATTCCCTTACTAGTGTCCCTATCTGAATTGGATTGATTTGGAGAAGGGGGGAACAAAATCCTAATGCACTCCAGCAGGGATACAATCCAGAGTATCAAAGAGGGTGGGCAGACAGGAGGAAAGATTGAAGCAACTGGGGAAGAAAGACAAGTATTATGGTAACAAAAACCATAAACCTCAACTACTGGAAATAGAAGGAACACTGTAACAGACCTTGAAACAAATTTGCCTTTATGGGCCTAGACACAATTTGCCCTCATGGGTCTAGACTCAGGCTACAACATAGAAAATCTTTCAAAGATCCTAAACTAGAAAAGATACAAAGATCCTAAACTAGAAAAGATATAAAGATCCTAAACTAGAAAAGATACAAAGATCCTAAACTAGAAAAGATACAAAGATCCTAAACTAGAAAAGATACAAAGATCCTAAACTAGAAAAGATACAAAGATCCTAAACTAGAAAAAAGTAAAATTCTATTTCCATTAATTACAAATTGAAATGTGTTCATTACATCTTAATTAAAAACAAACCTGCACAACTGCAAAAAATCTACAGATACAGTTGTAGTAGTTAGGTTGTCCGCCTCCCCTCCCCTATGTCTAATCCCTTTCTTCTTTTGCAGAATGTGTGTGTGGGTCGCGTGTGGGTTGCTTTGTGTGGGAGGGACCCAATAGACCTCTATCGTGCTCCCCATTCATCTCTATTTTCTTTTTAGGCGGATCCTTTCAGCTTACAAATAATTCTTAAAGTCTGTGTTTGTTAAGAGTTCGAAAGCCAATAATTGTGACTGAGGAAGGAAGAGCCACCAGGACGGAAAATATGTGAGTGAAAATTGCGTGAGAGTGGGTGTGGTTGAATGTGTTAGGAGTAAAGATGTTTGAGTGTGGCAGTGAATCAGTGACTGAATGTGCCTTCTCTTTTCCAGCTCTGTGATACCAGTAAATCGACAGACCTCTGGGTTTTTGGAGACACCTGAAGCCAGTCCTGACCTTCGCGCATGCGCCTACCTTAAGAGTGTTGTCATTGGGGCTAGTGCCTCACTTACTCCAACACAGCAGTTGGGACTAACGAGTGTCCCAGGTCCCTGAAGTCTAAGGCTTTACTGAGTCCCGGACCCCTCAGAATCCCGCAGAAAGTGAGCCCACTTCCCGTTTTCCGACTCATCTCGTTCCATTATTTAGTTAAGGGTGCACCCATTATCTTTCGGTCTTTGGTTAATATTTCTTTGACGCGCATTGTTATATATAGTCATTCTTTGCCGTGGCCGAGATCCATTTGTAAGGCCTTTTAGGTTCTAATTTATACGTGTGGTTGTTGGCCAAGGTAATACTATGAGGCCAAATATATATATATATATATATATATATATATATATATATATATATATATATATATATATATATATATATAGGGTCTTTCAATAAGGTCGCTAGATTTTTAAATGTAAATAAAACAAGTTTTGTGTGATAAATGCACTCAATTTATTTTAAATTTGAAAGTACATTTTATGGCATTAAGTGTGGAATATGACGTCGTACAAATGTCCGCCACGGCTTCGCTTGTTGGAACATATTCGCGAGGCCCAATTTTCGATGACTTTGTCGCATAAATCTGGCTGAATTTGCTGGATGGTGTTCGTTATGTTGACTTTGAGGACATCAACTGTTTGCAAATTATTCGCATAGACCTGCGATTTAAGGTAGGCCCAAAGAAAGTAGTCTAATGGCGTTAAATCGCATGATCTCGGTGGCCAGTTGACGTCGCCACTGCGCGAGATGAGCCTGCCCTGAAATCGCTGGTACAAAATGTCTATCGTGGCATGCGCAGTGTGGCACGTAGCGCCGTCATGTTGGAACCACATGTCATCAGTGTCCATATCAGGCATATAATCCAGGTGAGGCCACAAGAAGTTGCTTATCATCGATCTGTAGGTCTCGCCGTTGACGGTTATGGCAATCCCATCTTCGTTCTCAAAAAAAATACAGACTGATGATTCTGTTAGAAAAAAATCTGCACCAAACAATGACTTTGTTGGGATGCAATTGGTGCTGGTGTATCTCATGTGGATTGTTTTCGTTCCAAATCCGACAATTTTGCTTGTTCACAAATCCATTCATCCAAAAATGGGCCTTGTCGCTGAAGATGATTTTTTAAAAAAAATTGGGGGCAACTTCCAACTGCTCTAGAGCCCAATCAGCGAACACACGGCGTTGTATATGGTCGTCTACCTTAAGTTCCTGGGTAAGTTGGATTTTGTACGGGTGCAGACCCAAGTCCCTACGCATAATTCGCCAAACTGAAGTCACAGAATGGCCAAGTTCTTGTGAACGCCGAGAAATTGGCTGCCTCGGATTTTCCCGTACACTCTCATTTACGGCTGCGATGTTTTCAGCAGACCTTGCGTGTCGGCGATGTACGGGTGTTGGCTGATCGTTGATCGACGCTTTTGATTCGAATTTGGCCACCAAGCATCGAACAGTGTACTCGGCAGGACGATTGTGGCGATGATAGAAATCACATAATGCGCGGAACGTTTGTTGAACGGAGCACTGATTTTGATAACATTTGCACACACTGTTCAACGCTATAACCTTCCATCGTGACTTGCCAAGTACTACTGAACAGTTCACAGTGAGGTTGCCAGATGTCACTTTAACAACATGGCCACTATCGCCTGACAAAGCTCGAGCATCCTTGTTGAAAGACCATATATATATATATATATATATATATATATATATATATATATATATATATATATATATATATATATATATATATATATGAAAAACAATCTGAGGTCAAAACCTGAAACTAAGCAAAAAAACTGACTGAAGCAAAATTATCATGAAGAATGACCTACTACCTGACGAATGGCGCCCTGAAAAAAACATACCAGCCAAAACCATGCAATAATTCTGAGCAGAAAAATGTCAGAAGAGAACACTAAAATTATCGACTCCACACCTGATCGGCCACAATTACTATTTCTAGAAGCTATTCACATACAAGAAAAACAACCAAAAATTAATATTCAATTCAATTCAAATGGAATACTACCTAGCAACAAGAATCTGAATAGAAAAGCATGGTAGAGCTAATCTCAGGTATCCAGGTCATTTATATATCTGGATACGACCGCAAATTTAATCTTCTACCTACGCTCTTGATGTGTCCCACCCTGTTAAGGAGTTTGCCAGTGCACCCTACCTGAGTGACTTCATGTTCGTCTGTACGTTTACTGTCTACCCATGATATATAAAACAATTCTTATAATTTTCTCTCATATTTTCTTGTATCTCTGAAGATGTTACGAGTTGTAATGAAACGAGTCAGATACATAGTGTTTTTTACCTAAGGAATCTTCTATTCCCTTGCTATACTTTCGAAATTGTGCTCTATAATAAACTGTGGAGAACTTATACATGGACTCAATCCAGACATAAAGGCAAATATAAGACAAATTGAAAGATGTGAAAAAAGAATCACAAACGCAAAATTAGCAGTCGCTTTTAACAAAACTTGTTACAATGAATATATATATATATATATATATATATATATATATATATATATATATATATATATATATTAGGTTATTTTGGGTTCAGGTTGAGGGCTGTACATATTGTATTTTGTAATTGTGAAGGGTTTGCTATGCATTTAGTCATTTCTGCCTTATTTATCGGATTTTAAATAAAATCAATAGTTAAAAAATAGACTTTCTCCTTAATATCCTCATTGAACCACCAAGCGTGCCTTGTCTGGGCAGCGGGAAGAATTGGTGAGAAAGTCGCGATCCCGCTGCCACACAGCGAATGGCAGATTTGGGGAGCCCTTGTCAAGTCCATGGAGTTGATCAAAGCAGCTGGCAAAGAAGACAGACTTCCCAAGGGAAACTAAAATAAGGGACCCTGGAGCTGGTGGGTCTGAATGAAAAGAACTTAGGAGCTACAAATTAAAGGCTACACAATAACATTTATTCATATTCCTACAATGATTGTGCAACCAACAAAAATTTAAGTCGATAGAGAAGTACTAGTGAAAAGCCTGAATCTGACCACAACTTACTTTAGTAAATTCTTTTTCCCTTAATGAAATTTCATGGGTTTTTATGTGTCTACCATGGTTGTCTTGATAAATCAGAATAATGGTGGGGTTGGAGCAACCATAGAGGAATTCTATATCTTGAATCTGCAACTCTTCAACCCTTTAAAGAGGAAAAAGAATAAAATTAGCATAAACAGGCTCATTTCATACACCGATCTTGCATTACACTACATTCAAAACCCACCTCTGCCTTATGAAACAACTGTGAGACTACAAAGTTATAGTAGACTGAAATGCTACAAGGCCCCCATCACACACAACTAGCCATTCAATCCTTAGGACCAAACCATCTCTTATATGCCACCCAATCAGACATCACTACAAATGAGAGAACCTTGCAACTCCACACATGGGTAACCCTGGGATGAATCTAATGAAACCAGAACCAAAAATTCCCAAACACAAACATAGTAGCTTGACCAACATAGACACAGGCACCCTCTCCCACCAGTAATTATCACAACACATATTTACATGCTTGAAACTTGCACACATGAGACAAAATCTATTCACTAAAGTTTGTTGAGGTCAGTGTTCTGGGGATGGGACCAAAGGGGTAATGAGAATAAATGAACTCCCACTGGGACAGTGGACACTAAGTGCGAATCCATTTTGAACCCCATTTAATGAAAGGTTCTGGACATAGAACCTCTGCAAATGTGCCATATCAATGATCTTTACCTAACCAACCAAACACCCTCTCAAATTTAAAACACTTCCAGTTGTAAGTTCACAATTGTCTTAATAGAACTTCTAATAGTATTTATCACATCTGGTGTTATAAACAGTACTAAATAAATACAAAATGTAATTATTATTACATATGTACAGTTATGTGCAACCAAACCAAGTAAGTTATGGTCAAAAGTATCTATCATGGCAAATTTTGTGGTCCCTAAGGTTTATCTCGACTCTGCATGCTTGCAGAGTCGAGATGACTCTTCACCATAAATGGATTTTTAGCCCTACATCCAATGGAGGAAATGATGCTCATCTCTGTTTTTGCCAAGGTGGCATGAACAGCCCTTCTAATGTGGAGGGCCTCATTTGTATGAGTGGCTCTTAAAGGAGATTTTGGGACCAATCTTTGTTTATACCAGTGGTTTGGGGAAGGACTCCATCTTTGTGAAAACTTTTGACCATGACTGCCTGTCAATATGCAATATTTTTATAACCTATATTTATTTTTTTAAAAATTAAATAAAAATTAATAAGGGCATTTCTGCCATAAAGCTTTTGGAGATGAAAATAGTGGAGTTAGACTAAATGAAAATGTGTGAAAGATCCTCCAAGTAGAAAACTCAGGGTGAACAAAAATGGACAAATCACTAACAAAAAAATATAAAAGGACCAAAATATGACCAGGACCATTATAACTACAGTACAACCTAATGAACCTCAATGCTGCCCTAAGGTTTAAAACTTATACTACTGGGAGTATATGCTCTTTGTACCAGCCTGTTCCTGAAATCAAAGTCCCTCCTGAACAACAGCATTTAAACTAAATCAAGCTTTCTATCACTGTACCTTTTATCCTTAGCGATTCAGATATCATAAATAGTGAGGCCAGAAGGGGAGGGACACTTCAAACCATTGGTATTGATAAAAGAAAAGCACAGAGAAACTTAAAGGATACAAACCTTGAACACCTTTAAGGAAGTTCAGCTAGTCCTATTCCCATGTACAGTCATCATAGCGAGCCATTAATTTCAGTACCTAGACTAAATCTGTTCCAGTATGTTAGGGAGCTTGGCTATGACCAATGTTGGGAGTGTGTGCCAAATCATTCACTGGTCGAAACAGCCCTTGACCTCTATGATGGTATACCCCAGAACACAGCCCTCAATCCCTGTAAGTGAACAAGCAAAATTGCCCATGGCAGAAGGCAAGTAAGCTCAGGAGAAAAGTGCTAAGAATCCTGAGGTTTATGGAACAGGCTACCGACAGTTGACAACCATAGCTACTTATAATATTCAAGCACTCAAATTACACCAAGATCCAAAAACTAGAAGAAGAATTTAAGAGGACAATAGGACATCATAGGCCTCTGCAAAGAAAGAAGTATACAAATGAAAAATGATCAATTACTCATTTATAAAGTGACAGTTTCCTTGTACACTCTGAGACAGCACCATAACACAACAGAAATTATAGGAATAACTCATGGATGCCTAATTTTTATTTTAGTACAAAAGCAACAAGGTTCAATCATTAAAGTTTACATCAGGAAAGATTTGTAAAGAAAGTAGTGAAGCTAGAGAATGTAAAAATGTGTAGGGGGCTCAAAGATTATTGCGCACACTTTTAAAAATTTTATGGCACTCATCTGGCAGCAGGACACATACACAAGGAAAGCATTAGTTCAAGATAATTATAGGGAGGATTCAATGCAAAGTAGAGAGAACAGACATAAGTGTATGGGGAGAAAAATTCACCATATGTGAGGGAGATGAATGTGAAAAGAATAGAATTTGCAAAACATTCACATTGTGGGCTTCTGTCAAAAGAGAGAGAAAGCAGAATAATGGAAATGGGTGAGGCTGAATGGAGCACAAATGAGATCAATTACATACTTTTCAAAAAAGAAAATTTCACTATGGACATATCAGTTATCAGCTCCTTCTACATTCATAGTGACTACTCAGAAGCAAGATCAAAATAGATCTAAAACAAAAGAGCTAAATTCATGACAAAGAGCACAAACCCACAGAAACTTGACACCCAAAATAAAATAGATACTTCCAAATTACACTAACAAACGAGTTTAATGAACTTAATGTCATGTGATAGAATCAGCATTAGAAAACTAAACAAAAATGTTTTTACAATATGTAACTTTTGCAAATAAAAATGAGACAAGGCAATCTAAATAAAAAAAAAATCAAATGAGAAAACCTAAAGCTTTAAGAATTAGAATATAAGACAGTCTGGTTTACTAAAAGTCAATGGGGCCTATGTAGGTGAACCACCTGCTGAGATATTTAACTACCAAAACCTGGAACAAACCTCATAAAAACATTCAAAGGATGCAGTTAATTAAAATACAAATTGAATTATAATACCAATTATAATGCAGTTAATGATAATACTAAAATACCAAAGAAATGCATCCAAAGGATGTTGCTAATTCATAAATGGAACTAAAATAGTCTGTATAAAATAAGGTAGACAAAACCATCTTTGTCTAAACTATACATATAGGAGAGCCAACTTGGATTTATATAAACTCACCAAGTGTGACACAGGACAAACTATTCCAAAACTTAACCTGCTTTTCTTGAATATCAAACCTAGACTATTTCATCATCAGTTTTCTATCATGACTCCTTGTCCTCCTTTTTACCAGATAAAAAAAAAAAAATCAAGCTAAGCATCCTTATTGGAATCTGTGAACAGCTTAAATACATCATAGCCCCCTCCCCAAACCAATCACAGATTAACAGAAACCTATCTGAATTACTGAGTTTTGGGGTAAGCTGAGTATCCTTATGAATCTTTACATTAAGTAAGGAGCCAATCTTACATAAGAATTATAGTGCCTACAAATCACCTCTGCTTTTATATGATACAAGAAAAATGAAATGGGATGGAACAATTAAAGAAAGAATTGAATATACTGAACTTGAGGTTATTACTAAACAACTTAGGGTGGAACCTATAATACAAACCTAGTGTAAAAAACAACAAATCACTTAAAAAAATGAAATAACAATTTGAAAATAGCAAAGGACACCTAAAGGATAAACAGAAACAAAATCAGACACACACACACAAAAAATGGAGTTGAAGACTTCTATCATGAACTATATAATTTTGCAAACAAATAGCTATTAAGTTAGCAAGACATTCACCTCCAGCCTTTATAAAGTCCAATGTAATGGCAATGTCCAGCAAACACCAGATGACAACTTCTCAACACAGGAAGTAGAAGACTCACCAATAAAGGATGAAATTTTGCATGTACCTAAGAGCATGAAATATGGTAGTGCTTGGGAAGGATGGAGTTACAGTAGACTTTATAATAAAGGCTGGAGGGTCTTCCTGACCAAATAAATAGTCTGTTCTGTTTAAATAAATGTATGATTGCAATTGGCATGGTCCAACACTTCCTTTGTATCTTATTTAAAAAGAGGTGACAGGAAAGAAGTAAAGAACTACAAGCCAATCAGTCAGAATAAGTCACCTTCACTTCACTGATGGTAACAAAATTATTGCAAGCCTGTTTTAAAGTTAGACTGAAACAAACTTTCCAAAGATGAAAATAATGATCAATAGTTTTGCAGGATAGAGGAATTAGGAATAACAATAAAATTTTTAGAGCAAGTGGAAGAATATATATGCTTGGGACAGATTGGGACTCTTGATGGTATCTTGGTAAGAACAAAATTAGGCTGGAGAACAGTAAGAAAGCTTAGCTAAACATATATTTGCTTGAAGTGGAAGTCAAATGTGGATAATGACATAAAAAAGTGCAGAAACTGAGAACAAGTCAGAGAAAAATGGTGTGGCACATGCTAGGAATAACACACAGGGATATAAAATATCAAATAAGAACATAAACAGGTGGCAAATATATCAAAAAAGAATGAAAGTTCTGAAGTCGAAATGTGCATTGCTAGAAGAAATGACAGAAGATGGGGAGAGGAAATCCTAAACTGGATTTCAGGTGTGAGTATGAAATTCAAAGTTGGACTCATGCCCTGGACTGGAAGCTTCTTGGAGAGGCCTTTGGCCAGGAGTGGATGGAATTGGCTGATGATGACAGTGATATGTGGTTGGGCTGATGCCTCATACTTAACTCACAGTCCACCCATTTTAAGTCAGCTTCAGTGTTAGTGATTCATTTGCCAACCTCCCCTCAGGTGAAGATACCATTATACCATTTTATTATCAAGTTAAATTGGCAAGTTTTTTTTATATCACAACCTCAACTGATGGTAAGTTCATATCTTAGTAAACATGATACTTGGGCTCTTAACTGTGGGTTACTAGGATTTATAGCAGTTGCTATAAAGTGAAACATTAAAACAAGTGTAAATGACACTTTGGTGGTTAAATAAAGTTCTCACCTTATATTGTAGGCCTGAAGTTCTGTGTTATCAGGAACAAGCGGAATAACTTTTATTAGACCCTCATATAGACGAAGAACAATGCATCGTGCTTGTGGGTCAACTACAGCTAACATACCCGTTTCACATGGTTTACCTGTAAGTAAAAAAGATTTCTTGAAAATATGCAATATTTTCACACATGTGTGAAATCAAAAGGAGATAATTGTGCAAATGGAGGAAAAGCCTCCTCAAAATAAAAAGGCTTTTTAAGATCTCTGACTTCAACCAGCTTCCCACAGAGAAGGGTCAGAGCACTTCAAAATCCACTAAAACTATTCTCACTCCATACATTCTTAGCAAGAGCCATAATGCTTCTCAGGATCAATGAACCCAGTATAGACTTTACACCTCTTATCCCTTATTTTCTTTCAGAAAGTGCCTCGGGGCAAATACCCGATCCACATACCCCATGCCCACTAAACCCCATTTATTCATCCCCTAATCCTCTCCCTTATCCTTTGTATACCCAATCAGAATTCTTACCATACACTTTACCTACAACGCACAACAAACAATGCCTTTGAAGTTCTTGGAATCCTCTTTACCCTTATACAATGGCACTCTTACACACTTTTAAATACCTTACAACATAGCCACCAGACCCATACCATAATACACTCTCAACCATTTTTTTTAGGATCTCAGCCTATTTTTTAAGATCTGGGCTACGGCTTAGCTGAGTGGAAACAATGATTCCAATTTTAGCAAAGTTAAGCCACATCAGGTGTTGTTAGTTACCAGATGGAGTCATGATTCAGGTCACCTTCACTGCAGCTACCATTTGCTGTAGATACCTCCCCCCCCAAAAAAATCAGATCTCTTACAGCACAATTTACACAGAAGCCCATCATCTTTACATCTTCCGTACCCATATTATACAACTCAAAGTATTATCGCCATTTACTTTAGACTTCATTGCTCACCAGTTCACTGCCATTCTTGTCCTTGACGCACAATTACTCATCTCCTGGTTCCTTCCACTTCTCACTTCCTGTTCCTATCAGAATCTGCATTCAGCTTTTGTCTAAATCCCTTATTGTCTGTTTCTCTTTTACTCTGTTCAATCACTTGGTTTATTTTCCTTTATATCTTCTTATATAAATTTAACCACATCTTGACAATCATCTGCACTATTAAAACATTTGTAAGCAGGCCTCCCATTTGTTTTTAATAACACGCTTCACAAAACATTCCATTCTATTTGAATATTTTGTTAATATAATGAAAATAATAATAAAATTTTTATTTGTAATGCAATTTACATTGAATTAACTAACCTCAAAGTGCAACAGGGTAAAAAGATGGGTCTAAAAAAAATACAAACATATACAGAAGATACATTTACAAGGACCAAAACACATTCAGCAAAACCCTAGGAAAAGGCCTTCTTAAAGAGATGGGTTTTGAGGCCTTTTTTAAAGCTATCAACAGTCAATGGTACCCTCTCAGATAGTCAGGGAGGGCATTCCAGAGGCATGTGGCAACCGAGTAGAAAGAAGGCACAGTATCACATGGTTCGGATGCTGGAGGAGATTGGCCTGTCCAGAGAAGAAGAGTTGTGTGGAAATCTTCCTTGATCCAATATTTCTTGTTTCAGTTTAAATTTACAACTATTGGGTGTACAATATTATTCTAAATAAGTTTCTAATATGACTAAAACTAAAGAACTTATAGATGAAGCACAGAGCAAAAATTCAGTGTTCAAGATATGCTGTACAAACCACTACAAAATGATATCAAGAGACCAAGAGCTTTGTATCAAGGAAGAGAAGTGGCCAAAAACATATTACAACACCTAGAGAAGACATCTATTATTTGAGCTGTGGTAATTCTTTTTGTTTTTGTTTTTGCCTCACCCGACCTGTATCCATCTTTTGTTTCAAGTTTCAACTATTGAGGAAAAGGGAGAGTTGCATGGAAGCCAGGTAAAAACCCTTTATAGATGAGGTGTAATCTCCCCTCTCCACAAGAATTGTGTAATGTTGACAAACATATAAATCAAGTGCAGACTAATTGAAATGCCTTTGGGAAGCAGAGCTGGAAAGGAAATTCAGGTGTGTGGGCAAGCAATGTATGTGTGTGAGAGAGGGGGTGGGGGGCAAGTACTTAAAATATAAAAAAAATAAGTAAAGCAACCAGGGGTAATTCCTGTTGCTTTTTTCCATTGTCTCATCCCAAAATGTGGAGCTCCAGTGTTGGCAGTATGGCTGTAAGAACCTCCCACCCACCCTGTTCCACTCAAGAGAGACAATGCCAAGTTGAAAGAGAGCAATGTTACCGCCCTGAATAAGGTGCGACAAAGCAACCTGGGGCAATTATAGGCTACTAAGTAGCCAGTACTGGCTAGTTGTTATAAGATATAGAAAATGCCAATTTCTGTGCCTTACTTCTTGAGGTTGTTTGGATATTCAGTTGTATTATATCTCTCTCATATTTTGTAGGGGGATTTGAGGGCTATACATTAAAACTTTCTTCTTGCAATTTTTGTTGGTAAAATATTTATTATATATATTTCATTTAATTTTGAGAATATATCTGTAATTATTGTGCAGAATTGTATTCTGAATGCGTCATTTTTGGTAGTTGAGAAATTAAAATAAAAGAGAAAATTGTCCAAATCTCCTTCCAAGCTCCCAAACATCACCAAGGAAAGGAGAGAGCATTGGTAATGAATGGTTACTGGGACTGTCCACTACAAGGCTTCACTACAGAATTGCAGAAAAACATTTGAGCTTTCTGTTGAGTTCACTGAAGCTTCAAGTTCAAAAATATCTCCCAGAAAAGTTAGGAGACATAAAAATCAAGGGCTAAAAGGATGCAAGGTGGGAAAGAAGCCATGGATATCCGAGATCAATAGAAAAAACGTCAGATAAAAGTAATTATCAGGTATGTAAGAAAGACTATAGTATTGTTTGTTTTTTACATGTAATTTATGCAATTCCATTTAAATATACTTTATAAGAAAATTATTAAAAAATTAACTTTATTGTAACAAGTTTGCAGATTTTCAGCAATTTTGGGGTTACCTTTGTGAGACAAAGAGCTAGAGAGGCATTTCACTCTATTTGTGTAGTAGCAACTGTGAAGCACAGAGGTGGTTCTATTATGGTATGGGGCTGCATGTCTTCATCAGAGCCAGGGGAGATTTTTTTATGCCAGGGAAGAATAAATTCTAACAACCTATAACCATGATGTCACAAGTTTCCATCTATCCAGAAATTGCATCCCACAGCACCAAGAAATGTAGTTATATTTGAGCAGAACAATGATGCATGCCATGCATCCAACCACTCCATGATTTATTTTTGGAGAAATTAGGATCCCCCCTTATTGAGTGGGTACCAGAGACCAGACTTAAATCAAATAGAACATTTGAGGGGAGTGCTTAGAAAAGCAATAAGTACTACAAGTAAAAATATAACAACTATGAAAAATTACAAGCTGAGTAGGGAAAAATTGGCATCAGAAATTTGTGAAATCCATGCCACAAAAAAATATGGCTGTAATTAAAGCAAAAAGGGGTTCAACTAAGTATTATAATTAAAAATAAATAAATCTATATACTGAATTCATTTACCATAAAAGTCTAATTACATTACATGAATGATTTCATAGGGTACTTTATATATTTTTTGCCAATGATGTACTCTCAAACATTGTCACTGTTTCAAAACCTTTCAATTCTGATTCTCTCTTTCTTTCCACCTTCCTCATATTTCATGCATCAACCAATTTTAAACCTTACACAGCACAATCATGTGATTATAAATATAGTTTCATACTCATACGTCTTACAGCATTAACATCAAATACATTCAGTATAATAAACTTTCTTACTAGACAATCATACTCTTAACTTCTCCCTCTCTCCTTAGGCCTATATTTATTTATGCACATCATTGTAGTTAAAAAATTTGATTGATACACCTATTAGTTTGAGGAGTAAAACAAGGAATAGGATTTTTTTCATTTACACAATACAAAATATCTGAATGAATAAACAACTTGCATTGTAAATAACATAGTACATACTAACTTATGATAACTAAAAGAAATATGGCTCTTGATGGTGCCATAAAAAGGGATATATGGCACCTGATACTATCACCAAAAATTTAGGTATAATTCTTGTATTGAGATTACTGTTGGTGACATGATCTGTTTCAGTCTATTTCTCTGTTTAATGAGGTCTGTTGTTTCGCTCACTCTGGGCCTATTTTTAACCTATAAAATTCTATTTTTCAGACAAAATATGCTTTCTCATTTGTGTGCTTTCAATAGCATACTAACTTAAGGCATTTCTTTGTTTTAATTGGATGAAAAATGAAAAACATAAGTGTATTTAACCAAAAAAGAAGGAAGTCATCAAAAACTGGGTGTTTACACATATGTGAGCCATAAATCACCCCCTTTTTGGTGGTCACCTTGTGGTGTGGCCTAGAACTAACTGAGTCAAGTTACCCAAATTCATAAATTTTGATTTACAAACAAAGAAGGACTGACCTAAACAATTTATGTATTTTAATTAGATGCTTATCAGTAACATAATAGTTTTAATTTGGGGGGGGGGGGGACAAATTATCATAATAATCAGGCGAAAGGCAGGCCGCAGGTGACATATGGGTTAAATAGTGATCCTAGTCTTAAGTCATTAATGAAAACAATAAATGGTAATAATTGAGGATAGGCCAAATTCAACAGTTTTAACAACTCTTATTTTAGTTTTTTGGATTGGGAACCAAAATATGGGAAGGAAAAGAAGAGCTTTAATTTATTAACAGTTTGTAATGGAGGCAGAGTAGAGTATTTTTTATTGCGAAACAGACTAATTTGTTTCTGAAATAGCGATTTGGGGTAGCCATTGGGAGGCAAAGAATTTTGTTAAGATTCCAAAATGAAAAGATGAAAAAGTTGAACATAAGTTATATGCTCTATGAAGGAGGGTATGGATGGCATTAATTTTGACTTTAAACTCACAGAAGCTAAAAAAAAATGAATCCAAATTTGAAAATGTGGGTTTTCAGTAAAAATTCGAAACAAAGTGATTGTCATCTCAGGTAATTTGCACATTGAGAAAAAAGATGCTATTATTTTTTCCGAGCTCACAGGAAAATTTAATATTTGGATGTTTCAAATTTAATAATTCAGGAAGAGTATATAATGTGACTTATTCATCTCCAATTTAATATTAATGTTTCCTGATTTTTTTGCTTTTTTTTGCATTTGATAAAAACTTTTTAGGTATATATTTAATCTGAATTTTGTATTCTTTCTTGAGCACTGATGATGGGATTTGTTATAATCCTGAAACGTTTGTAATAAATGTTACAAAGTGTCTTCGGATCTGTCCTGGTTATCCTGTTAACATATATATATGTATATATTTCATATGCAACAAAGCCCACAAGGAAAATAAAATAAAGATTCCAAGTACTTTCAAACTCAGTTTAAATAAAGTTTTAACGTATATACTTGGAATCTTTATTTTATTTTCCTTGTGATTTTTGTTGCATTTACTGCTTACCCATGCGACACTGTGAGTTTCTATATATATATATATATATATATATATATATATATATATATATATATATATATATATATATATATATATAAATCTTTCATGAACACGAAAGAATGATGAAATGAATCCAGCAAACTGCAAGAAACAGAAAAACAGGAACAAAAATTCTTTGGAAATGTTATTTCCTAATTCACAAATATTCTGTGTAGCCAAGTGGTTTAAGAGACAGTTTAATTAAGATCAGAGCAGTAGCTCCCTGCCTCGGGGGGCAAGGTTTGAATCCCAACCCTGTACAGAATTTTTGCAAATTGGAAAATAACATTCCGAAGAAAAATTATCCTGTTTTGCTGTTTCTTGCAGTTTGCTGGATATATATATATATATATATATATATATATACACACACACACACATACTTGATCACTTTTAGTTTAAATATTATAAATACAGAACCACAACATTTTTTAAATCTAAGAGATATCCAGTGTTTTGTTAGTTTCAACATAAAAGGACAGACATAACTTAGAATGGGTAGTAGGGCTGCAAACCGGTTGAACCAGGTTTTTATATTCAGTTGTTAAAACCAAAACAGTGTTGAAAACTGGTTATCAATATTTCTAATTACCCTTCCAAATATCGTTTTCTATTGTAGCTCAATTTCTTTAGCTTGCTTGTTTTTAACATATACTTGAAAAGGAAATGACTATGTGTTTGTCATAAATAAATACAAAAGGCGATTTTTTTTTATCTTTTAAAATGCATATCAGCATTTTGCACAAACGATTACCCCCCCCCCCTATTATTCATGATAATCTGATAATACCTATAGGTATGTGGTATGGTAAGATTTGGCAATTTGAAATGTCTTGCTCATTCGTTATTCAAAATTTTGGTGAGGGAAGATGCATTGACTCATATAGTCGTGTCCCATATTTTTATCACTTTTTTTGGTAATATCAATTCCCGTTACTACTTATTAATTATAGTCACTACGCTTAAAATGTCAAAGGTGAAATCAAATGTATGGAATTATTTGGCTAGAAAAAGCAAAGATGAAGCAGTGTTTGAAAGGTCTTTTTTTTTTATTTTAAGAGCCTATCTGGTGACTATCCACTTAGGCACAAGTCGCCGCAATCACAACAGCCTAGCACTAGGCTACTTTAAAATAAGAATGAAAAACAATAACAACAATAATATAGGTAAATCGTAACGAGGAAGCAATCTCCTGCATTGGGGGGGCAGTCCACCCGGCACAGGAACGTGCGACCTACAAAGATTACAACAAAAAACCTAGTTAAATAAAAGGGAGAAGGCTGGCCTCCCCTCAAAAGTCTACAAGTCCACCAATCAATGTGCACGCAATTGTCCCGACTACAAGGGACAGGCGGTAGCGACCACGCCCATCTTGGTACAGGAAAGAGGCGAAGATCAGCAGATTGGGGGACGATGCAGTCGTCGCAATAGGGCGCAGGCGAGCGCTCCATAAAGTAGCGATGCGTCACATGAGTGTGCCCGATTCAGAGACGACAGAAAGCGACTTGAAGCAGTCGTAGCATTAGGAGATAGGTCCATGGGAACAGTCGCGGCACAATGGCACGCAACTCTAAGTTCCCCTGGACTGTCTCCCATCTTCTTTGCCAAGCAGTCCGAAGAGCTGCCCGTATTCCTGCCATGTAGTGTGTGTGGAAGACCGAAACGCTGGTCTGGTCGCCCGGTCCTCGCGAACTCTTTGGCGTCCTCGTCGGCGTGCTCATTCCCCGCAATTCCTACATGTCCAGGAACCCAGCAGAAGATAATCTAGACATCTGCCCGGCTCGCCAAAACCGAGGCGTAACGGATATCGCGAACCAGGGGATGCGGAGATTCCAATGCCCCGAGAGCACTCAGGGCGCTTTGTGAGTGGCTATAAATCACGATCGGGTCTCCGAACCGGGCACGTCGTACTGAGTGGTGTATTGCCACCATTCAGCCGTGAAGACAGATGCAGGACCCAGTAGAGCCCCACTGACTTCAAACAGAGGGGATATGGAGTGGAAACCGACCCCCCTCTTCGGACTTGGAGCCATCCGTATACACCCGCACGGTTCCAGCGTGACACGAGACGTACTCCAAAAAGGCCGAACGCAATACTCCCGGCGCTGTACAAGCTTTGGGAGCAGAGGCATTGCGACAAATAGCCAACGGTGGTACACTCCAGGGTGGCTTTCTGGGCAGAAGCAGGGGCACCACCGGCCCGAGATCTATATCTAGCTCTCGGAGTTTCCTAGCCCTAATCCCAAAGGGCTCAGGGTATGACTTGCGTCTCTCGGCGGCATAGGCACCATCGAGATCAGCTGCGGATGCTTTGAGTCGTTGGCGACAAAGGGAGACGCTGCGCTCGTGCGTACAGGCGAGTAATGCACTGTGCACGAAACATAGATAATGGCATCTCTCCAGCATCGACAAGCAGGCTCTCAATAGGATGAGTGCGGAAGGCACCGGTCGCCAAGCGAAGGCCGGTGTGGTGGATCGAGTCCACCTTCTGCAATAGACGTTTGGCTGCGGATGCATAAAACTCACATCCATAGTCGAGCTTCAAGTGAACAAAGGATCGATAAAAAAGTAAGGCAGTAGCCCTATCAGCACCCCAAGCACTGAACGTCACGGAACGAAGTATATCCATGGCGCAGGTACAAGAGACCCTAAGGCTGCGAATATGAGCCTCCCAGGTAAAGCGTCTGTCAAATACAAGACCAAGGAAACGGTGCGATTCAACCACTTCCAGCCGCACCCCATTAAGAAACAAATCTGGGTCGGGGTGGAGCCGTGGATGGCGGCAGAAGTGCACCACCTTAGTCTTGGCCAAAGAAAGCCGAAATCTGTGCACTTCGGCATAGCGAGATACGCAGTTCAATGCCTGTTGGAGTCGACGCTCCAGAGTTGGCATCTGGGCTTTGCCAAGAGATCGAAAGGTCGTCCACGTAGAGCCTAGCAAGAACATCTTCTGGCAGCACCGAGGTAATGCCATTGATGCCCAAGGCAAAGAGTGTAACGCTGATGACACTTCCCTGCGGAAAGAACTCCCCCCCACCCATACGCGGAATCGGCGATCTCGCAAAAATTCAGATATAAAGACTGGGAGGCGTCCCCTCGCCCCCAACGTGTGGAGGGTCTCCATGGTACCATATCGCCATGTAGTATCATAAGCCTTCTCCAGATCGAAAAACACCATGGCGAAGTGCTGAATACGAAGGAAGGCCTCGCAAACAGCATTTTCCAGTTGGAGCAGAGAATCTGATGTGGAATTGAACTTGCAGAAGCCGGCACTGCGCAGAACACAAATGGCCTCCGCTATCCAGAAAAAAAGGCTAATCTAACATTTACCAATTTCTCCATCAACTTGCACACGCAAGAGATTTAGAGAGATTGGGCAGAAACCGACCGGGGTAGAATGATATCTCCCCGATTTGCAAAAATCTAGCACAGAAGCGATTCACCAGGAGTCTGGGAGGTTACCCTCTACCCAGATCCTATTGAACAAATCTAAGAGAAAGGTCATGCCTCACTCACCTAGGTGTCGAAGCATGGCGTACGGGACATCGCCCGGACCATCGGGGGTGTCCGCGCACGAAGCAAGAGTGGAACGCAACTCACTCAAAGTAAACCTGTCATTGAAGGGCTGTCAGCCTTTCGAGGTAAAGTCCAGCCAGCGGCCTTCCGCGACATCATGACGTGCATTGAATGCTGGCGGAGAAGTATACCAGCTAGAGAATGCGGAGAAAGTGGTCACGAAGAATTCGCCACCTGCGAGAACTTGCCCCAAATCCTTTTTACATTCTGGGAATAGTAGTCAGGCCTGCAGCGATGAGGTTGCTGGAGAAGAACTTAACGGCCTCATCTACCGACCTAAACTCCTCGACTGAGATAGAGAATTCAGTCATTTCCTGAAATGCAGGCCACCATACCCTCACCAAGCACCACCGAGGTGCGCTCTCAGGCGGCAGCTACCCAGAAAATGATATTTAAATGGGAAAGTGATCAATACCATGGAGGTCATCGACGACCCACCAATCAAAATCAGGCTGTGCATCCGGAGATCATAGAGATAGATCAAGGCAATAAAATGACGTGGTTCTCGGGCAGTGATGTGTAAACTCCTCCACATTTAGGATACTTATCTCAAGCTCTTCGATCAGATTGGCAAGGATTTGTCTCCTGGGATTTATTGAGTAGTCTCCTCAGAGATGTCTGCCATTCAGATCTCCAAGCAAGAGAAAGGGCCTCAGCAACCGTGCTACAATGCGGCGTAAGTCCCCCCATCAAAGTCAGCTGATGGTGGAATGTATGCAGAAATAACAGTATACCTCCTATTCAGGTGAAACTGCACAGCCACTGCCTGAAAGGAGGTATCTAAAGTGAAAAGAAGAACAGAGACATCAGGCAGGGTGTAAACCGCTACTCCCTCAGTGCGACCCCACCCTGTGGTGGTGGTCACAAAACCTTTATACCCCGGGAGGGTGGGCAGGGGGCACGCACCTAGCATGGTCTCCTGCAGAAAATAGTTAACAGGGAACAGGATGAGATGAGCCTCCTCAGCTCCTCCAGTTGGTCCAGAGTCCACAGCAATTTCATTAAAGGAATATGCCCTCCAGGCAAAGCTCGGGGGAGATGCGGGGGGCCCTCTTCAAAGAGAAGACCCTCACAGGAATGTCTGTACGCTTCCAGGAGGCAGAACCCCGGGCACTGTTGGCCGGACAAAGCGCTGAAGGCACTGTCGCCTTTGAGGACTTATTGGGGGAGGTTGGGCTCACCATGCGAGTCCTTTCCTCTCTCCGTCTCGAAACCATTGGCGGGCATTGCGGCTTCAGAGGCGAGGGGCCCTCTTTTCTGATGATCCACCCAGCCCACCACTAGGCATGGGCGAAGGAGCCAAAGCTCCTTTGTTGCTGTCCACCTTTTGGGGGGCAGCTTTAGAAACCCCGGAAGATAGCCTGGCAACCAACTTCAAGGGTGTTGCCTCCTCTGAGTCTAACGAATCGGTGGAGGCGTGTGGGCATTTTACCTTACGGGAAACAGTCACGCTGGGGGAAGAGGGAGGAGCCCTGGCTTTAGCTGGAGCTGGGTGTGAACCCTTTGTGCCACCAGCTTTACTAAGGAAGCGCCTGGGTTGAGTAGAACCCGCAGAAGGGCTCCGAATGGGCGTGGAAACAACCGTGCTCATTAGCCTGGATGGGCTAGGATTGATTATCGATTTCGATTATTTAAGGGCTCTGCAACTTCAATCAAGTTATTGTCGCCCATCATAAGGAAGGAGGAGAGGCTAAGCTGGGGTCGGATGGAGCACTGAATCCCATCAGCATGGCGGCCAGGATGGCAAATCACTGCGCCCCTTAAGGAAGACGAAGTAGGGGTTAGCAGAAGGAGAAAAAGGATGCCAAGCTGGGGCCGGATGGAATTTACACAGACTTCAGGTGACCCTGACTTTGCATGTCTACACGAACGATTCATATGGTCGAAGCAGTGACAGTAATAGCACCTCCGCGACAGTGGTACGAATGCCTTCACGTGATAGCAGTACCAACTGGCTTGCACCGACTCAGGGAGCTTGTCACAGTCCAACGTGACAAAGAGTGTAGGGGTGGGTCTCGAGGGCCCGCCCTGTTTTCTCATGACACACTTGACCTTAACCGCCCCATCATCGGCCAGCTCTAGAGTGATATCTTCTATGGAGTAGTCCACGAGTTCCCTCGCATAAACTACTCCTTTCACAAAGTTCATGGTAGAGTGCGGCATCACACTCACCAGGGTGCCATTGAGTGTCTGAAGAGCACTTATCTTGGCAGCCTCGTAGGGATCCGCCGCATTCGGCAGAAGGCTCCCGTCCAAGAAATGGGTCACCTTCCGCTCTCTACCAATTATACCAGATAAAGCTCTCCTCTGATGGCCAACATGCTGCCATCAGTGGAGCAAATAACTAAGAAGCATTTGAAGCCAACAGGCTCGAAAACGGCAAGTAATCTCTGAATGAGGGGCCCCGACATAATTGAGGCTCCGCTCTGCACACCTTTGTTCTTATTTGGGAATCCCCGGCCCAGGCGAGCACCAGGGTCCGACGTGATGATCTTGGCTTGGTCACGTTCAAGGATAGTAGCGGCCGCGTCCCTCCCTGTGGCCCCCATGGAGGGAGAAGAGCCCCAAGTCTTTTTTGTTTTTTATTTATCTTTTTCTTTTTAGGAGGGGAGGGCGGGAAATGGATCCGCTTCTCCCCTCCCCAGCAGGAGCCCCCAGGCCAGATGGGCCGGCCTCTGCAAGGTCCTTTGCTGAGATGGTGAAGGTCCCAGCAGTCGTGGGGACACCGGCCGGAGGAGGAGATCCCTCCCCTCCTTGTGCTGTCTTAGCAGCCTGACCCTTCTGGTGAGGGCTTCGCACAGGAGCAGACTCGGGCTCGGTATTTTATGCCGAGGCCGAATATGCCCCCACAGAAGGCCTCACCCTCTGAGACTGGGCTGTGTCAGGGAGCATGTCTATCTCAGGATGGGGGGGGCTCCATTTGACCCCCCCCCAGGACATCACAGGTCATGTCTGTCTCGTCCATGTTCTTTAGGGGGGCATAGGCCTACACCCCCATTAGATTTAATATTTGGGCCAGCAGGTCTTTAGAGGGAAGCAGCCGATGGGGCCTTTCTTCCCTCTCCCCCCTAAGGGGGTTTGCCCTACTGAGCCACTTCAATGCACCCACTGCAGCCGTAGGCACTGGAGAGGAGTAAGCCTCCTCTGTGGTTGAAGAGTAATGGAGGGTCCCCTGGGAAACCACAGGGAAGAGGACTTCCATTTATTCTGTGGAGCTGCCTGGGGGTGGCTCCGTTGTTTTTAAAGAGGAAATGGGGGGAGATTTTGGTTTTAGAAAGTTTTCATCATTGGGCATGGTGACACTTTTTTGTCACGGGATGCAAACGCTAATCACTCCCAGCAGGGACCCACTCTGCGAAGGGTGAGTATAGGCCTGGCAGAGCCAGGTGCTGCCATTTCGGACCACCCCTCCCACCTGGTGGCGTGGCAGTCCCTCAGCATGGCAGCTCTACCTTAGATGCGGAGTAAAATGGATAATGTTTGAAAATAGAAAGGAAGAGGAGGTGAGGAAGATGTGGGTGGGGGATAAAGCAGGTTATAAAAAACCCACCACCTCAAAATGGAGCCCAGGGGTGAGGGATCATTGTCCCCTCCCCCCTCAGCCCTGATCTGGGATAGTTGGCTGAAAAGGTCAGCATCTACCCTGTGAAATTAGAGGCTGACCAGAGAAAGTTGTGGGAGGTTGTATGAAAAGTGAGGAAACAGGGGGGAAACACAAGTGTCTGAAGGAAGGAGAAGAGGCTAAGCTGGCATTGGACAGGGTGCAGAGTCCCGTCAGCATGGTGGCCAGGATGGTAAATCGCTGCACCCCTTACAGGGGTTTAAAATGTCAGAGAATAATGAAGTCATCTGAAGGAACTACATCGAGTTTGATGTTGCATTTAAATAAAATTTACCAAATTGACATGAATCAAGATAATAGCGAACCTCTGGTAAAAATGGTAAGAACATTAAAAAACTTTATGCTTAAAAAGTCTATTGCAAAAGAGATTCGTCTATACAAAATAAAAGGTACATAAATATAAATGTGCATTCAAAAGACAGTCATTGGTCTTTAGGTCTAATTGAGCTTAATGGCTCACTTGATAGCAGTAAAACTGAGAAAATTGTAAATGAGCATTTGAAAGAATTTGGTTTGAACTTGGATAAGGATATTTTTGCTTGCACAACAGATGGTAAGCAAATTAAGCCTGATCATCAACAATGTATAGCCCATTCTATGCATCTGGCTGTTATAGATGTACTTTATGATAAAATCATCATTCATGATGCCCTAGTCACAGAATCTAGCAAACACAATGAAGCTAATGATGAAAATGATGATGAAAAGGATAATGATACAGTTGAAGAAAACCAGCAAAGCACGCTTTAACAAGTCAACGTAACTGATGAGCTCGTCCATTTCCCCGAGCTAAAGCCTAATATTGCACAAACTATAAAAAAAGTCAGGAAAATTTGCAAGCTTTTTCAGAAATCACCAACCAAAAATGACATATTGCAAAATTTGTTAAAGCAAACTTCAATGGAAAGGAATATAAGCTCATATTGGATTGCAAGACTAGATGGAATAGCACATTCTATATGATAGAGAGATTTTTAAAGTTAAAAAAATGCATTCCAAATGCTCTATGTGCAGTACTGTCAACTGAAGCAGTATCTAATGATGATTGGAAGACACTAGAATTGCTATGTGAAACTTTACGACCAGTTGAAATAATTCTGAAGGCTATAGGCTCAGAAGATTCAAATCTGCTTAAAGCAGAATCTTCAATAGAATTTCTGCTTGCTAAGCTTCTTAAAGTAGAAAATCTCTTTGCTTTAATGCTTCACTAAAGCCTTTTACGGCACTATAATGCAAGACAAAATTTGAAAATTGTGGGTTTGATGACCTATCTCTACAACCACAAAAAATTCAAGAAAGAAGATTCTGGAACAAGAACCTTTGACTTTCCAAGTAAGCAGTTTTGAAGAGGTATGCTGAAGAAGCATATCAAAGATTATATACGGACGATTCAGAAGAGGAAAACTTGACATTGTCTGAAGAAACTTCAATTAAAAAGATTGCCTCATTAGAAGAAAGCAAGGACTCGTCTACTTTCGGTGGTAAAGATACACTCATGATAGAGTATGCCAATGTAATGAAGGCATTGACCGAAGAGCTATTAGAATCTCCAAGTGAACTAGAAATCAGCAAAGAATTTAAAATTTTGGAGGCAACTAACAATAGAAGTGAAAAGCTTGAGAAAATTTATAGGTCATTGCTGACCATTAAACCCACAAGTGTCCAATCTGAGAGAGCATTTTCCATTACTGGACTTTTTAATACAAAAATAAGGTCAAGTCTATCAGGAAAAATATTGAATATACATAGCTTCCTAAAAAAACATTTTCAGAAGAAGGCTAAAGAATAAAAAGCTTACACAATTAAAAAATTACAGTAATTTCAGGAATATTTTTATTATTTTTTTCTGTTAGCTATGCGAGGAGTTAATATTTTTGGTTTCTAAACAAGAGAACCATTTTTTTTAAAGTATTTTTTTATAATTTGTATAATTTACCCATGATAAATGAAATACATAGTTGTGTAATAAGGTTTAAATTATTTTTCCATAATTCTGAGAAAATCGGTTTTAAAACCGATTTTGAAAGTAAACTTCAATTAAAACCAGTTTTCAAATTTCTTGATTTTGTACAAGCCCTAATGGGTAGTATAAATAGTGAAACAGAGGGTAAAAAGAGTTTTATAAACAAATCACTTTTATAACTAAAGTATACCAAAATGCAAAATAACTTACCAATTTTATCAGCAACATTTCCGTGAGCCTTTGTTTCAATCTCCAGATTCTCTCCTTCTCCATGACACTCGAGAATCATTGCTGAATACCTCATTGTTAGAATGAAAAGTTGATCTTTGCCTCCATTCTGAAAGTCAAAATACATCAACAATAAATACTCTCAGAATATAATCATTAGTCAATAAATTAATTTAGACTAAATTTAATAATAATTAAGTATTAAATAGATTATCGTCTATTTTTTTGTCAATAACTTACAAATTTAGCCCTAAACCAATTTGTAGACTTAATTCATATTTTAAGTTTAAAAAAGATATATTCATCTTATGCTTGGCAATCACTGAGTATATATTCTGGAACTACAGTGAAATTCCAAAAGTTAGGGGATAGTATGCAAAGGTATTGGCAGGCAGTGGCAGCGTAACATAGAGAGAAGAGAGACATGTCAGGTGTAAATGTATATTCACACATCCAGTTCCTATCCTGTGAAGGTGAGGTTGTAAAACTCTTAAACCTGAGAGGTGTATGGAACTCTCAAGTTGTATTAAAAATAATTCCTACAGCCCCCCCAAAATATATTAGGTCTGCAACCTGAATGGTTAGGACCTCTTTCTCACAAGGATATGAGTCACATGATTCAAGGAAGCAAAGTATGATTCATGGCAAGTCAAACATTTTTTTTTTACACAATACAGATTTATCATGTAAGGTTTTTGAACAGTTTGCACATATTTGGGGTTGACCCAACTTGACATATCTGCATGTAAATTCTTATTACCGAAGCGGGAGCAGTGGTAGCACCTACATGGCAATGGCTGGATTCTATGATGTGCTAGAGACATTAACTAACTCACACTGACTCAGAAAGACATTCACAATTAAAGAAAAAGTTTAGGTGGGGGGGGGGGGGGGTCACAAGGCCCCTCTCTCTTCCATCAACACACATTCAACCTTTACTGCTGCTTCAAAGGAATATTCAACAAGTTCATCAAGTTAATGGCAGAGTGCTTTTTTTTTAAGAGCTCATCTGGCGACTGCCTACTTGGGCATTAGTCACTGTATTAAAAACCTGCCTAGTACTAGGCTACTTTAAAATCAGATTAAAAAAACAAAAAAACCAACACTAAAAATTTAAAAAAGGAAAAAGGCAAAGAGCAGGATGCAAGCTCCTGTGTCAGGGGGAGCTCCCCTCGGCGCAGGAACATGCGACCTATAAGGGAAAAAAACAAAAAGAACAGGTTAAACAAAAGGGAGAAGGACGGCCTCCCCCCCCAAATTATACAAGTCCACCAGTCAATGTGCACGCACTCATCCTGAGTACAAGGGACAGGCGGTAGCAACCCTGCCCATCCCGGTACTGGGACAGGTAACATGCACAAAAAATCACCCAGACTGGAACATTCGACAAGAATGTGCCAAACAGTCTGGGGGATGACGCAGTTGTCACAATAGGGCGCAGGCGAGCGCTCCATCAAATGCCGATGCATCACCTGTATGCCCGATTCGGAGACGACAGAAAGCGACCTGAAGCTGTCGCAGCATTGGGGGATGGGTCCATGGGAACAGTCGTGGCGCAATGGCACGCAACCTTAAGTTCCCCTGGACTGTCTCCCATCTTCTTTGCCAAGCAGTCCGAAGAGCTGCCCGTATTCCTTCCATGTAGTCAGTGTGAGGAAGAGCGAAACAATGATCCAGTCGCCCAGTCCTAGCAGACTTTGGTGCCCTAATTCCTCACAATTCCTACATGTCCAGGAACCCAGCAGAAGATAATCTTGACATCCGCCCGGCTTGCCAAAACTGTGGCATCACGGATATCGCGAACCAGGGGATGCAGAGATTCCAATGCCCCGAGAGCACTCAGGGCGCTTTGTGAGTCGCTATAGATCACAATCCGGTCTCCGAACCGGGCACGTCGCGTAATCTCCCATACGGAGTGGTGTATTGCCACCAGCTCGGTCATGATGACAAATGCAGCACCTGGCAGAGCCCCGCTGACTTCAAACAGAGAGGATACAGCGTGGAAGCTGACCACCTCTTTCGACTTGGAGCCTTCTGTATACACTGGCACGGTTCCAGCGTGACACGAGGTGTGCTCCAAAAAGGTCAAACACAATACTCCTGGCGCTGTACAAGCTTTGGGAGCTTGTACCCTCCAGGGTGGCGTCCTGGGCAGAACTAGGGGTGCCACTGGCCCGAGCTATACCTAGCTCTCAAAGCAGTTTCCTAGCCCTAGACTCAAAGGGCTTAGGGTATGACTGGCATCTCTCGGCGGCATTGGCACCGGATGCAGTAAGAGCTGTTGGCGACTGAGGGAGGTGCTGGGCTCGCGCATACAGGCGAATAATGCACTGTACACAGCTTAGAACGAGTGGCATCTCCCCAGCATCGACAAGTAGGCTCTCAATGGGGGAAGCGCGGAAGGCACCGGTTATCAGGCGAAGGCCGGTGTGGTGGATCGAGTCCACCTTCCGCAAAACACGCTCGGCTGCGGATGCATAAAATTTGCATCAGTAGTCGAGCTTCAAACAAACAAAAGATCGATAAAAAAGTAAGGCAGTAGCCCTATCAGTGCCCCAAGCGCTGAACGTCACGGAACGGAGAATATCCATGGCACAGGTACAAGAGACCCTAAGGCTGCAAATATGAGCCTCCCAGGTGAGGTGGCGGTCAAATACAAGACCAAGGAAACGGTGCGATTCAACCACTTCCAGGCGCACCCCATTAAGAAACAAATCTGGGTCGGGGTGGAGACATGGATGGTGGCAGAAGTGCACCACTTTAGTCTTAGCCAAAGAAAACCGAAAACTGTGCACTTTAGCATAGCGAGAAGCACGGTTCAATGCCTGTTGGAGTCAACGCTCCAGAGTTGGCATCTGGGCCACGCCAAAAGAGATTGAAAGGTCGTCCACATAGAGCGTAGCGAGAACATCTTCCGGCAGGTTAGAGAGATTGGACGGAAACCGGCGGGAGTAGAGTGATCTCTCCCAGGTTTGCGAAAGGCGAGCACAGTAGCAATTGGCCAGGAGTCTGGGAGCAAACCCTCCATCCAGATCCTGTTGAACAAATCTAACAGAAAGGCCATGCCCCGCTCACCCAGGTGTTGAAGCATGGTGTACAGGACATCGTCCGGACCATGGGAGGTGTCCGCGCACGAAGCCAGAGTAAACCTGTCGTTGAAGGGTTCTCTGCTTCTGGAGCTAAAGTCCAGTCGGCGGCCTTCCGCGACATCACGACGTGCATTGAATGCTGGTGGAGCAGCATCTCGGCTAGAGAATGCGGAGAAGGCGGCCGCGAAGGATTCCGCCACGGACGTGGGGTCCGAGATTGCGGTCCCATTCTCCTGGAGAACGGGAAGGGAGTCCTGCGAGAACTTGCCCCGAATCCTTTTGACTCGCTTGCACACCTCTGCTAGAGTGGTCTTCCCATTAAGGTCGTCCACATAGAGCGTAGCGAGAACATCTTCCGGCAGGTTAGAGAGATTGGGCGGAAACCGGCGGGAGTAGAGTGATCTCTCCCAGGTTTGCGAAAGGCGAGCACAGTAGCGATTGGCCAGGAGTCTGGGAGCAAACCCTCCATCCAGATCCTGTTGAACAAATCTAACAGAAAGGCCATGCCCCGCTCACCCAGGTGTTGAAGCATGGTGTACAGGACATCGTCTGGACCATGGGAGGTGTCCGCGCACAAAGCCAGAGTAAACCTGTCGTTGAAGGGTTCTCTGCTTCTGGAGCTAAAGTCCAGTCGGCGGCCTTCCGCGACATCACGACGTGCATTGAATGCTGGTGGAGCAGCATCTCGGCTAGAGAATGCGGAGAAGGCGGCCGCGAAGGATTCCGCCACGGACGTGGGGTCCGAGATTGCGGTCCCATTCTCCTGGAGAACGGGAAGGGAGTCCTGCGAGAACTTGCCCCGAATTCTTTTGACTCGCTTGCACACCTCTGCTAGAGTGGTCTTCCCATTAAGTGAAAACACGTATACCCGCCAAGAAGAGCGGCAGGCATGCTTCAAAATATACCGGAACCTAGCCCGACAAAATTCACCTACAATGAAATGCGCTTATAGCGCATGTAGGCATAACGCTTCTGTTTGAGAGCCGTCTCACACTCGGCCGACCACCACAGGAGTGGTCGGTGTGCAATACGGCCAGACATTCTGGGAATAGTAGTCTGGCCCGCCGCGATGAGGGTGCCGGAGAAGAACTCAACGGCCTCATCTACCGACCTAAACTCCTCGACTGAGATAGAGAATTCAGTCATTTGCTGAAATGCATGCCACTGCGCCTGCACCAAGCACCACTGAAAATGATATTTGAATGGGAAAGTGATCACTACCATGGAGGTCATCGACCACACCTGAATCAAAATCAGGTAGTGCATCAAGAGAGTACAGAGATAGATCAAGGCATGAAAATGAATCAGTTCTCTGGCAGTGATGGGTAACTCTCATCCACATTTAGGACACCTATCTCAAGCTCTTCAATCAGATCGGCAAGGACTTGCCCCCTGGGATTTATTGAGTAGTCTCCCCAGAGAGGATGTTTGCCATTCAGCTGATGGTGGAATGTATGCAGAAATAACAGTATACCTCTTATCCAGGTGAAGCTGCACAGCTACTGCCTGAAAGGAGGTATCTAAAGTGAAAAGAAGGGACAAATCATGCCGGGTGTAAACCGCACATCCCCCAGCCCAGCTCCCCATCTGGTGGTGGTGGGGTTGCAAAACCCTTATACCCCGGGAGGGTGGGCAGGGGGGCACACGCCTAGCACTAGCATGGTCTACTGCGGAAAAATAGCTAACGGGGAACGGGACCAGACGAGCCTTCGTAGCTCATCCCAGTTGGCACTGAGTCCATAGCAATTCCATTGAAGGAATATGCCCTCTAGGCCTAGCTCGGAGGAGACGCAGGGGCCCTCTTCGAGCAGAAGACCCTCACGGGAATGTCCAAAAGTTCCCGGAGGCAGAACCCCGGGCGCTGTTGGCGGGACAAAGGGCTGAAGGCGCTGCCGCCTTCAAGGACTTATTGGGGGAGGTTGGGCTCGCCATGCGAGTCTTTTCCTCCCTCCGCCTCGAAACCTTAGGCGGGGGTGCTCTCTTTTCGAGTATTCACCGTCTCCGAGCTACTCAGCCCACCACTAGACGTGGGTGAAGGGGCCAAAGCTCCTTTCTTGCTCCTCCTTTCAGGGGACATCTTTAGATATATATATATATTTTTTATTTAAGGGGCTATCTGGCGACTGCCGACTTAGACATAAGTCGCCGTATACAAACAGCATAGTTCTAGGCTACTTTAAAAAATTGAACAAGAAACAACGATAAAAAGAAATAACAATAACAAAAGAATAACAAAAACACTAACAAAAACAACAATTAAACCTGGTTAAATGAAAGGAAGAAGGCCGGCCTCCCCCCAAAAGTCAACAAGTCCACCAGTCACAGTGCACGCACTCGTCCCGAGTACAAGGGACAGGCGGTAGCGACCCCGCCCATCCCGGGGTCAGGTACCGGGACAGGTATCGTGCGCGAAGATCACCCAGACTGGGACATTCGACAAGAATGTGCCGAACAGTCTGGGGGACCATGCAGTCGTTACAATAGGGCGCAGGCGAGCGCTCCATCAAATAGCGATGCGTCACACGAGTGTGTCCGATTCGGAGACGACAGAAAGCGACCTGAAGCCGTCGCAGCATTGGGGGATAGGTCCATGGGAACAGTCGCGGCGAGATGGCACGCAACTTTAAGTTCCCTTCGACCGTCTCCCATCTTCTTTGCCAAGCAGTCCGAAGAGCTGCCCGTATTCCTGCCTTGTAGTCGGTGTGAGGAAAAGCGAAACGCTTGTCCGGTCGCAGAGTCCTCGCGGACTCTTTGGCGCCCTCATTCCCCGCAATTCCTACATGTCCAGGAACCCAGCAGAAGATAATCTCGACATCCACCCGGCTCGCCAAAACTGTGGCGTCACGGATATCGCGAACCAGGGGATGCGGAGATTCCAATGCCCCGAGAGCACTCAGGGCGCTTTGTGAGTCGCTATAGATCACAATCCGGTCTCCGAACCGGGCACGTCGCGTAATCTCCCGTACCGAGTGGTGTATTGCCACCAGCTCGGCCGTGAAGACAGACGCAGCGCCTGGTAGAGCCCCGCTGACTTCAAACAGAGGGGATACGGCGTGGAAGCCGACCCCCTCTTGGGACTTGGAGCCATCCGTATACACTGGCACGGTACCAGCGTGACACGATGTGTGCTCCAAAAAGGTCGAACGCAATACTCCCGGCGCAGTACAAGCTTTGGAAGCAGAGGCGTGGCGACAAATAGCCAAATGTGGTACCCTCCAGGGTAGCGTCCTGGGCAGAACCAGGGGCGCCACCGGCCCGAGAGCTATATCTACCTCTCGAAGGAGTTTCCTGGCCCTAAACCCAAAGGGCTTAGGGTATGACTTGCGTCTCTCGGCGGCATAGGCACCATTGAGATCAGCTGCGGAAGCAGTGAGAGCTGTTGGTGACTGAGGGAGGCGCCGGGCTCGCGCGTACAGGCGGGTGATGCACTGCACGCGGCGCAGAGCGAGTGGCATCTCCCCAGCATCGACCAACAGGCTCTCAATGGGGGAAGTGCGGAAGGCACCGGTCGCAAGGCGAAGGCCGGTGTGGTGGATTGAATCCACCTTCCGCAATAAACGCTCGGCTGCGGATGCATAAAACTCGCATCCGTAGTCAAGCTTCGAACAAACAAAGGATCGATAAAAAAGTAGGGCAGTAGTCCTATCAGCGCCCCAAGCGCTGAACGTCACAGAACGGAGAATGTCCATGGCATGGGTACAGGAAACCCTAAGGCTGCGAATATGAGTCTCCCAGGTGAGGCATCAGTCGAATACAAGACCAAGGAAACGGAGCGACTCAACCACATCCAGGCGCACCCCATTAAGAAACAAATCTGGGTCGGGGTGAAGCCGTGGATGGCGGCAGAAGTGCACCACCTTAGTCTTGGCCAAAGAAAAACGAAACCTGTGCGCTTCGGAATAGCGAGAGACGAGGTTCAATGCCTGTTGGAGTCGACGCTCCAGAGTTGGCATCTGGGCCGCACCAAAAGAGATCGAAAGGTCGTCCACGTAGAGCGTAGCGAGAACATCTTCCGGCAGCACCGAGGTGATGCCGTTGATGCTCAGGGCAAAGAGTGCGACACTGAGGACACTTCCCTGCAGGACACCCTCTTCCTGCTCCTTTGGGCCGGAGAGGGCTCCCCCCACCCGTATGCGGAATCGACGATCTCACAAAAATTCAGATATAAACATTGGGAGGCGACCCCTCGCCCCCATCGTGTGGAGTCTCCATGATACCGTATCGCCATGCGGTATCATAGGCCTTTTACAGATCGAAAAACACCGTGGCGTAGTGCTGTCTACGAAGGAAAGCCTCGCAGACGGCATTTTCCAGTCGGAGCAGAGCATCCGACATGGAGTGGAACTTGCGGAAGCCGCACTGTGTGGAAGACAGATGGCCTCCGCTGTCCAGGAAAAGGGCTAATCTAACAGTTACCAATTTCTCCATCAGCTTGCACACGCAAGAGGTTAGAGAGATTGGGCGGAAACCGGTCGGAGTAGAGTGATCTTTCCCCGGTTTGCGAAAGGCGAGCACAGTAGCGATTCGCCAGGAGTCTGGGAGAAGACCTTCCACCCAGATCCTGTTGAACAAATCTAGGAGAAAGTCCATGCATCGCTCACCCAGGTGTCGAAGCATGGCGTACGGGACATCGTCCGGACCATGGGCGGTGTTCGCGCACGAAGCGAGAGCGGAACGCAACTCACTCACAGTAAACTTGTCATTGAAGGGTTCTCCGCCTCTGGAGGTAAAGTCCAGCCGGCGGCCTTCCGCGACATCACGACGTGCATTGCATCACGGCTAGAGAATGCGGAAAAAGCGGTCGCTAAGGATTCCGCCACGGACGCGGGGTCCGAGATTGAGGTCCCATTCTCCTGGAGAACGGGAGGGGGGTCCTGCGAGAACTTGCCCCGAATCCTTTTGATTCGCTTCCACACCTCAGCTAAAGGGGTCTTCCCGGTAAGTGAAGACACGTATGCCCGCCAAGAAGAGCGGCGGGCGTGCTTCGAAATATACCGGAACCTAGCCCTAGCCCGACGAAATTCAGCGACAGTGAAATTGTTCGGGCGGCGCTTATAGTGCATGTAGGCATAACGCTTCTGTTTGAGGGCCGTCTCACACTCGGCCGACCACCATGGGAGTGGTCGGCGTGCAAAACGGCCAGACGTCCTAGGAATAGTAGTCAGGCCCACGGCGAAGAGGTTGCCGGAGAAGAACTCAACAGCCTCATCTACCGACCTAAACTCCTCGACTGAGATAGAGAATTCAGTCATTTCCTGAAATGCAGGCCTCCGCGCCAAGCACGACCGAGGTAGGCTCTCAGGCGGCAGTTGCCCTGAAAATGATATTTGAATGGGAAAGTGATCACTACCATGTAGGTCATCGACCACCCCCCAATCAAAATCAGGCTGTGCATCCAAAGAGCACAAAGATAGGTCAAGGCAAGAAAATGAAGCGGTCCTCGGACAGTGATGCGTAAACTCATCCACGTTTAGGACACCCATCTCAAGCTCTTCGATCAGATCGGCAAGGATTTGTCCCCTGGGATTTATGGAGTAATCTTCCCAGAGAGGATGCCTGCCGTTCAGATCTCCAAGCAAGAGATAGGACCTCGGCAACCGTGCCACGACGCGGCGGAAGTCCCCCGCGTCGAAGTCAGCTGACGGTGGAATGTACGCAGAAATGATAGTATACCTCCTATCCAGGTGCAGCTGCACAGCCACTGCCTGAAAGGAGGTATCTAAAGAGAAAGGAAGAACGGAGACATCATGCCGGGTGTAAACCGCGCATCCCGCAGCCCGGCCATCCCGCGGTGGTGGGTTCGCAAGACCCTTATACCCCGGAAGGGCGGGCAGGGGCACGCGCCTAGCATGGTCTACTGCAAAACGATACCTAACGGGGAACGGGACGGGACGAGACGAGCCTCCGCAGCTCCTCCCAGTTAGCCCGGAGTCCACGGCAATTCCATTGAAGGAATATGCCCTCGAGGCTTAGCTCGGAGGAGACGCGGGGGCCCTCTTCGAACTAAAGACCCTCACGGGAATGGCCGTACGCTTCCCGGGGGCAGAACCCCGGGCGCTGTTGGCCGGACAAAGCGCTGAAGGCGCTGTCGCCTTCGAGGACTTATTGGGCGAGGTTGGGCTCGCCATGCGAGTCTTTTCCTCCCTCCGCCTCGAAACCTTAGGCGGGCGTTGCGGCTTCGGAGGCGGGGGGGCCCTCTTTTCGAGGAACCACCGTCTCCGAGCCACCGCCTCCACCTCGGGGCGTGGGCAAAGGAGACGAAGCTCCTTTGTTGCTGTCCTACTTTCAGGGAATAGCTTTAGGAACCTCAGGAGATGGCCTAGAGACCATCTTCAGGGGTGTTGCCTCCTGTGTCTAACGACTCGGTTTAGGCGCGTGGCCGTTTCGCCTTACGGGAAACGGTCACGCTGGGGGAAGAGGGATGAGCCCTCATTTTAGCCGGGGCTGGGTATGAACCCTTTTTTGCCACCAGCTTTACCAGGGAAGCGCCCGGGTTGGGTAGAGCCTGCAGAAGGGCTCCGAATGGGCGCGGAAACAACCGTGCTCATTGGCCTGGATGGGCCAGAGCCAGAGGGTGCCTTTCTAACTATTGAGGCATATGACGTCCCAGGCAGAGCCAGGCGCGCCAGGACCAAGTCCTTAGCCTCGCGGAATGAGAGTCGATCCTGGGCCTGAACGGCCAGGATTTCTTTCTCAAAGAGATATGCACCACATTGCTTCGAAGAAGCAGGGTGCGGCTCTCCGCAATTGACACACTTGGCCACACACGATTTGGACTTATCGTGTGCGACCTTGGAGCAATTTACACAGACTTCAGGTGACCCCGACTTTGCACGTCTACATGAGAGATTCGTATGGCCGAAGCGGTGACAGTAATAGCACCGCCGCGGCAGTGGCATGAATGCCTTCACGCGGTAGCGGTACCAACCGGCACGCACCGACTCAGGGAGCTTGTCACAGTCGAACATGACGAAGAGTGTAGGGGTGGGTCTCGAGGCCCCTCCCTGTTTTCTCATCAGACGTTCCACCTTGACCGCCCCATGGTCAGCCAGCTCTAGGGTGATGTCCTCAATGGAGTAGTCAACGAGTTCCCTCGCATAAACTACTCCTTTCACAAAGTTCATGGTAGAGTGTGGCATCACACTCACCGGGGTACCATGAAGTGTCCGAAGAGCACTTATCTTGGCCGCCTCGGCGGGATTCACCAGAAGGCTCCCGTCCGAGAAACAGGTCACCTTTGGCTCTCTACCAATTGCACTAGCTAATCCTCTCCTCTGATGGATCATGTTGCCCTTGGACAACATGCTGCCATCAGTGGAGCAAATAACGAGGAAGCGTTTGAAGCCAGCGGGCTCGAAAACGCCAGGTAACATCTGAATGAGGGGCCCTGATGTCATCGAGGCTCCGCCCTTAGTCAGGGGCTCCACAACCGGGGGGGGCAAAGGGACCGGATGTGCCGATCTCGGCTTGGTCGCTTGCCAGAGTGGCAGCAGACCCATCCAGCCATGCAGCACCCGCAGATGGAGAGGGGACCCGAGTCTTCTTTGTCTTCCTGGTCTTGGTCTTTTTCTTTTTTGGAGAGGAGGGCGGGGAATGAACCCGCTTCTCACCCCCGCCGGTAGAAGCCCCTAGGCCAGATGTACCGGCCTCAGCCAGGTCCTTCTCCGAAATGGAGAAGGTCCTGGTGGTCACAGGGGCATCATCCGGACAAGATCCCTCCCCTCCTTGTACTGCCTGAGAATCCCCAGCCGTTTGAGGAGGACCTTGCATAGGAGGAGATTCGGGTTCAGGGCTTGGTGCCGAGCCCGGATTCCCCCCCATGGAAGGCCCTACCCTCTGAGGCTGGTTTTCCTCAAGGACCATGTCTATCACAGGAGGGGCCTCCAGTTGGCCATCCCCTCCCAGGAAATCGCAGGTCCCCTTGGCAGCGTCATGAGTCTTTTGTGGGGAGGCACAGGCCTTGACCCCAGGCAAGGTTTAATATTCTTGCCAGCAGGTCTTTCGAGGGAAGCGACCGAAGGGGCCTGGCTTCCCTCTCCCCCTAAGGGGGGTTGCCTTACCGAGCCACTTACACGAGGGGCGGTCGGCAATGGGCTGCCTGCTGGCTTTCTTGGCAGTCCCCTTAGAAAGCAAAGGAGCAACTGCCGCTGGAATTAGGGAGGTGCCCGAAAGCACCTCCAGATAAGGGGGTGAGGGGGAGTCCCCTACACCCGTAGGCGTAGGAGAGGAGTAAGCCTCCTCTCCGGTTAAAGAAGTATGGAGGGTCCCCTGCGCAAGCACAAGGGGAGGGACCTTATTTTCTCAGTGGAGCTGCCCGAGGGCGGCTCCGTTGATGTTCTTGGGGAAGTTGGGGGTTGGGTTTTTTTTTATTTTCATCATTGGGCATGGTGACCCTATTTGTGCTACGGGATGCAATAGCTCATCACCTCTTGCAGTTGCCCGCACTGCAAGAGGTGCTTACAGGCCTGGCAGAGCCAGGCACCGCCATTTCGGACCACCCCTCCCGCCTGGTGGCCTGGCAGTCCATCAGCATGGTGGCTCCACCTTAGACATGGCGTAAAAAAGATAGATTTTGAAGATGAGAGGAAAAGGGATGTGAGGAAGGTATGGGTGGGGATGAAGCAGGTTGTTAAAAACCGGGACATCTTTAGAAACCGTGGAAGATGGCCAGGCGACCAACTTAAGGGGTGTTGCCTCCTGTGAGTCTATTGACTCAGTGGAGGCACATGGCCGTTTCGCCGTACGGGAGAAACAAATCCTGGCCATTCAGGCCCATGATCGACTCTCATTCTACGAGGCTAAGGACTTGGTCCTGGCATGCCTGGGACGTCTTACGCCTCAATGGTTAGAAAGACCCTCTGTTCGTGCCCTATCCAGGCTAATGAGCATGGCTGTTTCCACGCCCATTCAGAGCCCTTCTGTGAGTTCTACTCAACCCGGGTGCTCCCCTGGTAAAGCTGGTGGCACAAAGGGTTCACACCCAGCCCCAGCTAAAACCAGGGCTCCCTCCCCCTCCACCAGCGTGACCGTTTCCTGTAAAGCAAAAAACCACGCGCCTCCACCGAGTCGTTAGACTCACAGGAGGCAACACCCCTGAAGTTGGTTGCCAGGCCATCTTCCACGGTTTCTAAAGATGTCCCAGTTTTTAACAACCTGCTTCATCCCCACCCATACCTTCCTCACATCCCTTTTCCTCTCGTCTTCAAAATCTATCTTTTTTACACCGTGTCTAAGGTGGAGCCACCATGCCGATGGACTGCCAGGCCACCAGGCGGGAGGGGTGGTCCGAAATGGCGGTGCCTGGCTCTGCCAGGCCTGTAAGCACCTCTTGCAGTGCGGGCAACTGCAAGAGGTGATGAGCTATTGCGTCCCGTAGCACAAATAGGGTCACCGTGCCAAATGATGAAAATAAAAAAAAACCCAACCCCCAACTTCCCCAAGAACATCAACGGAGCCGCCCTCGGGCAGCTCCACTGAGAAAATGGAGGTCCCCCCCTTGTGCTTGCGCAGGGGACCCTCCATACTTCTTTAACCGGAGAGGAGGCTTACTCCTCTCCTACGCCTACGGGTGTAGGGGACTCCCCCTACCCCCTTCTCTGGAGGTGCTTTCGGGCACCTCCCTAATTCCAGCGGCAGTCCCTCCTTTGCTTTCTAAGGGGACTACCAAGAAAGCCAGCAGGCAGCCCATTGCCAACCGCCCTTGGCCTTGGCCAACATGCTACCATCAGTGGAGCAAATAACGAGGAAGCGTTTGAAGCCAGCGGGCTCAAAAATGCCAGGTAACCTCTGAATGAGGGGCCTCGATGTCATCGAGGCTCCGCCCTGTGCACTTTTGGTCTTAGTTTGGGGTTCTGCACCCGGGAGGGCAGAGGGGCCGGATGTGCCGATCTTGACTTGGTCGCTTCCCAAAGTGGCAGCAGACCCATCTGTCCCCACAGCCCCCACGGATGGAGAGGAGCCCCGAGTCTTCTTAGTCTTTTTCCTATTTTTTTTTAATGAGAGGAGGGCGGGGAATGAACCCGCTTCTTCCCTCCATCGACAGGATCCCCTAGGCCAGATGGACCAGCCTCAGCCAGGTCCTCTGAGATGGAGAAGGTCCTGTCAGTCGCAGGGGCACTGGTCGGAGTACATCCCTCCCCTCCTTGTACTGCCTTGGAAACCTAGGCCGTTTGAGTACCTTGCATAGGGGCAGATTCAGATTCAGTGCTTGGCGCCGAGCCCGGATTCGCTCCCATGGAAGGCCCTACCGTCTGAGGCTGGGTTGCCCCAAGGACCATGTCTATCTCAGGGTGTGTATGTGTGGGGGTGTCTGTAGGGCCATTCTCCCACCCCCCTTTACATATATCTTTCCGATTTTTCATATTATTAATACAAATAATGTTAACTGATTGTGTTCCATTTTCAGTATATAAATACAAGCCGCTGTTCTCTTCCTTAACAGGAAGAGCTTGGTTACACAGGCACCCTGCAGGGTGTGGCCTACGGCCTTATTTGCTAATCTTAACTGCCTTTTTTAATCCCCTTTATAGACTTTATTTTAACACCCTGAACACCCTTTTCTTCATCTTCTTATTCTTCATCATCATCATCTTCTTATTGTTATTCTTCTTCTTCTTCTTATAAAGGAATTATTAGAAATAACTTTGATAAAAAAATTAAATATACTTAGGTTACAACCAAACTAAATTAAAAAATCTTATTCAAACCTTCAAAAAATCTTGTTCTTAAAATATAGGGCTATGGATAAATATTTATAGAATTTTGTAAAAGTTAGGAAAGAGTTTCCTAAAATTTGTCCAGCGCATTTGGATATTACACTTAGGTAAGATTAGTTCTTTGCTAAAATTATTTTAACAAACAGGCCAAAGAGAGATATCAAAGTTCATCACCAGATTTTTCTTTGGAAACGATATACCAAAATTTCTCTGGCTCTTTCCAGTATTACATCCTGTGTCTTCTAAGAGTGAAGCTTTTACAGACTGTGAGAGGAGTTCTCGAGGCGAGTGCTCCACCCAGCCCAGCCCTGAAACGGAGGGCGTTTCCTACCTCGCTTGCCACCTGCACTGCCCATCTCAATTGCCTGATGAGCATATCACCCTTTTTGGCCTACTACCACCCCCTACAACAGATGAGTGATAATCCTGTACCTCCTTTTTGTTCAGTCTTCCTTGTCATTTTGGTTGTTGTGTGGAAATCGTTGTATAAATTTGTTTTTCTCTCTGCCTGTCATAGTTTTTTTTTTTTGTATCTTGTTTGGATTGGGTTTTTTGGCCTCATTTTGTAGTGTGCACACTTTTTTTTGTGCTTGAATTCAGAATAGGTTAATTATTTGGGTATGCACTTGTGTTATTTTCTTGAAAATTTAAATTGTAATTATATTTGTAATTTTCTTGTAAAGTAAAGGACTGCATATCAAATTGTATCAATTCTTCCTCAGGATTCTCAAGGTTCATAAATTCTAGGATAAGCTTAGAATGCGGGGTTAGTGTTGCCTTCAGGCTGGCTCGCTACAAGGGGGGGCTCCAATTGGCCATCCCCCCCCCCCCCGACATCGCAGGTCCTACTGGCAGCAGTTTCTTTAGTCTCGTCTTGGAAGGCACAGGCCTTGACCCTGGCAAGGTTCAATATTGTTGCCAGCAGGTCTTTTGAGGGAAGCGACTGAAGGGGCCTGGCTTCCCTCTCCCCCTAAGGGAAGTTGCCCTACCAAGCAGCTTCAATGGGGAGCAGTCAGCTATGGGCTGCCTGCTGGCTTTCTTGGCAGTCCCCTTGGAAAGTGAAGGGGGGACTGCCGCTGGTAAGAGGGAGGTGCCCGAAGTTATCTCCAGACAAGGGGGTGAAGGGGAGTCCCCTACACCCATAGGCGAAGGAGAGGAGTAAGACTCCTCTCTGGTTAGAGAAATTTGGAGGGTCCCCTGCACAAGCACAGAGGGGGGACCTCCATTTTTTCGGTGGAGCTACCGATGGACAAGGGGAAATTGACGGAAGATTTTTATTTTTTCATCATTGGGCATGGTAACCCTAAATTTTCACGGGATGCATATGCTCATCACCCCTCGCGGTAGCCCGCCCTGCAAGGGGTGTGTACAGGCCTGGCAGAGCCAGGTGCCACAATTCAGGACCAACCCTCCCGTCTGGTGGCCTGGCGGCTCCACCTTGGACACAGCATAAAAAATAAATGGTGAAGTGAGAAGAAAAGGGGATGTGAGGAAGGTGTGGGTGGGGATGAAGCAGGTTGTTAAAAACCCACCACCCTAGACCAGAGCTCAAGGGTTAGGGAACATTGTCCCCTCCACCCTCAGCCCCGATCCGGGATAGTTGGCTGAGAAGGTAAGCATCTACCCTGTGAAATTAGATGCTGACCAGAGAAAGTTGTGGGAGAGGTTGTATGAAAAGCGAGGAAGCTGGGGGGCAAGTGTTTTGAAGGAAGGAGAAGACGCTAAGCTGGGGTTGGACGGGTTGCTGAATCCCATCAGCATGGCGGCCTGGATGGCAAATCGCCACGCCCCTTATGGGGTGGCAGAGTGCAGTGTCACCTGCACAGGCAAGCCATTGAGTGCCCAGATTATTATTATTTTTTTTAAATTTAAGGGACTATCTGGCGACTGCCGACTTAAGCATTAGTTGCCGTAAACAAACAGCCTAGTTCTAGGCTACTTTAAAAAATTGAACAGGAAACAAAAATAAAAAGAAATAACAATAACAATAACAAAGCAATAACAAAAACGATAACAAAAACCACAACAACAATTAAACTGGGTTAAATGAAAGGGAGAAGGCCAGCCTCCCCCCAAAAGTCAATAAGTCCACCAGTCAAAGTGCACGCACTCGTCCCGAGTACAAGGGACAGGCGGTAGCGACCCCGCCCATCCCGGTACCGGGACAGGTGTCGTGCGCGAAGATCACCCAGACTGGGACATTCGACAAGAATGTGCCGAACAGTCTGGGGGACGACGCAGTCGTTGCAATAGGGCGCAGGCGAGCGCTCCATCAAATAGCGATGCGTCACACGAGTGTGCCCGATTCGGAGACGACAGAAAGCAACCTGAAGCCGCCGCGGCATTGGGGGATAGGTCCATGGGAACAGTCGCAGCGCAATGGCACGCAACTTTAAGTTCCCTTCGACCGTCTCCCATCTTCTTTGCCAAGCAGTCCGAAGAGCTGCCCGTATTCCTGCCATGTAGTCGGTGTGAGGAAGACCGAAACGCTGGTCCGGTTGCAGTCTTCGCAGGCTGTTTGGCGCCCTCATCGGCGCGCTCATTCCCCGCAAGTCCTACATGTCCAGGAACCCAGCAGAAGATAATCTCGACATCTGCCCGGCTCGCCAAAACCGTGGCGTCACGGATTTCACGAGCCAGGGGATGCGGAGATTCCAATGCCCCGAGAGCACCCAGGGCGCTTTGTGAGTCGCTATAGATCACAATCCGGTCTCCGAACTGGGCACGTCGCGTAATCTCCCGTACCGAGTGGTGTATTGCCACCAGCTCGGCCGTCAAGACAGACGCAGCGCCTGGTAGAGCCCCGCTGACTTCAAACAGAGGGGATACGGCGTGGAAGCCGACCCCCTCTTGGGACTTGGAGCCATCCGTATAGACTGGCACGGTACCAGCGTGACACGATGTGTGCTCCAAAAAGGTCGAACGCAATACTCCCGGCGCAGTACAAGCTTTGGGAGCAGAGGCGTGGCGACAAATAGCCAAATGTGGTACCCTCCAGGGTGGCGTCCTGGGCAGAACCAGGGGTGCCACCGGTTTTTTATTTTTTATGGAGCCCATCTGGCAACTACCCACTTGGGCATAAGGCGCCACCGGCCCGAGAACTATATCTACCTCTCGAAGGAGTTTCCTGGCCCTAAACCCAAAGGGTATGACTGGCGTCTCTCGGCGGCATAGGCACCATCGAGATCAGCTGCGGAAGCAGTGAGAGCTGTTGGCGACTGAGGGAGGCGCCGGGCTCGCGCGTACAGGCGAGTGATGCACTGCACGCGGCGCAGAGCGAGTGGCATCTCTCCAGCATCGACCAACAGGCTCTCAATGGGGAAAGTGCGGAAGGCACCAGTCGCAAGGCGAAGGCCGGTGTGGTGGATCGAATCCACCTTCCGCAATAAACGCTCGGCTGCGGATGCATAAAACTCGCATCCGTAGTCGACTTCGAGCGAACAAATGATCGATAAAAAAGTAAGGCGGTAGCCCTATCAGCGCCCCAAGCACTGAACGTCACGGAACGGAGAATGTCCATGGCGCGGGTACAAGAGACCCTAAGGCTGCGAATATGAGCCTCCCAGGTGAGGCGTCGGTCGAATACAAGACCAAGGAAACGGTGCGACTCAACCACATCCAGGCGCACCCCATTAAGAAACAAATCTGGGTTAGGGTGGAGCCGTGGATGGCGGCAGAAGTGCACCACCTTAGTCTTGGCCAAAGAAAACCGAAACCTGTGCGCTTCGGCATAGCGAGAGACGCGGTTCAATGCCTGTTGGAGTCGACGCTCCAGTTAGCATCTGGGCCGCGCCAAAAGAGATCGAAAGGTCGTCCACGTAGAGCGTAGCGAGAACATCTTCCGGCAGCACCGAGGTGATGCCGTTGATGCTCAGGGCAAAGAGTGTGACACTGAGGACACTTCCCTGCGGTACACCCTCTTCCTGCTCCTTTGGGCCGGAGAGGGCTCCCCCCACCCGTACGCGGAATCGACGATCTTGCAAAAATTCAGATATAAACATTGGGAGGCGTCCCCTCGCCCCCATCGTGTGGAGAGTCTCCATGATACCGTATCGCCATGCGGTATCATAAGCCTTCTCCAGATCAAAAAACACCGTGGCGTAGTGCTGTCTACGAAGGAAAGCCTCGCAGACGGCATTTTCCAGTCGGAGCAGAGCATCCGACATGGAGTGGAACTTACGGAAGCCGCACTGTGCAGAAGACAGATGGCCTCTGCTGTCAAGGAAATATTCTAATCTAACATTTACCAATTTCTCCATCAACTTGCACACGCAAGAGGTTAGAGAGATTGGGCGGAAACCGGTCGGAGTAGAGTGATCTCTCCCCGGCTTGCGAAAGGCGAGCACAGTAGCGATTCGCCAGGACTCTGGGAGAAGACCTTCCACCCAGATCCTGTTGAACAAATCTAACAGAAAGGCCACGCCTCACTCACCCAGGTGTCGAAGCATGGCGTACGGGACATCGTCCGGACCATGGGCGGTGTTCGCGCACGAAGCGAGAGCGGAACGACCCTCACTCACAGTAAACTTGTCGTTGAAGGGTTCTCCGCCTCTGGAGGTAAAGTCCAGCCGGCGGCCTTCCGCAACATCACGACGTGCATTGAATGCTGGCGGAGCAGCATCACGGCTAGAGAATGCGGAAAAAGCGGTTGTTAAGGATTCCGCCACGGACGCGGGGTCCGAGATTGCGGTCCCATTCTCCTGGAGAACGGGAGGGGGGTCCTGCAAAAACTTGCCCCGAATCCTTTTGACTCGCTTCCACACCTCAGCTAAAGGGGTCTTCCCGGTAAGTGAAGACACGTATGCCCGCCAAGAAGAGCGGCGGGCGTGCTTCGAAATATACCGGAACATAGCCCTAGCCCGACGAAATTCAGCGACAGTGAAATCGTTCGGGCGGCGCTTATAGCGCATTTAGGCATAACGCTTCAGTTTGAGGGCCGTCTCACACTCGGCCGACCGCCATGGGAGTGGTCGGCGTGCAAAACGGCCAGACGTCCTAGGAATAGTAGTCAGGCCCACGGCGATGAGGTTGCAGGAGAAGAACTCAACGGCCTTATCTACCGACCTAAACTCCTCGACTGAGATAGAGAATTCAGTCATTTCCTGAAATGCAGGCCACCACGCCCGCGCCAAGCACGACCGAGGTGGTCTCTCAGGCGGCAGTTGCCCTGAAAATGATATTTGAATGGGAAAGTGATCACTACCATGGAGGTCATCGACCACCCCCCAATCAAAATCAGGCTGTGCATCCAAAGAGCACAGAGATAGGTCAGGGCAAGAAAATGAAGCGGTTCTCGGACAGTGATGCGTAAACTCATCCACGTTTAGGACACCCATCTCAAGCTCTTCGATCAGATCGGCAAGGACTTGTCCCCTGGGATTTATGGAATCGCCCCAGAGAGGATGCCTGCCGTTCACATCTCCAAGCAAGAGATAGGGCCTCGGCAACCGTGCCACGACGCAGCCGAAGTCCCCCGCGTCGAAGTCAGCTGATGGTGGAATTTACGCAGAAATGATAGTATACCTCCTATCCAGGTGCAGCTGCACAGCCACTGCCTGAAAGGAGGTATCTAAAGAGAAAGGAAGAACGGAGACATCATGCCGGGTGTAAACCGCGCATCCCCCAGCACGGCCATCCCGCAGGGGTAGGGTCGCAAGACCCTTATACCCCAGGAGGTCAGGCAGGGGGCACGCACCTAGCATGGTCTCCTGCATAAAATAGCTAACGGGGAACGGGATGAGACGAGCCTCCGCAGTTATCCCGGAGTCCACGGCAATTCCATTGAAGGAATATGCCCTCGAGGCCTAGCTCGGAGGAGACGCGGGGGCCCTCTTCGAACTAAAGACCCTGACGGGAATGGCCGTACGCTTCCCGGGGGCAGAACCCCGGGCGCTGTTGGCCGGACAAAGCGCTGAAGGCGCTGTCGCCTTCGAGGACTTATTGGGGGAGGTTGGGCTCGCTATGCGAGTCTTTTCCTCCCTCCACCTCAAAACCTTAGGGGGGCGTTGCGACTTCGGAGGCGGGGGGCCCTCTTTTCGAGGAACCACCGTCTCCGATCCACTCGCTGCACCTCCCGGCGTGGGCGAAGGGGCCGAAGCTCCTTTGTTGCTGTCCTCCTTTCGGGGAACAGCTTTAGGAACCCCGGAAGATGGCCTAGCGACCATCTTCAGGGGTGTTGCCTCCTGTGAGTCTAACGACTCGGTGGAGGCGCGTGGCCGTTTCGCCTTACGGGAAACGGTCACGCTGGTTTTAGCCGGGGCAGGGTATGAACCCTTTTTGCCGCCAGCTATACCAGGGGAGCGCCCGGGTTGGGTAGAGCCCGCAGAAGGGCTCCGAATGGGCGAGGAAACAACCGTGCTCGTTGGCCTGGATGGGCCAGTAGCAGAGGGTGCCTTTCTAACTATTGAGGCATATGACGTCCCAGGCAGAGCCGGGCGTGCCAGGACCAAGTCCTTTGCCTCGCGGAATGAGTCGATCCTGGGCCTGAACGGCCAGGATTTCTTTCTCAAGGAGATAAGCACCACATTGCTTCGAAGAAGCAGGGTGCGGCTCTCCGCAATTGACACACTTGGCCACACACGATTTGGACTTATCGTGTGCGACCTTGGAGCAATTTACACATACTTCGGGTGACCCCGACTTTGCACGTCTACATGAGAGATTCATATGGCCGAAGCGGTGACAGTAATAGCACCGCCGCGGCAGTGGCACGAATGCCTTCACGCGGTAGCGGTACCAACCGGCACGCACCGACTCAGGGAGCTTGTCACAGTCGAACATGACGAAGAGTGTAGGGGTGGGTCTCGAGGCCCCTCCCTGTTTTCTCATCACACGTTCGACCTTGACCGCCCCATGGTCGGCCAGCTCTAGGGTGGTGTCCTCAATGGAGTAGTCAACGAGTTCCCTCGCATAAACTACTCCTTTCACAAAGTTCATGGTAGAGTGCGGCGTCACACTCACCGGGGTGCCATGAAGTGTCCGAAGAGCACTTATCTTGGCCGCCTCGGCGGGATTCGCCGCATTCGCCAGAAGGCTCCCGTCCGAGAAACGGGTTACCTTCGGCTCTCTACCAATTGCACTAGCTAATCCTCTCCTCTGATGGATCATGTTGCCCTTGGACAACATGGTGCCATCAGTGGAGCGAATAACGAGGAAGCGTTTGAAGCCAGCGGGCTCAAAAACGCCAGGTAACCTCTGAATGAGGGGTCTCGATGTCATCGAGGCTCCGCCCTGTGCACTTTTGGTCTTTGTCATCGCCAGGAGCTCCGTACCTGGGGGGGGGGCAGAGGGGCCAGATGTGCCGATCTTGGCTTGGTCACTTGCCAAAGTGGCAGCAGACCCATCCGTCCCTGTAGCCCCCGCGGATGGAGAGGAGCCCCGAGTCTTCTTCATCTTTTTCGTCCTTTTCTTTTTTGGAGAGGAGGGCGGGGAATGAACCCACTTCTCACCCCCGCCGGTAGAAGCCCCCAGGCCAGATGGACCGGCTTCAGCCAGGTCCTCCGAAATGGAGAAGGTCCTGGTGGTCGTAGGGGCATCATCTGGAGGAGATCCCTTCCCTCCTTGTACTGCCTGAGAATCCACAGCTGTTTGATGAGGACCTTGCATAGGGGCGGATTCGGGTTCGATGCTTGGCGCCGAGCCCGGATTCGCCCCCATGGAAGGCCCTACCGTCTGAGGCTGGTTTTCCTCAAGGACCATGTCTATCACAGGAGGGACCTCCAGTTGGCCATCCCCTCCCAGGACATCGCAGGTCCCCTTGGCAGCGTCATAAGTCTTTAGTGGGGAGGCACAGGTTTAATATTTTTGCCAGCAGGTCTTTTGAGGGAAGTGACCGAAGGGGCCTTGCTTCCCTCTCCCACCTAAGGGGGTTTGCCCTACCGAGCCGCTTGCACGAGGGGCGGTCGGCAATGGGCTGCCTGCTGGCTTTCTTGGCAGTCCCCTTAGAAAGCAAAGGAGGGACTGCCGCTGGAGATAGGGAGGTGCCTGAAAGCACCTCCAGAGAAGGGGGTGAGGGGGAGTCCCCTACACCCGTAGGCGTAGGAGAGGAGTAAGCCTCCTCTCTGGGTAAAGAAGTATGGAGGGTCCCCTGCGCAAGCACAGGGGGGGGGGGGACCTCCATCTTTTCTGTGGAGCTGCACGAGGGCGGCTCCGTTGTTTTAGGGGGAATTAAGGGGAGATGTTTTTTTTCATCATTGGGCATGGTGACCCTCTTTGTTTTACAGGACGCAATCGCTCACCACCTCTTGCAGTAGCCCGCAATGCAAGAGGTGCTTACAGGCCCGGCAGAGCCAGGCGCCGCCATTTGGGACAACCCCTCCCGCCTGGTGTCCTGGCAGTCCTTCGGCATGGCGGCTCCACCTTGAACACGGCGTAAAAAAGATAGATTTTGAAGAGGAGAGGAAAAGGGATGTGAGGAAGGTATGGGTGGGCATGAAGCAGGTTGTTAAAAAAAAACCCATCCCGAACTGGAGCTGAGGGGGTAGGGAACAATGTCCCCTCCCCCCTCAGCCCCGATCCGGGGTGGTTGGCTTGAGAAGAAGGTTAGCATCTACCCTGTGAAATTAGAGGCTGACCAGAGAAAGTTGTGGGAGAGGTTGTATGAAAAGCGACGAGGTAGGGGAGAAATTGGGCTATCTGAAGGAAGTAAGAGAGGCTAAGCTGGGGTTGGACGGGTTGCTGAATCCCGTCAGCATGGCGGCCTGGATGGCAAATCGCCATGCCCCTTATGGGGTGGCAGAGTGCAGTGTCACCTGCACAGGCAAGCCATTAAGTGCCCAGAGAGCACCTGGGTTTTGGGTCTGCCCTATTGACCAGAAGGGTCATCTGAGAAACAGGTGACCATCTCTTCTATTCCTAGATCCCTACAAATGCCTGACACCTGAGGGATAGACATGGCCTGGTTACCTGCCAAGTTTGCAGGGGACCCTGGGACCCTTCTATTGCAGCAACCCCTCCTGGAAGGAAAAGATCCCCTAGTCTTCTTACTCTTTCCTTTTTCTTTTTAGAAGTGAGGGAATGCACCCCTTCTCTCCCTTGCTGAATGTGCCATTTTCAGTTTGATCCTTCTCCAAATGGAGAAGGGTCTAGTTTTCCACGGGGGTCCCGATTAGAGGGAGGAGGGCCTTCCTCTCCTCTAGAGTCCCTGGGGGCTTGTTACCCTGGGAAGATCATTCCTAGGCACAGACTTAAGCTCATGGGTGTTTCCCACAGAGTTAGTATTCACTTCGCAGGAAAACTCAAATGTGGGGCAAGGGCACATTCGGGTCCATCTACACTTAGGGAGGGGCCTCCATCCGGGGCCTAGCAAGACACCATCCATGGAATCAATCTACAGAGGACATAACCCAGTGGACCCCGCTACCCCTTGCCCCTCTAAGGGGGTTTGCCTGATCCAGGTGTCACCCTTGACCCATACATGACCTTCACTCAATACACAAAATATCACCTTTGAAGCCATATCCAAACAATACCCTCAAAACACAAAATTGTGACAAAACAAAGAAATTGACAATCTCTACAGACAGTTCAACTGCATAATACGGATCTATGCATAAACAGCCTCGGAAGACAACCATATGCAATAAATATCTACATAAAAACACTCAAATTAGTGCCTTCAGTATTGAAACTGGCTGCACAAAACGAACCCCAATACACCACTTCCACAATGACAAAAATCATGCCAAATGAAACAACATAAACATGAGAGGGACAAAATTCTTTAGTAAACTGAGCTGCCAGTCTCATACCCTCCCCACTCTTGCCCACACCACCCCAGAAACTGTCAAATCTCCCCATCAACCATTAAACTGAATTATTAGTTACTCCCCTCCCCTAAACCAGAGCACAATAAGACATCCACAGCTACTTTACCTGCAGAGCACTTAAAAAACAAGCGTAAAATCCTCCTCCCCCCAAACATTCAGCAATCCAACCAAGGCAATCCTAGATGGCTGAACTAGTTTCACTGACCTGCCTGCAATCAGTACATTTACCTTCCCCCTTCCCCCAATTGACCCGGATGCAAGCAGAAAACTGCTCCAATCTCATCCCATTCTGCCCCTTCAACATAAACTCTCTACAAGACTTCTGAAGAACACACACTGACAACTTTCCTGAGTGTTGCAGGGTTCGATTCAAGAGAAACCAGGGGGCAAGTTCATACTGGTGCGGGGCAGGGTGTTCATGTGGAATGGGTTGGGAGTTCTGGTCTGTGTAAACACCCCTATTGACTGGTGACTGCTATATTGCACAGCCCAGTGATCATTTGCATCCATTCATCAACTTTATGCCCCCCCAAGAACAATGGGATATTCCAGGAGGGTTGTCCTGTATCATAGGGCCGCAAGTTGGCCAAAATTGCTTGAGGAGCATTTGAGAGAGTTTTGATGAATGGTGTGGCCCCTATATTCACCTCAAAAAAACATGATTGAAAATTTATGGAATGTAATGGCCAGGTGTATTCATTCACAACCAAGATCCACCACCTACAAATATCAGGGAAATGAAGACAGCTATCAAGAAGAAATGGCTCAACATCTCTCCAGAGATTCGTCCATCCACTTGTCAGGTTGATGACATCCAGTAGCAGCACTTTGAGGAGCTGGAGGGTCCTACGCTATACTAGGTACCTACCTCACGATTTTAGGCCCAATGTAAAAAAGAAATTATTTTGTTTAAGAAAATTTCTGACTAAATAAATCTCTTATGGGGTGGAAGGGTCGATTTAAGGATTGTAAAACTAAAATAATGATTTACTTATAAATCCTGCAGCATAAAAATATGAGTATTAAGGCTATGGCCTAGAGGAAATGGCTTTTTAACTTAACTAGTTTAACTCTTTTTGAGTGATGTCACTGCTATTCTAATAGAAAATATCGCAGGTGGATGCATCAATGATATTCTAACTAATAGGTTTTAGTTAGATAAAGAGAGCATGACAGCAAGAAAAAATGAACGAGTTAATAGAAATTGTGAAGTCTTGCTCTCAATCCAATTTAGGACAGCTACCATATTCTGTAGGTCACATTAAACTGTAGGTCTCCACTGAGAAAGACCTCACAAAACACATGAAAATCAGTTTTTAAACCTGTAAAAAAATAAGTACCTGGGGTGAAAATAACCGAAGACATGATATCTTTCCATAAATTGTAAGTTCCTTTAGTGGCTTGAGACCTTCTGGTGTAACCAAATGAAGTTCTACTCGATTATTTCTGGCAATGACTAAATTTAAATCTGTTGGCGATGTCAGGTGACCTGAAAAAAAGAACATAAAAATATAGTTCCTTCAATATAATGTATAACTAAAATTTTATTTTAAATATTCTATAAAACAACAAATATTTTTAAAATGGTTCTATTTAGACTATGGGCCTCATATATTTTTAATTCCTCTAAATGAATATTTATTCAAAATAAACCATATACATATAAGTACTTGTTTGAGAACAAAAAAACCCTGTATTATGCATAGGAAAAAAAATTCAGAAGTTAATAGGCATTTTTTTCTAAATTAATTTTTAAAATTAAATTTCTATCTAGAATATAATTTCCTAACTTTCATTCGATTATGAAGGCAATGGGAACATTATTTTTAAAAAATGACAAATACAAATCCTAGCAGCTAAAGTGAAGGTAAATTTGAAATTTATCATTTAAATTTAGTATTTTTCATCACTTATAACAATACAGTGCAAAAATGAGAATAAACTTCTTAGTAAACAAATTTGCAGATTTTAATTGCCTTTCAATTGTTTCTCATCATTTTTAACTCATTCCTTTTGAATATTTTAGTCATACATTTTATTTCAATTCTGTTGTTCCTATTTAAAATGACATTTTGCATATATTAATTGCCTTTCAATTATATTTTTCAGTAATCACTATATCATAGTTATATATATATATATATATATATATATATATATATATATATATATATATATATATGTCAATGGCAGTGGTCAGGTAATATAAGATAAAAAAACAGTGCAAGGAAGCAAAGAGATAAGCTAGAAGATGGGTGGCAAGAGTGAAAAGGACAGTATGGTCAGAGTTTAGTGTATACCTAAACACAGCTGCAGGGAAGAATAATATGTTTAGAATTGCAAAACAAATGAAGAAAGACAAGAAGGATGTAAAAGGTGGCAGATTCCTAAAAGACAGTGAATGTAATATAAAAGTTGAGGACTTATTTTGAAGAGCTTTTGAATGAAGAAAATGATAACTAACTGGAAGAAGATCATCCCACAGTTCCAATACAAGAATGACAGGAAAATGAGGTGTATAATAGAGGAAGATGGGAGCAAATCATAAAATGTCTAACCTCAAGAAACCAAAATTGAGAAAATCAGACCCTAAAAGGATCAAGTAGACAATGATGATGGTCTGTTTGAGGACCAAAATAGCCAGCCTTGTAAATATTCAGAATTCTCATGTGAGCCTTAACCTTCCTTGATTCAGAGGGGAAAAAAAGGAACATACCTCACATATACTTAGTTTTTGTATTAACAGTCAAACTGAAGGTTTCCATCTGGAGAGAGATAACTCTAATATTAATTTGAGGTCTAGAAGCACACTTCTCCCTACCTCACACCAAGCCAAGAAACAGAATGAATATCATATTCTGTTTACATTAGCCACTATCTGCATTCCAAAGCTTGATAAAATTAATATCATTGTGATAAGAGATATGGGACCCACATTTTAGCTTAATATAGTCCCATAATCCAAAAGACATACACAAACTTCTGTGACAGACCTTGTGGTAGAGCGAATGTGAGTGTAGGACCATTCTCCCAACCCTTTCCCAATACCTTCTCCCTCCCTCTGTAAGAATGTGTGTATGGATGCAAATGTTTTTTTGTTTGTTTTTTTATATATGTATTTGATTTCATTTTGTATTATAAAATGTTTTTTCTCTTTCCAGGAGATATATTCTGAAAAGATTGAATGTAGTTTTGACATAGCTAAATATATATAAAACAAAAGGCCACTTTATGATAGATAAAGATTTGCAAAATTTAATCTTTCCTTTTTGTAAAGAGTCTGGCAATAAAGTTATTGTGAGTCCTGGCTGGACAGGAGGTTTTTCTTCCATAGCCTCAAGACGTGACCAGATTGCAATATTGTACTAGCTCAGAGGCGGCAGTTTTTTTTTGTAAAATGCTTGAGACGCCAATATCTACCTCAGGAACACATGAGGCCTTTCTTCGTTTTTTGCCCGCTTGTTTGCTTTAGGCCTCTTGTTGTTGACTTCTTTGTTTGCTGTGTTATCAATTGGTTGTTATTGCCCTGGCAGATATTTTTTTTGTTGTTTGACTTTGCATCTCTTCCTTTTGTATATATAGTCTAATTGAATGTTTTTGTATAAATTTTGATTAGTATTCATAAGATAATATTAATTGTTTTATATATATATATTATTAGCGTATTGTAAAGAGATCTCTTATAAATATTTACCCCATATTTTTTCTTGTAAATAAAGGACTGTACATACAATCCGTTTCATTTTTTCTTTGATTTCTCACGTCTGAATTAGTGTAGGAAGCGGGTTGAATCGATTGGGGTTAGAGGATAGATTTTTGGCCTGCTACAACCTGACCCACAGTGAATATCATAGACTCTACCCATTCTCTCTCATATAAAAACACCATCCCTTGATTTAGGAGCCTTATTCTTGGCATTCTAAATCACAGACACTTCTTCATGCTCTATCTACCCATTAAGAAACTCACCTAAGTCCACCAAGAATTCCTTAGGGGGAGACACAAACAGTTACAGTCTTAATCCAGACTTTACGTACTCTTTGAGGATCAAGTAAAGCTAAGCCATCTTGAAATTTACTTGGTAAAGATAAGCCACCCCTAAAAGAACAAGTAATGTGAAGGAAATCCAAAAACATTTCAATTGTTTTTAATAAACTGACATTAAATCTGGTAATTACTTGGCAAAAATTTAGATTAATTAATAAATAAAGGGACATTAAAAAGGTACTGACTAACAATTTCTTCACAAAAATTTAGGAATAAATTTCCTGTTTCATTCATGCTACATGAACTCTTGTAAATATGAATATAGAATTTAAAAAGTCACATTTGTATTTGCTACACTGTTTATTTTGGCACTTCAACACAAAATTATCCATTACACTAGCCAACAAATTTTAACTTTGTTTCTGCTACTTGAGTAAATGTTGTTGTAACTAACTAATTTTGGTGCGCTGATTCCATATCTGTGCTCAGATTTATCCTAGCACGTAAGGTTCCTGAGTTGTACAACTAGGATATATGGCTCACTTTGTCACCTTGGATCAATTAATGATATAATTATTGCGAGCTTGAGAAGAATGAGATGTTTCTGGGCAAAGGTTTGGAATCGGGGCACCCTATTTGGCATTATGTGTGAGCCCCGTATAACACACACAACAAGATTTGTGAGGTGCCCAGCGCTTTTCTTGGTCACCAACTTTACAACCAAAATAATAATTGTATGCAGTTTTCACTATTTTAGCTAAATTTTTCCGCTGGTTGCTTGGAGTATATCTTTCACAGATATAACAAAAGTTGTCTGGGCTATTTATACATCCTCACTGATTCATGTTTTCAACTTAGTTTGTATATATCCTATTATATACTTTTGTACAATCTTATTTCATTTGCAAATTAATTGAAGATAAATCTGAAAGAAAATGCAATTAATCACTGTATATAAATACCGTTTCAATACCATTACTATAATGGCTAAATTTGATATGATAAAACATGAGTGTAATGCAGGAACCAAACACACAACTATGGTAGCTGAAGCAACACTGCCCATGTGTGTAACTCAGGAATCTTACCTGCTAGAACAATTCTGATTACAGATTCAGAATCAGCCGACTAGTGATTATAGACCTTTTTTTAGTCCAATGCATAAACACTTCACAAAATTTGTACCAAGTTTGTTCCTTAGTAGACATTTTTGCTTCATAAAATTGATGATTGGTAATGGATCTTCATTAAGCAAAGGCTTGATTTCTTTCTCAAAATAAGAATGGTCTATAAGGGGTTTGCTTGTCTGTTTTTAATAAAGAATAGATAACTGAAGTGAACTGTCTGAATCAACTTGTAATACTGAACTTATACTTAAAAATAAGTAGCCTCAAAATGTTGTATTTCGCCATTTGAAGATAAGCTTTGCTTAATGAAGATAAACTTATATTTAAAACTAAGTAACCTCAAAATGTTGTATTTTGCAGTTTGAAGATAATCTTTTAATTAGTAAAGATAAGGCATCCTAAATAACTTCATTACACTCCATCCACCAAATCCACTCAATTCACTTTATTAAGCATTTCTCTTTTGACTTTTTTTTTTTTTTTTTTTTTTTATAGAGCCCATCTGGCAACTACCCACTTGGGCATAAGTCGCCGAAAAACACGACAGCCTAGAATTAGGCTACTTTAAAGTTAAAATATGAAAACTTAACAATCAATATAAATTTGAAAAACTTAACAATCGAAGCAATCTCCGGCAGCGGGGGGAGGTCCCCCTCACCCCGGTGCAGGAGAGTGCAATCTAAAACAAAACAATAACAAAAAAAGGAACCTTAAATAAAGGGGAGAAGGCCGGCCTCCCCCAAAAAGTCAATAAGTCCACCAGTCATGGTGCACGCACTCGTCCCGAGTACAAGGGACAGGCGGTAGCGACCCCGCCCATCCCGGTACCGAGACAGGTATCGTGCGCGAAGATCACCCAGACTGGGACATTCGACAAGAATATGCCGAACAGTCTGGGGGACGACGCAGTCGTTGCAATAGGGCACATGCGAGCGCTCCACCAAGTAACGATGCGTCACACGAGTGTGTCCGATTCGAAGACGACAGAAAGCAACCTGAAGCCGCCGCGGCATTGGGGGATAGGTCCATGGGAACAGTCGCGGCGCAATGGCACGCAACTTTAAGTTCCCCTCGACCGTCTCCCATCTTCTTTGCCAAGCAGTCCGAAGAGCTGCCCGTATTCCTGCCATGTAGTCGGTGTGAGGAAGAGCGAAACGCTGGTCCGGTCGCAGAGTCCTCGCGGACTCTTTGGCGCCCTCATCGGCGCGCTCATTCCCCGCAATTCCTACATGTCCAGGAACCCAGCAGAAGATAATCTCGACATCTGCCCGGCTCGCCAAAACCGTGGCGTCACGGATTTCGCGAACCAGGGGATGCGGAGATTCCAATGCCCCGAGAGCACTCAGGGCGCTTTGTGAGTCGCTATAAATCACAATCCGGTCTCCGAACCGGGCACGTCGCGTAATCTCCCGTACCGAGTGGTGTATTGCCACCAGATCGGCCGTGAAGACAGACGCAGCGCCTGGTAGAGCCCCGCTGACTTCAAACAGAGGGGATACGGCGTGGAAGCCGACCCCCTCTTGGGACTTGGAGCCATCCGTATACACTGGCACGGTACCAGCGTGACACGATGTGTGCTCCAAAAAGATCGAACGCAATACTCCCGGCGCAGTACAAGCTTTGGGAGCAGAGGCGTGGCGACAAATAGCCAAATGTGGTACCCTCCAGGGTGGCGTCCTGGGCAGAACCAGGGGCGCCACCGGCCCGAGAGCTATATCTACCTCTCGAAGGAGTTTCCTGGCCCTAAACCCAAAGGGCTTAGGGTATGACTGGCGTCTCTCGGCGGCATAGGCACCATCGAGATCAGCTGCGGATGCAGTGAGAGCCGTTGGCGACTGGGGGAGGCGCCGGGCTCGCGCGTACAGGCGAGTGATGCACTGCACGCGGCGCAGAGCGAGTGGCATCTCCCCAGCATCGACCAACAGGCTCTCAATGGGGGAAGTGCGGAAGGCACCGGTCGCAAGGCGAAGGCCGGTGTGGTGGATCGAATCCACCTTCCGCAATAAACGCTCGGCTGCGGATGCATAAAACTCGCATCCGTAGTCGAGCTTCGAGCGAACAAAGGATCGATAAAAAAGTAAGGCGGTAGCCCTATCAGCGCCCCAAGCGCTGAACGTCACGGAACGGAGAATGTCCATGGCGCGGGTACAAGAGACCCTAAGGCTGCGAATGTGAGCCTCCCAGGTGAGGCGTCGGTCGAATACAAGACCAAGGAAACGGTGCGACTCAACCACATCCAGGCGCACCCCATTAAGAAACAAATCTGGGTCGGGGTGAAGCCGTGGATGGCGGCAGAAGTGCACCACCTTAGTCTTGGCCAAAGAAAACCGAAACCTGTGCGCTTCGGCATAGCGAGAGACGCGGTTCAATGCCTGTTGGAGTCGGCGCTCCAGAGTTGGCATCTGGGCCGCGCCAAAAGAGATCGAAAGGTCGTCCACGTAGAGCGTAGCGAGAACATCTTCCGGCAGCACCGAGGTGATGCCGTTGATGCTCAGGGCAAAGAGTGTGACACTGAGGACACTTCCCTGCGGGACACCCTCTTCCTGCTCCTTTGGGCCGGAGAGGGCTCCCCCCACCCGTACGCGGAATCGACGATCTCGCAAAAATTCAGATATAAACATTGGGAGGCGTCCCCTCGCCCCCATCGTGTGGAGAGTCTCCATGATACCGTATCGCCTTGCGGTATCATAGGCTTTCTCCAGATCAAAAAACACCGTGGCGTAGTGCTGTCTACGAAGGAAAGCCTCGCAGACGGCATTTTCCAGTCGGAGCAGAGCATCCGACGTGGAGTGGAACTTACGGAAGCCGCACTGTGCAGAAGACAGATGGCCTCCGCTGTCCAGGAAATAGGCTAATCTAACATTTACCAATTTCTCCATCAACTTGCACACGCAAGAGGTTAGAGAGATTGGGCGGAAACCGGTCGGAGTAGAGTGATCTCTCCCCGGCTTGCGAAAGGCGAGCACAGTAGCGATTCGCCAGGAGTCTGGGAGGAGACCTTCCACCCAGATCCTGTTGAACAAATCTAATAGAAAGGCCCTGCCTCGCTCACCCAGGTGTCGAAGCATGGCGTACGGGACATCGTCCGGACCATGGGCGGTGTCCGCGCACGAAGCGAGAGCGGAACGACCCTCACTCACAGTAAACTTGTCGTTGAAGGGTTCTCCGCCTCTGGAGGTAAAGTCCAGCCGGCGGCCTTCCGCGACATCACGACGTGCATTGAATGCTGGCGGAGCAGCATCACGGCTAGAGAATGCGGAAAAAGCGGTCGCTAAGGATTCCGCCACGGACGCGGGGTCCGAGATTGCGGTCCCATTCTCCTGGAGAACGGGAGGGGGGTCCTGCGAGAACTTGCCCCGAATCCTTTTGACTCGCTTCCACACCTCAGCTAAAGGGGTCTTCCCGTTAAGTGAAGACACGTATGCCCGCCAAGAAGAGCGGCGGGCGTGCTTCGAAATATACCGGAACCTAGCCCTAGCCCGACGAAATTCAGCGACGGTGAAATCGTTCGGGCGGCGCTTATAGCGCATGTAGGCATAACGCTTCTGTTTGAGGGCCGTCTCACACTCGGCCGACCACCATGGGAGTGGTCGGCGTGCAAAACGGCCAGACGTCCTAGGAATAGTAGTCAGGCCCACGGCGATGAGGTTGCCGGAGAAGAACTCGACGGCCTCATCTACCGACCTAAACTCCTTGACTGAGATAGAGAATTCAGTCATTTCCTGAAATGCAGGCCACCGCGCCCGCGCCAAGCACCACCGAGGTGGTCTCTCAGGCGGCAGTTGCCCTGAAAATGATATTTGAATGGGAAAGTGATCACTACCATGGAGGTCATCGACCACCCCCCAATCAAAATCAGGCTGTGCATCCGAAGAGCACAAAGATAGGTCAAGGCAAGAAAATGAAGCGGTTCTCGGACAGTGATGCGTAAACTCATCCACGTTTAGGACACCCATCTCAAGCTCTTCGATCAGATCGGCAAGGACTTGTCCCCTGGGATTTATGGTGTAATCTCCCCAGAGAGGATGCCTGCCGTTCAGATCTCCAAGCAAGAGATAGGGCCTCGGCAACCGTGCCACGACGCGGCGAAAGTCCCCCGCGTCGAAGTCAGCTGACGGTGGAATGTACGCAGAAATGATAGTATACCTCCTATCCAGGTGCAGCTGCACAGCCACTGCCTGAAAGGAGGTATCTAAAGAGAAAGGAAGAACGGAGACATCATGCCGGGTGTAAACCGCGCATCCCCCAGCCCGGCCGTCCCGCGGTGGTTGGGTCGCAAGACCCTTATACCCCGGGAGGGCAGGCAGGGGGCACGCGCCTAGCATGGTCTCCTGCAAAAAAATAGCTAACGGGGAACGGGATGAGGCGAGCCTCCGCAGCTCCTCCCAGTTGGCCCGGAGTCCACGGCAATTCCATTGAAGGAATATGCCCTCCAGGCCTAGCTCGGAGGAGACGCGGGGGCCCTCCTCGAATTGAAGACCCTCACGGGAATGGCCGTACGCTTCCCGGGGGCAGAACCCCGGGCGCTGTTGGCCGGACAAAGCGCTGAAGGCGCTGTCGCCTTCGAGGACTTATTGGGGGAGGTTGGGCTCGCCATGCGAGTCTTTTCCTCCCTCCGCCTCGAAACTTTAGGCGGGCGTTGCGGCTTCGGAGGCGGGGGGCCCTCTTTTCGAGGAACCACCGTCTCCGAGCCACTCGCTCCACCTCGGGGCGTGGGCAAAGGGGCCGAAGCTCCTTTGTTGCTGTCCTCCTTTCGGGGAACAGCTTTAGGAACCCCGGAAGATGGCCTAGCGACCATCTTCAGGGGTGTTGCCTCCTGTGAGTCTAACGACTCGGTGGAGGCGCGTGGCCGTTTCGCTTTACGCGAAACGGTCACGCTGGGGGAAGAGGGGGGAGCCCTGGTTTTAGCCGGGGCAGGGTATGAACCCTTTTTGCCGCCAGCTTTACCAGGGGAGCGCCCAGGTTGGGTAGAGCCCACAGAAGGGCTCCGAATGGGCGCGGAAACAACCGTGCTCGTTGGCCTGGATGGGCCAGGAGCAGAGGGTGCCTTTCTAACTATTGAGGCATATGACGTCCCAGGCAGAGCCGGGCGCGCCAGGACCAAGTCCTTTGCCTCGCGGAATGAGAGTCGATCCTGGGCCTGAACGGCCAGGATTTCTTTCTCAAGGAGATATGCACCACATTGCTTCGAAGAAGCAGGGTGCGGCTCTCCGCAATTGACACACTTGGCCACACACGATTTGGACTTATCGTGTGCGACCTTGGAGCAATTTACACAGACTTCGGGTGACCCCGATTTTGCACGTCTACATGATCGATTCGTATGGCCGAAGCGGTGGCAGTAATAGCACCGCCGCGGCAGTGGCACGAATGCCTTCACGCGGTAGCGGTACCAACCGGCACGCACCGACTCAGGGAGCTTGTCACAGTCGAACGTGACGAAGAGTGTAGGGGTGGGTCTCGAGGCCCCTCCCTGTTTTCTCATCACACGTTCGACCTTGACCGCCCCATGGTCGGCCAGCTCTAGGGTGATGTCCTCAATGGAGTAGTCAACGAGTTCCCTCGCATAAACTACTCCTTTCACAAAGTTCATGGTAGAGTGCGGCGTCACACTCACCGGGGTGCCATGAAGTGTCCGAAGAGCACTTATCTTGGCCGCCTCGGCGGGATTCGCCGCATTCGCCAGAAGGCTCCCGTCCGAGAAACGGGTTACCTTCGGCTCTCTACCAATTGCACTAGCTAATCCTCTCCTCTGATGGATCATGTTGCCCTTGGACAACATGGTGCCATCAGTGGAGCGAATAACGAGGAAGCGTTTGAAGCCAGCGGGCTCGAAAACGCCAGGTAACCTCTGAATCAGGGGCCCCGATGTCATCGAGGCTCCGCCCTGTGCATTCTTGGTCTTAGTCGTAGTCATGGGCTCCGCACACGAGGGGGTAGAGGGGCCGGATGTGCCGATCTTGGCTTGGTCGCCTACCAAAGTGGCAGCAGACCCATCCGTCCCCGAAGCCCCCGCGGATGGAGAGGAGCCCCGAGTCTTCTTCGTCTTTTGAGTCTTTTTAGTCTTTTTCTTTTTAGGAGAGGAGGGCGGGGAATGAACCCGCTTTTCACCTCCGCCGGCAGAAGTCCCCAGGCCAGATGGACCAGCCTCAGCCAGGTCCCTCTCCGAAATGGAGAAGGTCCTGGTTGTCGTAGGGGCACCTGTCGGAGGAGATCCCTCCCCTCCTTCTACTGCCTCGGAGCCCTCAGCCATTTGAGGAGGACCTTGCATAGGGGCGGATTCGGGTTCGGTGCTTGGCGCCGAGCCCGAATTCCCCCCCATGGAAGGCCCTACCGTCTGGGGCTGGGTCTCCTCAAGGACCATGTCTATCACAGGAGGGGCCTCCAGTTGGCCATCCCCTCCCAGGACATCGCAGGTCCCCTTGGCAGTATTGTCACTAGTCAGGTGGTGTGGGGAGGCACAGGCCTTGACCCCAGCAAGGTTCAAAATTCTTGCCAGCAGGTCTTTTGAGGGAAGCGACCGAAGGGGCCTGGCTTCCCTCTCCCCCCTAAGGGGGTTTGCCCTACCGAGCCGCTTGCACGAGGGGCGGTCGGCAATGGGCTGCCTGCTGGCTTTCTTGGCAGTCCCCTTAGAAAGCAAAGGAGGGACTGCCGCTGGAGATAGGGAGGTGCCCGAAAGCACCTCCAGAGAAGGGGGTGAGGGGGAGTCCCCTACACCCGTAGGCGTAGGAGAGGAGTAAGCCTCCTCTCCGGTTAAAGAATTATGGAGGGTCCCTTGCGCAAGCACAAGGGGGGGGACCTCCATTTTCTCGGTGGAGCTGCCCGAGGGCGGCTCCGTAGATGTTTTTGGGGAAGTTGGGGGTTGGGGTTTTTGTTTTTTTTCATACATGGGCATGGTGACCCTCTTTTGATTACGGGACGCAATAGCTCATCACCTCTCGCAGTTGCCCGCACTGCGAGAGGTGCTTACAAGCCCGGCAGAGCCAGGCGCCGCCATTCGGGACCACCCCTCCCGCCTGGTGGCCTGGCAGTCCTTCGGCATGGCGGCTCCACCTTGGACACGGCGTAAAAAATATAGGTTGTGAAGAGGAGAGGAAAAGGGATGTGAGGAAGATGTGGGTGGGGATGAAGCAGGTTGTTAAAAAAAACCCATCCCGAACCGGAGCTGAGGGGTTAGGGAACAATGTCCCCTCCCCCCCTCAGCCCCGATCCGGGGTGGTTGGCTTGAGAAGAAGGTCAGCATTCTACCCTGTGAAATTAGAGGCTGACCAGAGAAAGTTGTGGGAGAGGTTGTATGAAAAGCGACGAGGTAGGGGAGAAATCGGGCTATCTGAAGGAAGGAAGAGAGGCTAAGCTGGGGCCGGACGGAGCGCTGGATCCCGTCAGCACGGCGGCCAGGATGGCAAATCACCGCGCCCCTTACGGGGTTCTCTTTTGACATACAGTCTGAAACATTGACTCAAAAATCAAGAGAGATCACTCACTAGCCATTCACAATCCAATTTCATTTAAATGTTAAAGTACTATTTTCATAATAGTGGTGCAAATGATCTCTATTTCAACCTGCCTTTCAAGAAGGGAAATTTGAGTCTGCTAGCCAAGTTACTGCAGAGAACTCTTGCCAAATAATATCAGCTTTGGTCTTTCATAGAAGTTGGGGAAGCAGCATCAAGTGCTGAAACCTCACACAATCATCTAACCATAGAATGGAATGATTCCTCATTTCAAAATGTAAATAAATAAATATATAACTAAGTTCTCAAGAATTTTACAAATTATAGATGTTAAGCTTACAGGCCTAGAGTTATTTGGGCCATCTTTACTTAGCTTCTCAAAAATTGGCACTATATTCAATATTTTGCAATGATTTAGTATTTCTTCAAACTCCAGTGATCAGGTATTCATCTTCTCAAGACCAACTGCAATACTTTTTACAACTTTTTTTTAAGTAACCTAGAATGAATATTATCCGGGTCAGATGCCTTACTAGTATTAAAATCAATTATAAGCCCTTTAATGATTTTCCTATCTACATTAATGCCATTCAGCACCTGATCTCCTGACCTAGAACTATCACAAATGAAACTGCTAGATTTTTTTTATTGATTTTATAAGAGCTAAAGAATTTTCTTGGATTTTACTATTATCTGGAGCTAAATAAATTTATGTTGCCCTTTTGCTTTTCTTAATTCATTCCTAGTTACCCTAAAACAATTCATATTTTCAGCAGTACCTTCCCCGTGTAATCTTTGGTATGCTCTTTTTTTTCTCAGAAATTTTCGTAGCTATCTCATGATTCCACCATAATGACTTCCTACATTTCTTCTTAATGACCTTCATTAGGATGCATTGCTCTTGGAATACATTTAATATATTCTTAAAAGTATTCCACATCAAGTATCCTTACCACTGAAATTTAGATCTCAGTTAACCTGATTCAGCAAGTTTCTAAGTTTTACATAATCCCCCTTATGAAAATTTAGAGTTTTAGTAGTGTTTGTCAATGTACTAGCTTTCCCTATTCACAAGTTAAAATGAACTATCTGATGATCACTAATTCCCAATGCTGCCCCAACAGTCAATTCCTAAACTAAATTCTCATCATTTGAAAGTACTAGATCTAATATATTAGTACCCCTTGTTGGTATATTAACAAATTGACTCAAAAAATTATCAAAACATTCTATAAACTTATAACTTGCTCTATGCCTTCCTATCATATTTTCCAAATACACAAAGCTTAAATTAAAGTAATTAGAATAACTGTATCTGCTTCACATCCTTTACTTATTTCCATTATCATTAACTCATCTATATCATCAGTCTACCAAGTGTAGTATCCTATTTTTACTGACCTTAATATCTATCCACAGTGACTCAATTTCTCCTTGCTCTGAGGAATTACTTTAGATTTGAAGCAATTCTATTTCTGATTTAAGCAATCATTAAGCAGTTATTTTCAACTAAAGGCTATGGCACAATGTGTCACAAGAATAGGCTTCTTGTTGGTTCCATTCAGGCAGAAAAATGGCCCACAACAACTAACAACTGAAAAACAAACTAAATAAACCCCCCAAATAACATTACCTATACTCTCACCTAACCCAAGCATTCTTTTGGTGGTTCAAAACATCATAATTAGAAATTTGCATGCCTTAATTAGTGAAAGTGGTATATTAAGGTGTCCCAGGAAACCGAAGTGAATCAGATACATTCCAGCACATATTGCCCTTGATTTCTCTCATGACAAATTCAAACTAGAGATGGGATGATTCCGATTCCAGTTATAAGTTACAATTCCAATTCCTTCACAAAATAGAATATTGATTATATGATATAACAAATTAAGAATTTGGCCATAATGTACGAAAGAATAAAAATACAAGCAAATTATGATTATTTATTTATCCAAACAACTCCATTTATTATTTGGTTATAACTGAAATGTATTTGAAATGAAACTTTACTTTTTAACACCAAAATTATAATAATTAATACTCCAATTTGAAACTATGAAATTAAATTAATTTTAAAATGAACTAATTCAACTGAACTATAATGATAAGTGCAATAGGTACATATTAAGTTATTATTAAAAATTTAAGAATAATTAACTGAACAACAGGGCTGTCCGCTGCTGAAAGAAGTTTAGCAATAGTACCAAAACTTACTCTGAAAATGAAACAAAATTGGTAAAACCGTACCAAATCTAATTAAAACATAAAACAAAAATAAAATGGTATAAAAAAGTGTTTCTTTACGGCAAAAAGGTACCAAATTTGTACAAAGTTCTAACATTTTAGAATTGCATCAGCTGTTGTAAATGACGCCTTAGCCGTGAGCAGGCCTTCATTTCACGCATATAAACAATTAAACATACAATACATTTCTTATACAGTCAGATCTTCAATATTAATTGATATTAAATAGTGATACATACTCATCGACTAATCTAAGTCTGTTAGTAAATAACTTATTAATGTTATAATTTCACTGAGTAATAGGAAAGATGAGTAGATACATAACTTGATTGCCACTAATGGGAAATAAACTATGTTTAAAATTTTTATTCAGCTATTGGTGAAAGAGTCTCTGTACTGAAATTTTGAAGGAATCGTTTGTGGAACCGCAAAACTTTGATTATTTTTAGCGATGCCGATTCCTCGCAAATTGATGATTCCAATTAATAGTCCATCTCTAATTCAAAACAGGAAAATTTTTTGTTTCCTCACTCATCTTTTACTGGTTGTGCATTTTGTTTAGTTTTCTGTTGAGGGTTGGAACTATCAAAAAAACTATTCTCGTCGCTTTTGTATTTCCAGGTCTAATGAGATAACTTTGCTGCAGCAGCTTCTACCATTGAGAAGGTTCTAGAAGTGTGGAGGCTTGTGAACATTCTGACATTGCTGTTGTCTAATTTTGGGGGAGGTGGTTAATAGTGATTCACTTGGGATTATTTAAAATAGGTTGGATAGATATATGGATAGTTTGGGAATTATTTGACATGGATTGTTTGGTCTACATAGTTTGAGCATATTGTGATTTGTAAATATTGCATGCATATTTGACATGGACTCTATGGGTGTAAATAGTTGGATGTTGTCAAAATTTGACATCATCCTTTGGATGAAATAGTGCTGTATTTGGGATGGGTTTATTGACTCATAAAGGACCACCTAGACAGGTCCCAGTGGCTTTCAGTTATCCTTCTTCCTCTTAACAGACTTGTTGCAGCCTTCTTCCACCATCACAGCCATTGAGTTTTTGATGAAAACTTCATCCACCTGTTCTGCTCTTGAAGACTTGGCAGGGTTTGGTTTGATATTGGAGTTTACTTCCCCTAGCCTTTTCCTAAAGAGGCTGACCCTACAAAGCAGCAGAGACCCTAGGCAGGTGGAAGCAATGGCAGATTCAAGGGTAACTCCACTATCCCTAAAACTGAAAGTCCCCAATCAGAGCCTCGCCACTGGATACAGTTTTAAGTCATACCCGGGACATCCAGAGTTTTGAAATGTTATCTTTCACTTAGGTGGACTGCCTGTCATGGCTACGAGCTCCACCTACCCATCCACAAGTGCGCTAACCACTATACTGGGCGGTAGGCTAGTATAGGCCAGGTCTTATTACTACCTTCTAACTCAAAGAACTAGCTAAATCTAACTCATCTACCCCAGAATAAATTTGAACAGCTCAATCATATTCTCTCTCACCTACTTTGTTTCAAATAAGTAGATGTTTAGCATTTGTGTATTTTCTAAAAATAGAAATATATCAAAATGCCTTGGCAGTTATTGATCATCTGTAGAATTACTGGTAAGGTTTAAGATGAGCTCTCCAGCAGCAATTTTGACCTTTTTTTTTCAAAAATGTTTCGTCCACTTAGTCACATCATATTGTATCATCTATCATTCTTAAGAATAATTTTGAAATGGGGGAGCTTCACCCCCCCTACCCTCATTTAATCAGGGGGATGCATGACTACACTCTCCCATTATTTTTTATTAAACTAGCAGTATTCATTGACCAAAAAAAAAGGATAAAATCGCCACCAGGGAGCTCATCTTAAACTTTACCAAATTACCAATATTACTCATAGGATACTATTACAACGATAAAAAGTATTACAAGATATAGTAGACTAAAACATAACATAATTTCATGGATGACAAAATCCACAAGGGCCTATCAAAGGTCATGTGCATCCGTCAAAACTGGGCCATGGCAGGAAAGCTTAAAAAACAAAATGCATCAACATCACCATAATATATAAATAGGAAACTGCATCCACAGGAATGAGTTCTCAAAAGATTATCCTCAAAGCATTCTATAAACTTAAAATTTTTTTATTTTTTTTTAAAGAGCTCATCTGGCGACTGCCTACTTGGACATTAGTCGCCATATTAAAAACTGACCTAGTACTAGGCTACTTTAAAATAAAATAAAGAAAGACAACCCCCCCCCCCCAAAAAAGAAGCGAGCAGTAAGCAAGCTCCTGCGTCGGGACGAGGTCCTCCCGGCGCAGGAGCGTGCGACCTATAAGGAAAAAAATATAAACTTACAACTTGTTCTATCCCTTCCTATCATATTTTCCCAGTCCACAGAATTTAAATTAAAGTCACCAAAAATAACTTTCTACTTCACATCCTTTACTTATTTCCCTGTCTGTCCGGGTGGTCTGTAAAAGGCTCCCAAGTGTATTATCCTATTTTTAATGACCCTAATATCTATCCACAGTGACTCAACTTGTTTTTGCTTTATAGAATTATTTAGATTTAAAGAAATGCTATTTCTGATATAAATTTAATCAACTCATCACCAGTCCTATCTCTCCTGTAGTTCAAATTCACTCATGTCATAAAATTTATTTTCATTAACCTATGATTCTATTACACATATTATATCTATATCTTCATCAATAATATAACTAAATAACTCATCCTTCTTATTTCTAAGACTACGAGCATGGGTATAAAGAAAACTCAACCCTCCTATCCCTGAAGCACCGCTTTTAGTTTGTATACCTTTTGCTTTATCTTCCTCTGCATCTCTTTCCTTTCCTTGACCCACCCTGTACTCTTATATTTCCCTGAACACTATCGGTAACTAGTTTTCTGCCTACAAAGACCCAATGACACTATCTAACTCTTGCCACAAGACATCAACCCCAGCCCGGCTTAGATGGAGTCAATCCAATGCATGCAATGCCTTATTCCCATAAAACCCATTCCAAACATCTACAAACACTAATCCTGTCTCGTACTGTAGGCCTTTCACATACTCATTCAGTCAATTTGCACGAGACAACCATTCCATCCCTACATCCAATCTCGGAAGCACTCCTTGTAAGATCAAGGTAAAGATCACATCCTCAAGTTTTGTTTTATTTGCTAATTAGTGCCCTTAAAAATGTCAAAGACAAAGGTTGAGCCGAGTGATTTTCATACCACTATGCATGGCGATGATTCTGATTTTAATGACTAGTGATTTAGATGATGATTTTGATAATGATAGTGAAGATCCATTTGACAATGAATTGATTGATAACAGAGTTCTTAGGGATTTCAATGAAAATAATGCTTCTGATGATGAAGAAAATCAAATACAAGTAGAGCCTAATAAGAAAAAAACTAAAAGTGACATTTTCTATAATTGAAAAAATCTTTGATAACATTGGTGGAATGAAATATTTAAAAAAACTAAAAGTGACATTTTCTATAATTGAAAAAATCTTTGATAACATTGGTGGAATGAAATATTGTGAACTTTTTACTGGTGGAAACAAATTCAATTATAATTTTGAAAGCATGCAAATTTTTGATGTTTTTTGTCAGGTTTTTCCTGCTAGTATATTCCAACTAATGGTGACTGGGACAAATGATTTTTCTGAAATATTTTTTGATCAAACATCTGACTTGCCACCAAAATTTAGGATAAATGAAAAGTTTCATTGGATTATGTTTACTTATGGGAATTACTCATAAGCCAACTATCAATTCCTATTGGTCAACAAATGAATATATAGCAACTCCAATTTTTCAGGCAGTGATGTTGCATGATAGATTTTGCAACATTTTGAAGATGAGTCTTTACAGCTAGAGGACACCCAACTAAAGATTGCTCCTCTATTGAAACATCTTGAGGATGCATTAAATGAAAAATCCTGTCCTTCAAAAAATTTGAGCCTAGATGAATCGCTACTTCAATAGAAAGGCAGGTTTATTTTTCACCAATATATACGAACCAGGCACTCTAGATTTGGCATAAAAATCTTCAAACTGCTTGATGCAAATGATGTAACAATGTGGTGAAAATATTATTTGGAAATAAAAACTCAATATTGCTCTTTATTTTTATTTAGCCCTTAAAAAGATATTATACAATTTTGGCAAATATGCTCTCATCATATGCACTGCTCAAGTACCAGCAGTGAAAAGGTTAATACTATATCCCTCTGCCTGATATATATAGTACTAGGATAGCCAACCAAGTGAGTGTAATACTTCTATTTAGGGGCCACGATAGGGGGCACTGTTTCTCAGTTACAATTTAGGCCTTATGACATCAGATGTCATGAGGTGAAGCCTCTCATTTTGAAATTAACTAAAAATGTTAATATTTGGCAGAAATAACCTAAAATAGGCAGCGCAATCGTCTTTATTATTTTGCTAAATGTGCAGAGCTGATCTTACATTTATCAAAGTAACAAAGATGATAGCGCCACCTAATTTAAATTATTGGTACCAAAAATTAACATGTTTTGTTACTTCGATCCCCATACCCCCCGCAGCTTTAATAAACTTGTAATATTCGTAATTTGAAAGGCTAACATTAACTTTGAATGCAAAAGGCGATGGTGAAATGTTGGCATCATCTTAAATTACCTACTAATATACTCACTTCTCGACAAAAGCTAAACTATCTACACCTTTCACTATTATAATTGATCAGGTGAGGAGCCAGCAACTGTAGAAGTCCACCGAAGGTAAGACGCTGACCGCCCATAATGAATCCTCCCTGGGGAAGTACATACTGCAAGGCCACATCAAGGAGCTGGGCACTGTCCAGGCTATACAGATGGAGGGTGCAGTGCTGGGAGTCCAGATGCCTCAACCCCAGCCTGCTGTATGGTAAGGTGGGACTGTTCAGCCCCCAGTACACTGCCGAGAAGCTGGCTGAGGAATTTACTTCCTTGACTATGTTGGTGTCACCCTCAAGGAGGTCCTGCCCCTACCACCACAGCAGATGGGTCCCCCTCATGTGTTTCACAAAGAAGAGGATTCCCCGGCTACCAACAATCACCATAGAAGGGCAGCCATCACATAGTCTCTTAGGCCTAGTTTTTGACGGTCCTATCCTCACTTTCAAGCAGCACATCACACACCTCCGCACTGCCTGCCTCAAGCACATGGATATCATGAAGCGGATCTTGGGGATCAGCTGGACAGGGATACACTTGGCATGCTATACAGAACCTTCATCCTCAGCAAATTACAATATAGGGCGGCCATTTATGGAATCGCTTCACCTACTAACCTAAAAAAGCTGGATGCTGTGCAGAACACCGCATTAAGAATAGCTCTTGGGGCATTCATATCCACACCTATCCCCTGCCTCTGCATAGAAACCAGACTCCTGCCAGGTGAAAATGTGCAACACAGTCTACAAGGCATCCACAGCTCCACCCAGCCACCACAATACTCAACGATGCCCTGATGTCTCCAGGAGTTGGCCCCATCAAGAACCTCCCCCTGATAGAAAACACACTCTCAGTCCTTGAAGATGCCTCACTCCCTCTGCCCCACATACCAGGCCCAAACTCAGCTGTCTCACCAATTCTAGTACAGTATGATCTTGCATCCTAAATCTCCCTCCACCAAGACAAGTTCCATAAGGTAATGGACCCACTCCTAACTCTTCCTCAACAAGCACAATGAGCTGTACTCCTCACACACTCCAGTTTTTACAGATGGATCCCACTCACCAGAAAAGGGCATTTCATCATCAGCAGTCTACTTCCCCATCTCCAAACTTTGCAGAACCTGGCGGCTACCACCCAGCCACTCTAACATAGCCATGGAACTCCATGCCATCCTGTGTGCCCTGGACAACAACAACCTTATAACATCTGACAAGGTGGTGATCTACACTGACTCCCAAACTAGTATGGCACTAATTACCAATAGGCTCACCCACACCTACAACACCCTGGTGCACAAACTACAGGAGTGACTGCACTACCTCACAACAGGAGGGCGGCAGATCACACTGCAGTGGGTTCTGTCACATGTTGGAATTCAAGGAAATGAAATTGCTGATCAAACCACAAAGGAGGCAGTGCCAGACACAGAGGAACCTCTCCAACTTGATACCATGATGCCAAAACCCTTACCAGGAAAGAGATTAAGAAGAAGTGGGACAGCGAACTTAGACTTATGCTACAAGAAACCAGCCTTTGCCAAATCTGCAGCGACACGTCCCCTGCACCGTCGCCTGGGAGTGGCCCTATTTCACCTGAGGACTGGACACTGTGGCCTGAACAGGCACATGTATAAACTTCGCCTGATGGACTCCTCATACTGCAGGTGGTGCCAGAATCAGGAGGAGAGAGTGGAACACTTCCTGCTACACTGCCATCACTTCCACAGCCTCCGTACCACACTGAGGGCCCTCCTATCAAGCCTGGGAGTCCGTCAGCTAACCCTGGCAATCCTGCTTTACCTTGATGATGGTCTTCCCCCTTATCAGTCTCTGCTGCATCTTCCAAACAGGATAACAGAATGGATTACAAGTAATTTAACCATAGGTTGGCGAATTTCAGATGCAGATAGATCACCAATAACAAGATGGAACTAACAAAACTAAAAAAGTAATGGACCCACTCGTTCTCAATCTTGCTGCCCTTTCCAGTCAGTCAACCTGCTGGTCAGTCACACTAATCTTTTCATTCTTCATCTCATCACCTTCCTTCGGGCTTAGCCACACCCCTAGATATTTGTACGCATCTGTCTGTGTCACCACATTCACTTCCAGTCTCCATGTCCTGTTCCTCTCATCCTTTGCCCTATTCACAATCATTACTTTGCTCTTTTCATTGCTAAACTTCACTCCAAAATCCCCTCCGTATACACTAGCAACATCTAGTATACTCTGGAGTTCCTCCACTGTTTCACTCATAATTATTACATCGTCTGCATAACAGCACTATGCATATCTTGTCATCCCCAACCCTCACTCCAGCATTCATCCATCTGACTCTCCCAGCTAATTCTTCTGTGAAATAGGGTTGGAGATAGAATACATGATAAACATATAGATTGGAGGCTCAGCCGAAAAAGTGGAGTTTTGTTTGTTTATATTTCGTTCACCCCTGCCTGAATATTCATGCACTCAACAAAAAGTAGTTCCTTTAAACGATCTAGCTAAGTATATTTAAATGTATAAAAGAGGTAATAGAAATAGTAAAATGGAGACAAATATATTGACAAATAAAAATACTTCAAATGAGGATAATAAAAAGATATTAAGTGAAAAACAAAATAAAAATTCAATTCAGTCATTTCTGACTTCAGACCCTACCCCCAACCCCATTATAATTCGTAAAATGATTAAAGGCGCAGAAATGATTTGGTTAAATCATTCACTTCTGTAAACGCTAGAACATTATTCTATAAACAATTGGGATTATATACTGGGGGGCTATGCCCCCCAGACCCCCACCAATTGATTGAAATTCAGGAAAATTGTAGGGTGGTCCCCCCATTGTGTTTACTCCCACACAAGCTGTCGCCTTAAATTTACTCCAAAAACGTGAAACATATTGGAACACAGACGAAATAATACGTCCCATCAGTTGAGCCACCAATCTACATATTTACCAAATACATCCTCGCCTGACTCCTTTCTCGCTTTTGACCCACTCGGTTTCTACGTCTCCTAGTCTATAAATTGCTCTTGTATCCTCATACATACTTCCAAGCAGCCCCAAATAACAACAACAACAACAACAAAACAAATATGCCATGATTGGCCACATCAAAAAGGTAAATATGTAGATTAGCGACTCGAACGATGGGCCGTATTATTTCATCTGCGATGATCCTGAGTTTCATTAAATTGGGGGGGTCTGGGGGGCGTGCCCCCACCCCTCCAGTATATAATCCTAATTGTTTATAGACTAATGTCCTAATGTTTACAGAGATGAATGATTTGGTAATACTTCAGTTTAGGGGCACACGATAGGGGGCGCTGTTTCTGGGCTACAATTTTGGGCTATAATCTAAGCCTTATGGCATCAGACGGTAGCTTTAAAGTGGGCTAATCACAGCCTTGTATTTGTTTTGTTTTTTTCCTTTCTTATTTATTATTTAGTAAATGCCTGCACTTCTACTTATATTATTTAGTAATGCATTGATTTTTATATAATTACTAATGCATTAAACTTTGCATGTTTCGTTTAATTATTTTTGTGAAATTAAACCATTAATTTCACACACAAGCAACCCTTAATTCAACCTTATTTCTAACATTAGCAACCCTGAAACTGAGCAGTTAAAAGAGTGTGATTCCTGTGAATACATTTTGTTCGACCTCAATACTACTTATGTTAATTCCTCGGTCAATTTAATAGACTTTTCTATAGATTGTGGTCTCATTTAAAAGAAGCGTGGCTCAATTATAATAGTGAAAGTTGGAGATAGGGTAAACCTTAAAATCTGCGTCACACGATCGCCTCTGCTGTTCCCTGGTCCTGGCCGCAAATATTTTGGCCATGTTCCAATATGTTTCACCTTTTTTTACTAATTTTGAGTCACAGCTCATGAAGGGAATCGCCTTGCGATGACCCTGAGATTTCAATCAATTGGAGGGGTCTGGGGGGCACAGCCCCCCAGTATATAATCATAATTGTTTATAGAATAATGTTCTCACATTTTTTTTTTTAATAAATCGTTTCTGCGCATCTGAACGAAACATAAAAGCAACTTGGTCCAGATAGATTTCAGCTGAAATCTAAAAATGTTTTAATTTTTGGCGGCAATAGCCTAAATTAGGCAGTGTTATCATCTTTGTTATTTTGATAAATGTTACTATCAGCTCTGCACGTTTATCAAAATAATAAAGACTATAGGCGATCACAGTGATCGGACATGCTAACGGCGAGCTCTCGTTTCACTAGCATTTTGGGGGGATAAATTTTTCATATTTTTGTCATTATATTTTTTTGTTGTTTGGAAAGTTGTTCAAAAGGTGTATTTAGAAAGGATTATAATTGTTAACAAATACAGTTAAATAGATTCTAAACTTGGTATAAATTGTGGTTATTTTGTTTCTGTGAGAAAGTGACCTTTGTTTACTTCGGTGGCCATCTTGATTAGCAGGTTTTAAACTTGCGCGCACAAATTTGGGTCAAATTCTTGTTGTTCGTAAGTTTTTGTTTCTATTATTGTTCTTGTTTAAGTATGGCTGACTGTTTGGATGTAGAGAGTATGCCTTTTTAAAGTAGTGTGTATGTAGTGTGCGATGTCTGTGGTGTAGAGAGGAGAGTGAATGTGTCAGTGCCATGTATGTGCTTTGACTGAGGAGGTGAGTCATTTACGTGCGGAATGCTTGAGACTGAACGATTTAGTGTCTGAAGTGAGAAGAGATGCAAGTGTACGTTTGGAGAGTCAGATTAGGACCAGGAGGGAGGCAGTTAGGCCTAGAACAGTGACTGGAGAGAAAGCAGTAGGTGATGATGAGTAGTGGGTGAAAGTGAACAGAATAGATAAGTTAGGACAGGTTAAGTGTGTGAATGAAAGGGACATGGAACCTGTTAGGCTAACAAAAAAGATTTTATGCCCTGAGAGAGGAAGAATTTGAAAGAGATTTGTCTGGTGTGGCCGTGCCTGAAAGTAGAATAGGAGGTCGAGTGAGTGAGAGCAGGAGGGAGGGTAATACTAGGCCTAGAGAGAATAGGAGAATGACTGAGGTGATTGTGATGGGTGACTCTCAGATTAGGTATTTAGATAGGAAGTTGAGTGAAAGTAAATGGAAGGGAGTGAGAGTTTGTCTGCTGGGTGCTGGTGTAAGTGATGTGTGTGAGAGGTATGATAGCTGGGTGTCTGGGTGTGAGAGGGAAGCAGTTGTGATTACACATGTCAGAGTAAACAATGTAAAGAAGTTGGGTACTTGTGAGTTACGACAGCGGTATAAAAGGCTGATTGAAAGGATGTGTGAAAGTATAGTAAAAGGCGTTGTTTCAGGTGTGCTTCCGAGAATGGATGTGGGATGGAATGGTTGTCTCATGCAATGGGGTTGAATGAATATGTGAAAGGTTTGTGTCAGGTGTCAGGATTGGTGTTTGTAGATGTTTGGAGTGGGTTTTATGGGAATAAGGGTTTGTATGCGATGGATGGACTCCATCTGAGCCGAGATGGGGTTGAGGTTTTTTAGAGGGAATTAGATAGTGTTATTAGGTCTTTAGAGGCGGGAAACTACGTTTTTATAGTGGTCAGGGAAATTCAATGGCTCAAAGTGAGGCAGGGAAAGGAAACAAACACAGATTTGTAGAAGGTAGGCAGGCTAATGCAAGTGTTTTAGGGTTAAATTACTTGAGTAGTGATAGTGGTCAGGAAAATACAAAAGTACAGGGTCAGGGAAGGAGAGAAAGGAGATGCAGAGGAGATAGGCCTTCAGGTGCTTCAGGGATAGGTGGGCTGAGTTGTCTTTACACAAATGCTTGTAGTCTTAGAAATAAGAGGGATGAATTATTTAGTTATATCATCCATGAAGATATATATATGGGTTAATGAAAATATATTTAATGATAATGTGAGTGAATTTGAACTAAAGGGTTATATTATGTACATTAGTCAAAAGAGTTATAGGACTGGTAGTGGGTTGATTATTTATATCAGAAATAGCATTTCTTCAAATCTAAATAACTCTATAAAGCAAGGAGAAGGTGAATCATTATAGATAGACCACCAGGACAGACTGATTGTATCGATGAGTTAATGATTAGGAAAATAAGTAAAGGATGCAAAGAAGATAGTTATTCTTGGTGACTTTAATTTAACTTCTGTAGACTGGGAAAATATGTTAGGAAGAGATAGAGCAAGTTGTAAGTTTATGGAGTGTTTTGAGGATAACTTTTTGACCCAATTTGTTAATAAGCCAACAAGGGGTGCCAATATATTAGATTTAATTTTTTGAAATAATGATCACTTGGTTCAAGGATTGAGTGTAGGGGAATCATTGGGAAACAGTGATCATCAGATGGTTCGGTTTAATTTGCAAATAGTTAAGGGTAGAACAATGACAAACTCCACAAAAATTCAAAATTTTTATAGGGGAGATTATGATAAATTATGCAACATGCTAAATCAGATTAGGTGGGATATAGAATTCCATGGAAAGAATACTTATGAGATGTGGGATATTTTTAAGACTATATTAAACATGGTTCAGGAACAGTGCATTCCAATGAAGTCTATTAGGAAGAAATGTAGGAAACCATTATGGTGGAATCAAGAGATAGCTAATAAAGTTTCAGAGAAAAAAAGGGCATACTAGAGATTAGAAAGTGAGAGTAGTTTAGATAATTTAAACCATTATAGGTCAACCAGAAATGAACTAAATATGATTATTAAGAAGACCAAAAGGATAGCAGAAATTAATTTAGCTAAAAATAATAAAAAAAGATTAAAAAAAATTCTTTAGCTATTATAAAATCAATAATAAATCTAACAGTGATAAAATAGGGCCTATTAAATATGAAGGGGTTTTGAAAGAATCTGATGAGGAAATAGTAGAGATCCTTAATGATCATTTTGCTTCAGTATTCACAGAAGAGAAACCAGTTAGATTAATTGATGATAATTCTAGGTCAAGGGAAGTAGTGATAAATTCTCTTAATGTAGACAGAGAAGAAATTAAAGGGCTTATAATGGAGTTAAATACTAGTAAGGCATCTGGCCCTGACAACATTCATTCTAGGATACTCAAAGAAGGTGTAGAAAGTATTGCGGTAGCTCTTGAGAAGATATTTATTAGATCATTAGAGTCTGGAGAAATACCAAATGATTGGAAATTGGAAAATGTGGTGCCAATTTTTAAAAAGGGAAGCAAAGAGGACCCAAATAACTTTAGACCGGTAAGCTTAACTTCTATAGTTTGTAAAATTCTTGAAAAGATGGTTAAGAAGGGAATTTCTGATCATCTAGAGAGTAGCAGGTTAATTAATGATGCTCAGCATGGTTTTAGAAATTTTTATTTTTTTTAATTAAAGGGCTATCTGGCGACTGCCGACTTATGCATAAGTCGCCGTAAACAAACAGCCTAGTTCTAGGCTACTTTAAAAAATTAAACAAGAAACAACGATAAAAAGAAATAACAATAACAAAACAATAACAAAAACAACAATTAAACCTGGTTAAATGAAAGGGAGAAGGCCGGCCTCCCCCCCAAAAGTCAACAAGTCCACCAGTCAAAGTGCATGCACTCGTCCCGAGTACAAGGGACAGGCGGTAGCGACCCCGCCCATCCCGGTACCGGGACAGGTATCGTGCGCGAAGATCGCCCAGACTGGGACATTAAACAAGAATGTGCCGAACAGTCTAGGGGTCAAAGCAGTCGTTGCAATAGGGCGCTCCATCAAATGGCGGTGCGTCCCGCGAGTGTGCTCGATTCGGAGACGACAGAAAGCAACCTGAAGCAGCCGCGGCATTGGGGGATAGGTCCATGGGAACAGTCGCGGCGCAATGGCACGCAACTTTAAGTTCCCTTCGACCGTCTCACATCTTCTTTGCCAAGCAGTCCGAAGAGCTGCCTGTATTCCTGCCATGTAGTCAGTGTGAGGAAGAGCGAAACGCTGGTCTGGTCGCAGAGTCCTCGCGCACTCTTTGGCGCGCTCATTCCCCGCAAGTCCTACATGTCCAGGAACCCAGCAGAAGATAATCTCGATATCTGCCCGGCTCGCCAAAACTGTGGCATCACAGATTTTGCGAACCACGGGATGCGGAGATTCCAATGCCCCGAGAGCACTCAGGGCGCTTTGTGAGTTGCTATAGATCCCAATCCGGTCTCCGAACCGGGCACGTCGCGTAATCTCCCGTACCGAGTGGTGTATTGCCACCAGCTCGGCCGTGAAGACAGACGCAGCGCCTGGTAGAGCCCCGCTGACTTCAAACAGAGGGGATACGGCGTGGAAGCCGACCCCCTCTTAGGACTTGGAGCCATCCGTATACACTGGCACGGTACCAGCGTGACACGATGTGTGCTCCAAAAAGGTCGAACGCAATACTCCCGGCACAGTACAAGCTTTGGGGGCAGAGGCGTGGCGACAAATAGCCAAATGTGGTACCCTCCAGGGTGGCGTCCTGGGCAGAACCAGGGGCGCCACCGGCCCGAGAGCTATATCTACCTCTCGAAGGAGTTTCCTGGCCCTAAACCCAAAGGGCTTAGGGTATGACTGGCGTCTCTCGGCGGCATAGGCACCATCGAGATCAGCTGCGGATGCAGTGAGAGCTGGTGGCGACTGAGGGAGGCGCCGGGCTCGCGCGTACAGGCGAGTGATGCACTGCACGCGGCGCATCTCCCCAGCAGCGACCAACAGACTCTCAATGGGGAAAGTGCGGAAGGCACCGGTCGCAAGGCGAAGGCCGGTGTGGTGGATCGAATCCACCTTCCGCAATAAACGCTCGGCTGCGGATGCATAAAACTCGCATCCGTAGTCGAGCTTCGAGCGAACAAAGGATCGATAAAAAAGTAAGGCAGTAGCCCTATCAGCGCCCCAAGCGCTGAACGTCACGGAACGGAGAATATCCATGGCGCGGGTACAAGAGACCCTAAGGCTGCGAATATGAGCCTCCCAGGTGAGGCGTCGGTCGAATACAAGACCAAGGAAACGGTGCGACTCAACCACATCCAGGCGCACCCCATTAAGGAACAAATCTGGGTCGGGGTGAAGCCGTGGATGGCGGCAGAAGTGCACCACCTTAGTCTTAGCCAAAGAAAACCGAAACCTGTGCGCCTCGGCATAGCGAGAGACGCGGTTCAATGCCTGTTGGAGTCGACGCTCCAGTTGGCATCTGGGCCGCGCCAAAAGAGATCGAAAGGTCGTCCACGTAGAGCGTAGCGAGAACATCTTCCGGCAGCACCGAGGTGATGCCGTTGATGCTCAGGGCAAAGAGTGTGACACTGAGGACACTTCCCTGCGGGACACCCTCTTCCTGCTCCTTTGGGACGGAGAGGGCTCCCCCCACCTGTACGCGGAATCGACGATCTCGCAAAAATTCAGATATAAACATTGGGAGGCGTCCCCTCGCCCCCATCGTGGGAGAGTGGAACTTACGGAAGCCGCACTGTGCAGAAGACAGATGGCCTCCGCTGTCCAGGAAATAGGCTAATCTAACATTTACCAATTTCTCCATCAACTTGCACACGCAAGAGGTTAGAGAGATTGGGCGGAAACCGGTCGGAGTAGAGTGATCTCTCCCCGGCTTGCGAAAGGCGAGCACAGTAGCGATTCGCCAGGAGTCTGGGAGAAGACCTTCCACCCAGATCCTGTTGAACAAATCTAACAGAAAGGCCATGCCTCGCTCACCCAGGTGTCGAAGCATGGCGTACGGGACATCGTCCGGACCATGGGCGGTGTCCGCGCACGAAGCGAGAGCGGAACGCAACTCACTCACAGTAAACTTGTCGTTGAAGGGTTCTCCGCCTCTGGAGGTAAAGTCCAGCCGGCAGCCTTCCGCGACATCACGACGTGCATTCCTGGCGGAGCAGCATCACGGCTAGAGAATGCGGAAAAAGCGGTCGTTAAGGATTCCGCCACGGACGCGGGGTCCGAGATTGCGGTCCCATTCTCCTGGAGAACGGGAGGGGGGGTCCTGCGAGAACTTGCCCCGAATCCTTTTGACTCGCTTCTACACCTCAGCTAAAGGGGTCTTCCCGTTAAGTGAAGACACGTATGCCAACCAAGAAGAGCGGCGGGCGTGCTTCGAAATATACCGGAACCTAGCCCTAGCCCGACGAAATTCACCGACAGTGAAATCATTCGGGCGGCGCTTATAGTGCATGTAGGCATAACGCTTCTGTTTGAGGGCCGTGTCACACTCGGCCGACCACCATGGAAGTGGTCGGCGTGCAAAACGGCCAGACGTCCTAGGAATAGTAGTCAGGCCCACGGCGATGAGGTTGCCGGAGAACTCAACGGCCTCATCTACCGACCTAAACTCCTCGACTGATATAGAGAATTCAGTCATTTCCTGAAATGCAGGCCACCGCGCCCGCGCCAAGCACCACCGAGGTGGTCTCTCAGGCGGCAGTTGCCCTGAAAATGATATTTGAATGGGAAAGTGATCACTACCATGGAGGTCATCGACCACCTCCCAATCAAAATCAGGCTGTGCATCCGAAGAGCACAAAGATAGGTCGAGGCAAGAAAATGAAGCGGTTCTCGGACAGTGATGCGTACTCATCCACGTTTAGGACACCCATCTCAAACTCTTCGATCAGATCGGCAAGGACTTGTCCCCTAGGATTTATGGAGTAATCTCCCCAGAGAGGATGCCTGTCCGTTCAGATCTCCAAGCAAGAGAAAGGGCCTCGGCAACCGTGCCACGACGCGGCGGAAGTCCCCCGCGTCGAAGTCAGCTGACGGTGGAATGTACGCAGAAATCAGAGTATACCTCCTATCCAGGTGCAGCTGCACAGCCACTGCCTGAAAGGAGGTATCTAAAGAGAAAGGAAGAACGGAGACATCATGCCGGGTGTAAACCTCACATCCCCCAGCCCGGCCATCCCGCGGTGGTGGGGTCGCAAGACCCTTATACCCCGGGAGGGCGGGCAAGGGACACGCGCCTAGCATGGTCTGCTGCAAAACGATAGCTAACGGGGAACGGGATGAGACGAGCCTCCGCAGCTCCTCCCAGTTGGCCCGGAGTCCACGGCAATTCCATTGAAGGAATATGACCTCCAAGCCTAGCTCGGAGGAGACGCGGGTGTCCTACTCGAACTGAAGACCCTCACGGGAATAGCCGTACGCTTCCCGGGGGCAGAACCCCGGGCGCTGTTGGCCGGACAAAGCGCTGAAGGCGCTGACGCCTTCGAGGACTTATTGGGGGTGGTTGGGCTCGCCATGCGAGTCTTTTCCTCCCTCGGCCTCGAAACCTTAGGCGGGCGTTGCGCCTTCGGAGGCGGGGGGCCCTCTTTTCAAGGAACCACCGTCTCCAAGCCACTCGCTCCACCTCGCGGCGTCAGCGAAGGGGCCGAAACTCCTTTGTTGCTGTCCTCCTTTCGGGGATCAGCTTTAGGAACCCCGGAAGATGGCCTAGCGACCATCTTCAGGGGTGTTCCTCCTGTGAGTCTAACGACTCGGTGGAGGCGCGTGGCCGTTTTGCCTTGCGGGAAACGGTCACGCTGGAGGAAGAAGGGGGGAGCCCTGGTTTTAGCCGGGGCTGGGTATGAACCCTTTTTGCCGCCAGCTTTACCAGGGGAGCGCCCGGGTTGGGTAGAGCCTGCAGAAGGGCTCGGAATGGGCGCGGAAACAACTGTGCTCGTTGGCCTGGATGGGCCAAGAGCAGAGGGTGCATTTCTAACTACTGAGGCATATGATGTCCCAGGCAGAGCCAGGCGCGCCAGGACCAAGTCCTTAGCTTCGCGGAATGAGAGTCTATCCTAGGCCTGAACGGCCAGGATTTCCTTCTCAAGGAGATATACACCACATTGCTTCAAAGAAGCAGGGTGCAGCTCTCCGCAATTGACACACTTGGCCACACACGATTTGGACTTATCGTGTGCGACCTTGGAGCAATTTACACAGACTTCGGGTGACCCCGACTTTGCACGTCTACATGAGCGATTCGTATGGCCGAAGCGGTGACAGTAATAGCACCGCCGCGGTAGCGGTAACAACCGGCACGCACCGACTCAGGGAGCTTGTCACAGTCGAACATGATGAAGAGTGTAGGGGTGGGTCTCGAGGCCCCTCCATGTTTTCTCATCACACATTCGACCTTGACCGCCCCATGGTCAGCCAGCTCTAGGGTGATGTCCTCAATGGAGTAGTCAATGAGTATCCTCGCATAAACTACTCCTTTCACAAAGTTCATGGCAGAGTGTGGCGTCACACTCACCGGGGTGCCATGAAGTGTCCGAAGAGCACTTATCTTGGCCCCCTCGGCAGGATTCGCCACATTCGCCAGAAGGCTCCCATCCGAGAAACGGGTCACCTTCAGCTCTCTACCCATTGCACTAGCTAATCCTCTCCTCTGATGGATCATGTTGCCCTTGGACAACATGCTGCCATCAGTGGAGCGAATAACGAGGAAGCGTTTGAAGCCAGCGGGTTCGAAAACGCCAGGTAACCTCTGAATGAAGGGCCCGATGTCATCGAGGCTCCGCCCTGTGCACTCTTGGTCTTAGTCTTAGTCAGGGGCTCTGAACACGGAAGGGTAGAGGGGCCGGATGTGCCAATCTTGGCTTGGTCGCCTACCAAAGTGGTAGCAGACCCATCTGTCCCCACAGATGGAGAGGAGCCCCGAGTCTTCTTTTTCTTTCTAGTCTTTTTCTTTTTTGGAGAGGAGGGCGGGGAATGAACCCGCTTCTCACCTCCGCCGGAAGAAGCCCCCAGGCCAGATGGACTGGCCTCAGCCAGGTCATTCTCTGAAATGGAGAAGGTCCTGGTAGTCGTGGGGACACCGGTCGGACAAGATCCCTCCCCTCCTTGTACTGCTTCGGAAACCACAGCCGTTTGAGGAGGACCTTGCATCAGGGCGGATTCGGTGCTTGGCGCCGAGCCAGGATTACTCCCCATGGAAGGCCCTACCGTCTGAGGCTGGGTTTCCTCAAGGACCATGTCTATCTCAGGGGGGGCCTCCAGTTGGCCATCCCCCCCCCAAGACATGGCAGGTCCCATTGGCAGTATCGTCACTAATCTTCTTTGGGGAGGCATGGGCCTTGACCCCGGCAAGGTTGAGTATTCTTGCCAGCAGGTCTTTTGAGGGAAGCGACTGAAGGGGCCTGGCTTCCCTCTCCCCCCTAAGGGGGTTTGCCCTACCGAGCTGCTTCGATGTGGAGCGGACGGCTAAGGGCTGCCTGCTGGCTTTCTTGGCAGTCCCCTTGGAAAGAACAGAGGGGACTGCCGCTGGTAAAAGGGAGGCGCCCGAAAGCACCTCCAAAGAAGGGGGTGAGGGGGAGTCCCCTACACCCATAAGCGAAGGAGAGGAGTAAGCCTCCTCTAAGGTTAGAGATATATGGAGGGTCCCCTGAGCAAGCACAGGGGAGGGGAACCTCCATTTTTTTGCTGGAGCTGCCCAAGGGCGGCTCCGTCGATGTTATAGGGGAAGTTGGGGGTTGGACATGGTGACCCTCTTTTTGACACGGGATGCAATCGCGCATCACCTCTCGCAGTAGCTTGCACTGCGAGAGGTGCTTACAAGCCCGACAGGAGCCAGGCGCCGCCATTTAAGACCACCCCTCCCGCCTGGTGGCCTGGCAGTCCATCGGCATGGTGGCTCCACCTTGAACACGGCGTAAAAAATATATAGATTGTGAAGAGGAGAGGAAAAGGGATGTGAGGAAGGTATGGGTGGGGATAAAGCAGGTTGTTAAAAACCAACCACCCCAGACCGGAGCTCAGGGGTTAAGGAACATTGTCCCCTCCCCCCTCAGCCCCGATCCAGGACGGTTGACTTAAGAAGAAGGTCAGCATCTACCCTGTGAAATTAGAGGCTGACCATTGAATGTTGTGAGAGAGGTTGTATGAAAAGTGAGGAAACAAGTGTTTTGAAGGAAGGAGAAGAGGCTAAGCTGGGGTCGGATGGGGTGCTGAGTCCCATCAGCACGGCGGCCAGGATGGCAAATCGCCGCACCCCTTACGGGGCATGGTTTTAGAAAAGCTAGATCGTGTTTAACTTATTTACTGGATTTTATGGATTATGTAACTAAAGAATTTAAATAGGGTTGAGAAAGTTGATGTGATCTACTTAGATTTCAGCAAAGCTTTTGATAAGGTTCCACATAGAAGACTAGTTCATAAATTAAAGCTGCATGGCACCTTCCATCTCACACATCCTCCTCACATAATCATTCAGCCTGTCTCATGCGATTGGGCTGAATGATTATGTGAGGAGGATGTGTGAGATGGAAGGTGTCATGTTTGTGGATGTGTGGGATAGGTTTTTTGGAATGAAAGAAATGTATGCAATGGATGGACTGCATTTGAGTAGGAGGGAGGTAGATGTGTTGTGGGAGGAGTATGATCGTGTTATTAGGTCTTTGCGGGCGGGAAACTAGATACTAATAGTGGTCAGGAAATTATGAGAGGACATTATAGTACTGAAAGTAGAATGGACTTGGCAGATAACAGAAATAGGTTCCAAGGCGATAGAGGTGAGGTCATTCAGGTTTCAAGAGGTGCTTCAGGGATAGGGGGGTTAAATTGTTTCTATACAAATGCTCGTAGTCTTAGAAACAAGAAGGATGAGCTATTTAGTTATATTAGCAATGAGGATATAGATATATTATGTGTTACTGAATCATGGGTTAATGAAATAGAATTTAGTGACACTATAAGTGAATTTGATTTACAGGGCTATAATATGTACATTAGTCAAAGGACAGGTAGGATTGGTGGAGGAATAATTATCTATATAAAAAACAACATTGTTTCAAGTTTAAATACTTCAATAAAGCAGGATGGAGTTGAGTCACTTTGGATAGATATTAGGTACAGTAAAAATAGAATGGTGCATTTGGAGCTTTTTACAGGCCACCTGGGCAGACTGATGATATGGATGAACTAATGATAAGGGAAATAAGTAAGGGATGTGAAACAGATGCAGTTATTATTGGGGACTTAAACTCTGTGGACTGGGAAAATATGATAGGTAGGGATAGAACAAGTGGCAGGTTCCTAGAATGCTTTGAGGATAATTTTTTTAATCAATTTGTTAACATAACATAACATAACATAATTTCACGGATGACAAAAGCCACAAGGGCCTATCAAAGGTCATCCGTATCCATCAAATCCCACCCACATAATGCATCCATAGAATTTTGTCAGATCATGCATCTACAATATACAATTTAACAATCCATAGAAATGTCCAACCATGCATCTACAATATATAATTTAAAGCCTCCATAGGAGTCTGTCAAAAACAAAATCAAAGTCCCCCAAAATATACAATAAAAAGAAACTGCATCCACAGGAATAAGTCAAGAAACATATCCACATACCAAAAAGTAAGAAATTAACCCTCCATCCCCATATAATCATCCAATCTGCGCTTGAAAACATTCAAGTTTGGGCTGTTTACAGTCTCAGGTGGCAAACTATTCCAATAATCCACCACTCTGTTAGTGAAAAAATATTTTCTAACATCCAGTCTGCACCTATGTTTTTTAATCTTTAAGTGGTGGCCTCTAGTTCTATTACTACCTTCTAACTCAAATAACTTGCTGAAATCCAATTTATCCATCCCAGAAAAGATTTTAAAAAGCTCAATCATATCTCCCCTTACACACCTTCTTTCAAATGAAAACAGTATTTAATACCCTCAGCCTATCTTCATATTCAAGGTGCTTCAGGGATGGTATTATTTTTGTTGCCCTCCTTTGTACTGACTCTAATAAGTATATATCATGTCTAAAATGTGGTGACCATGCCTGTATGCAGCACTCTAAATGTGGCCTGACATAAGAGTTGTATAGTTTAAGGATTACCTCCTTACTCTTGTAGCTAACATTTCTTTTAATGTAACCTAGCACCCTATTTGCTCTATTTTTTGCCTCAATACACTGCTTTGAAAATTTCAGTGACCTATCTACTACTATTCCTAAGTCCTTCTCATCTTCAACTGAATTAAGCCAATAGCTAAATTCCCTATTATCTCTCCCCATGTTAATAACTTTGCATTTATTAAGGTTAAAAGTCATCTGCCACTTCTGAGCCCAAGCTAACAACTTATTTAAGTTACCCTGCACTTTAAAGCTACCCTGCACTTTAAAGCTACCCTCAACCTCTTGAGGGTAGCTTTAAAGTGTCATCACCAAAAATTGACACTTTGCTATTTACACCTTGCCCAAGATCATTTACATAGATTATAAATAATAAAGGGCCTAAAACTGATCCCTGAGGTACGCCACTAATAACATTCCTCCACTCTGACCTCACTCCATTCAGTACAACTCTCTGTTTCCTATTTTTCAGCCATTCAGTTATCCAATTTAAAATGTTCCCACATATCCCAAGCAGCTTTAATTTATAAACTAGTCTTCTATGTGGAACCTTATCAAAAGCTTTGGTGAAATCTAAGTAGATCACATCAACTTTCTCACCCCTATCTAACTCTTTAGTTACATAATCCATAAAATCCAGTAAATTAGTTAAACACGATCGACCTTTTCTAAAACCACGCTGAGCATCATTAATTAACCTGCTACTCTCTAGATGATCAGAAATTCCCTTCTTAACTGTATTCTCAAGAATTTTACAGACTATAGAAGTTAAGCTTACCGGTCTAAAGTTATTTGGATCATCTTTGCTTCCCTTTTTAAAAATTGGCACTACATTTGCCAATTTCCAATCATTTGGTATTTCTCCAGACTCTAATGATCTAATAAATATCTTCTCAAGAGCTACTGCAATACTTTCTACACCTTCTTTGAGTATCCTAGAATGAATGTTGTCAGGGCCAGATGCCTTACTAGTATTTAACTCCATTATAAGCCCTTTAATTTCTTCTCTGTCTATATTAATAGAATTTATCACTACTTCCCTTGACCTAGAATTATCATCAATTAGTCTAACTGGTTTCTCTTCTGTGAATACTGAAGCAAAATGATCATTAAGGACCTCTACTATTTCCTCATCAGATTCTTTCAAAACCCCTTCATATTTAATAGGCCCTATTTTAGCACTGTTAGATTTATTATTGATTCTATAATAGCTAAAGAATTTTTTCAGATCTTTATTATTATTTTTAGCTAAATTAATTTCTGCTGTCCTTTTGGTCTTCTTTATAATCTTATTTAGTTCATTTCTGGTTGACCTATAATGGTTTAAATTATCTAAACTATTCTCACTTTGTAATCTCTGGTATGCCCTTTTTTTCTCTGAAACTTTATTAGCTATTTCTTGATTCCACCATAATGGTTTCCTACATTTCTTCCTAATAGACTTCATCGGGATACACTGTTCCTGAACCATGTTTAATATAGTCTTAAAAATATCCCACATCTCATAAGTATTCTTTCCATGGAATTCTATATCCCACCTAATCTGATTTAGCATGCTGCGTAATTTATTGTAATCTCCCCTATAAAAATTTTGAATTTTTGTGGAGTTTGTTGTTGTTCTACCCTTAACTATTTGCAAATTAAACCTAACCATCTGATGATCACTGTTTCCCAATGATTCCCCTACACTCAATCCTTGAACTAAGTGATGATCATTTGAAAGAATTAGATCTAATATATTTGCACCCCTTGTTGGCTTATTAACAAATTGGGTCAAAAAGTTATCTTCAAAACACTCCATAAACTTACAACTTGCTCTATCTCTTCCTATCATATTTTCCCAGTCTACAGAAGTTAAATTAAAGTCACCCAGAATAACTGTATCTTCTTTGCATCCTTTACTTATTTCCCTAATCATTAACTCATCGATACAATCAGTCTGTCCTGGTGGTCTATAAAAAGCTCCCAAGTGTATTTTCTTATTTTTACCAACCTTAATATCTATCCATAATGATTCGCCTTTCCTTGCTTTATAGAGTTATTTAGATTTGAAGAAATGCTATTTCTGATATAAATAATCAACCCACCACCAGTCCTATCTCTCCTTTGACTAATTTACATAGTATAACCTTCTAGTTCAAATTCACTGACATTATCATTAAATATATTTTCATTAACCCATGATTCAACTATACATATTATATCTATATCTTCATGAATGATATAACTAAATAATTCATCCCTCTTATTTCTAAGACTACGAGCATTTGTGTAAAGACAACTCAGCCCACCTATTCCTGAAGCACCTGAGGGCCTATCTCCTCTGCATCTCCTTTCTCTCCTTCCCTTACCACTATCACTACTCAAGTAATTTAACCCTAAAGCACTTCCATTAGCCTGCTTACCTTCTACAAATCTGTGTTTGCTTCCTTTCCCTGCCTTACTTTGAGCCATTAAATTTCCCTGACCACTATAAAAACCTAGTTTCCCGCCTCTAAAGACCTAATAACACTATCTAATTCCCGCCACAAAACCTCAACCCCATCTCGGCTCAGATGGAGTCCATCCATCGCATACAAACCCTTATTCCCATAAAACCCACTCCAAACATCTACAAACACCAATCCTGACTCCTGGCACAAACCTTTCACATATTCATTCAACCCCATTGCACGAGACAACCATTCCATCCCCACATCCATTCTCGGAAGCACACCTGAAACAACACCTTTTACTCTACTTTCACACATCCTTTCAATCAGCCTTTTATACCGCTGTCGTAACTCACAAGTACCCACCTTCTTTACATCGTTTACTCCGACATGTGTAATCACAACTGCTTCTCTCTCACACCCAGACACCAACCTATCATACCTCTCACACACATCATTTACACCAGCACCCGGCAGACAAACTCTCACTCCCTTCCATTTACTTTCACTCAACTTCCTATCTAAATACCTAATCTGAGAGTCACCCATCACAATCACCTCAGTCATTCTCCTATTCTCTCTAGGCCTAGTATTACCCTCCCTCTTGCTCTCACTCATTCGACCTATTCTACTTTCAGGCACGGCCACACCAGACAAATCTCTTTCAAATTCTTCCTCTCTAAGGGCATCAAATCTGTTAGTTAGCCTAACAGGTTCCATGTCCCTCTCATTCACACACCTAACCTGTCCTAACTTATCTATTCTGTTCACTTTCACCCACCACTTATCATCACTTACTGCTTTCTCTCCAGTCCCTGTTCTAGGCCTAACTTCCTCCCTCCTGGTCCCCAATCTGACTCTTCAAACATACACTTGCATCTCTTCTCACTTCAGACACTAAATCGTTCAGTCTCGAGCATTCCGCACGTAATCGACTCACCTCCTCAGTCAAAGCACATACACGGCACTCAGACACATTCACTCTCCTCTCTACACCACAGAAATCGCACACTACATACACACTACTTTCAAAAGGCATACTCTCTACATCCAAACAGTCAGCCATACTTAAACAAGAACAATAATAGAAACAAAAACTTACGAAACAACAAGAATTTGACCCAAATTTGTGCACGCAAGTTTAAAACCTGCTAATCAAGATGGCCACCAAAGTAAACAAAAGTCACTTTCACCAAAACAAAATAACCACAATTTAACTTTGTTATATTAACCAAATATATGATCTAATAACTTAATATTTATGTTTACTATGTCACACACCAAAGTATAGCAAAAAATCAAAATATTCTGAGAGCTCTACAAAACATGTGCTACCTGTTCGAAGGTCAGTCGACGGGGAACAATTTATTAGATTTAGTACTTTCTAACAGTGATGATTTAGTTCAAGAATTGAGTTAAATAAGATTATAAAGAAGAACAAAAGGGTGTCAGAAATTAAATTAGCTCAGGATAGCAACAAAGATCCTAGAAAGTTCTTTAGTTACTATAAAATTAATAATAAGTCTGGCAGAGTTAAAATAGGGCCTATCAAATATGAAGGGGTTGTGAGAGAAACTGATGAAGAAATAGTTGAGGTACTAAATGGTCATTTTGCATCAGTATTTACAAAGGAGAAACTAAATAGTCTTATGTATAGTACTCATGAGTCAGGGAAAGAGGTGTTTACTACCATTAGTGTGGATTGAAGGACGATAAAAGGACTAATAGGTGAGTTAGATACTACCAAAGCCTCCGGCCCTGATAATATTCATTCTAGGATACTTAAAGAAGGGGTAGAAAGTATCTCAATAGCTCTGGAGAAGTTGTATACTAGGTCACTGGAATATGGAGAAATACCCGATGATTGGAAGAGAGCGAATGTAGTCCCCATTTTCAAAAAGGGTAGTAAAGAGGATCCAAATAACTTTAGACCGGTTAGCCTAACTCCTGTAGTCTGTAAAATTCTTGAGAAAATAGTTAAAAAAGGGATTTGCCAACATCTAGAGAGGAAGGGGTTAATCAGTGATGCTCAGTATGGGTTTAGATCAGGTAGATCATGTTTGACTAATTTACTAGACTTTCTGGAGTTTGTAACAGATCAAGCAGATAAGGGAGAGAATGTAGATATAATTTACTTAGATTTTAGTAAAGCATTTTATAAGGTACCACATAGGAGACTAGTTCATAAATTAAAAATGATTGGGATATGTGGGGGTGTTTCAAATTGGATAGCTGAGTGGCTGAAAGACAGGAAGCAAAGGGTAGTGCTAAATGGTGTAGTCAGAGTGGAGGGATGTTATCAGTGGGGTTCCTCAGGGATCAGTTCTCGGTCCATTATTATTTGTCATCTATATAAACGATCTTGGGGAGGCAGTTAATAATAAAGTGTCAATTTTTGCGGAAGATAACAAATTAGCAGCTGTAGTTAAAGATATTGATGATAATTTTAAAGTGCAGGGGGATTTAAATAAATTGTTATCCTGGGCACATAAGTGGCAAATGACTTTCAACCTTGATAAGTGCAAAGTTATTAACTTGGGAAAAGATAATAGAGAATTTAACTATGAAATGGATGGGCATTGGCTGAGCTCAGTAGAGGATGAGAAAGATCTACGAGTAGTAATAGATAAGTCATTAAGGTTTTCTAAGCAGTGTATTGAAGCAAGAAATAGGGCAAATAGAGTGCTGGGTTTCATTAAGAGAAATATCAGTTACAAAAGTAAGGAGGTTATTCTTAAACTCTATAACTCTTATGTTAGGCCACATCTAGAGTACTGTATGCAGGCATGGTCCCCACATTTTAGATATGATATTAACCTTTTCGAGTCAGTTCAACGGAGGGCAACAAAGATTATTCCTTCCCTGAGGCACCTTGAATATATAGATAGACTGAGGGTATTAAATATGTTCTTGTTCGAAAGGAGGTGTGTGAGAGGAGATATGATTGAGCTCTTTAAAAAAATTTCTGGGATAGATAAATTGGATGTTAGCAAGTTTTTTGAGTTAGATGATGGAAATCGGACTAGAGGTCACCACTTGAAAATTAAAAAGCAAGGGTGTAGGTTGCATTTAAGAAAATATTTTTTCACCAATAGAGTGGTAGACTACTGGAACAAATTGCCGCGGAGGGTAGTAGGTAGTCCAAATTTAAATGTATTTAAGAGTAGGTTGGATGAGTTTATGGGGAGGGAAGGTTGTGATGGTTCCTAAGTTTTGTATATATCAATATTGTTTGTATATATCTATAGCTGCATGATTTAGTTCTTGACAAGCCTTAATTGGTGATACCCTTGTTTCTGGACGCAATCCTCAGGATGTAGTTTTCCTGGGAGTTTGGGTGCTTTAAAAAAGAGGCCATTTGACTCGGATGACCTATGATGAGACCTTGTGTCTTTTGTCATCTGTTATATTATATTGTGGGGGACTTTGATTTTGTCTTTCCCTGGTGATGGTGCTTTTTGTGGCTGGGTTTTGACGGATGCAGATGACCTTTGATAGGCCCTTGTAGCTTTTGTCATCCGTGAAATTATGTTATGTTATGGGATATGTGGGAAAGTTTTAAATTGGATAACTGAATGGCTGAAAAATAGGAAACAGAGTTGTACTGAATGGAGTGAGGTCAGAGTAGAGGAATGTCATTAGTGGCGTACCTCAGGGATCAGTTTTAGGCCCTTTATTATTTATAATCTATGTAAATGATCTTGGGCGAGGTGTAAATAGCAAAGTGTCAATTTTTGCTGATGACACTAAATTGGCAGCTGTAGTCAAAGCGGTTGAGGGTAGCTTTAAAGTGCAGGGTGACTTAAATAAGTTGTTAGCTTGGGCTCAGAAGTGGCAGATGACTTTTAACTTTAATAAATGCAGATAATAGGGAATTTAGCTATGAGATGGATGGGTATTGGCTTAATTCAGTTGAAGATGAGAAGGACTTAGGAGTAGTAGTAGATAGGTCAGTGAAGTTTTCAAAGCAGTGTATTAAGGCAAATAATAGAGCAAATAGGGTGCTAGGTTACATTAAAAGAAATGTTAGCTACAAGAGTAAGGAGGTTATCCTTAAACTATATAACTCTTATGTCAGGCCACATTTAGAGTACTGTATACAAGCATGGTCACCACATTTTAGACATGATATAAACTTTTTAGTAAGTACAAAGGAGGGCAACAAAAATAATACCATCCCTGAAGCACCTTGAATATGAAGATAGACTGAGGGTATTAAATATGTTCTCATTTGAAAGAAGGTGTGTGAGGGGAGATATGATTGAGCTTTTAAAAATCTTTTCTGGGATGGATAAATTGGATTTCAGTAAGTTATTTGAGTTAGAAGGTAGAGGTCACCACTTAAAGAAAAAAAAACAGAGGTGCAGACTCGATATTAGAAAATATTTTTTTTACTAACAGAGTGGTGGATTATTGGAATAGTTTGCCACCTGAGACTGTAGACAGCCCAAACTTGAATGTTTTCAAGCACAGATTGGATGATTATATGGAGATGGAGGGTTAACTTCTTATTTTTTGGTATGGGAAAATGTTTCTTGACTCATTCCTGTAGATACAGTTTCTTTTTATTATATATTTTGGGGGACTTTGATTTTGTTTTTGAAAGACTCCTATGGAGGCTTTAAATTATATATTGTAGATGCATGGTCGGACATAATCCTATGGAGTTTAAATTGTATATTGTAGATGCATGATCTGATAAAATCCTATGGATGCATTATGTGGGTGGGATTTGATGGATATGGATGACCTTTGATAGGCCCTTGTGGCTTTTGTCATCCATGAAATTATGTTATGTTATAGTGTTGCCTACTTTAGGCTATTTTTGCCAAAAAATTAAAATTTTTAGTTACCTTTAGAGGGGCTTCACCTTTTGACGTCTGATGTCATAAGACCCAAATTGTAGTCCAGAAACAGCGCCCCTAAACTGAAGTATTACCAATGATTTAACCAAATCATGTCAGCACCTTTAATCCTTTTGCGAATCATAATGGGGATGGGGTCTGATGTCAGACGGCTCAAACGCGTATGAATATTCTGGGGTAAATATGTAGACAAGCGGCCTGGCCGATAAGAAGGTACTATTTTCGTCTGTGTTCCAAAATGTTTCACATTTTTGGAGTACATTTAAGGGGACGGCTCATGGGGGGTTAAACACGATGCGTGGACTGCACTACGATGATCCTGAGTTTCATTAAATTGGGGGGGTCTAGGGGGCACAGCCCCCCAGTATATAATCCTAATTGTTATAATGTTCTGACGTTTACAGAGGTGAATGCTTTAACTACATCATGTCAGCGCTTTTAATCGTTTTGTGAAGTATAATATGGGTTGGGGGCGGGGTATGATGTCAGAAATGCTTGATTTCAATTTTTTTCCACTTAATAGCTTTTTATTATACTCATTCGGGGGTCATTTTTATTTGTCAATATATTTTCCCACATTTTACTATTTTAAGTACCTTCTTTTATACATTTAAATGTAATTAGCTACATCATTTCAAGGAATTACTTGTTTTTTAGCAGTTTGGGTGTCAAACATTTCCCTTTTACGCAGTTTGAAAATGATCAATCAGACGTCTTTTAAGCAGTGTGAAAATGGTATCGAATTGTGCATTTTATATGTCTTCCATTTCAGAATTATTAACTCTAGTTTTTGATAAAGATAAATTGTTCACCTTTTTGGATGTACATAATTTAGTTAAAATTAAAAGCGAATGCAACATTTGTGGCTGGGCATTAGATGTGACCCCCTCAGTTTGAATTTAAATGCTCTAAAATAAAATGTGATTCAAGTCAGCTAGATTTCGAATAAGACGCAGACGTGCAAAATAAATAGGCTTTCCTCTTCGCTATTTCGGAAGTATAACCACTGCAATTAAGTACGGAAACAGCGTGTTTCGTTTGTTTTTTTCAGGCAATTTTGTATAAAAAATGGCCTAAAGAAAACAGCGTTTTCAGTTTGTTTACTTTCAGGCATTTTTTTTAATACAAAAAATGGCAGCAGCTATCATTCAAAGAAAACTCAAACGCGCATGAATATTCAGACACGGGTGAACGATAATATTTACACAAAAAGATTTTCTGGCCGGGCCGCTTGTCTATATGTTTAACTATTCCGGCAGGGGTGAACGAAAATATTTACCAAAAAAAAAACACTTTTGGGCGGAGTCGATAATCTACATATTTACCTCAAAAACAACCATCTGATGTAATAAGGCCTAAATTGGGTAAATATGGGTAATTGTGTAGACGATGGCTGGATCCTAGGCCTAGCTTTTTGGGGGCTATTTTGGGCTACTTTTCGTTGTTACTTTTTTAGAGAAGAAATCAAAGAATTTTATGGCGATTTTCGTTTTTATACTGGGGGGCTGTGCCCCCCAGACCCCCCCCCCCAAAGGATTGAAACTCAGCGTCATCGCAGTGTTACCCTCGCGGTGAGCCGTACCCAAAAATGAGCCAGATCCTAGGCCTAGCTTTTTGGGGGCTATTTTGGGCTATGCCCCCCAGACCCGCCCAAAGGATTGAAACTCAGGGTCATCACAGTATTATCCCCGCGGTGAGCCGTACCCAACAACGAGCTGACGCTCAAAATAATCACATCATTATCATTAACCCGTGTCAGAATATTCATGCGCATTTTAGTCCTTTTTGAATTATTATTCTAGAAACAATTAGGATTATATACTGGGGGGGCTAGGCCCCCCCCCAATTTAATGAAACTCAGGATCATGGTAGTGTGGTAACCCCATTGTGATTTCCCCCACACGAGCCGTCAACTTAAATGTACTCCAAAAATGTGAAACATTTTGGGGTAATTGTGTAGACTATGGGCCGATGCGACTCTAGTTCCTTTTTGGGCTATTTTCATTGTTTTTCTGCTATCGCACTGGCCAATCACAGATCTGGATTCATTTTCATAAATGACCAATCAGAAAGCTCTATTTGTTTCAAGGCTTTTTGTGTTTTTTATAATAATAAAAAATTGGTTTATCTTATATTTTATCTTCATATCAAGTAACGGACGGATGTGCGATAGAAGCTCCCTACAAATTCCGTGTTTTGAATGATTTTTGTGAAACTTGAACACGATTTGTGAACAAAGAAAAGGAATTTAGTTATTTTTGAAGCGAATGTGATATAAATGGACAGTATTATTTCCCCACGAAGACCCAAATTTTTGCCCCCTTTAAAAAAAAACACCGCCACGGCGACGTTGAAACAAAAGGTAAACAAAGACTCAAGATGGCGGAAGGTGGACGCCGTCGCGCTAACGTGAGTACGCTTAAAACCGAATGTAATGGCAAAAGAAATGCCACAAGTAATCAGAAGGACATGGATAAAGATAACACTATCCCTAAAGGGGAAGCATATAAGTGCGGTGAATGTGGTGAGTTGGTAAAAGAGAGTGACAAGGCCATAGAATGTGAAATATGTGTACTCTGGTTCCACACAAAATGCGCAAAAGTTTCTGACAACCTGTACCAAGTATTAACAGATGAACCAGACGAATGCCACTGGTACTGCCAAAACTGCAAAAGGGGGGCGAAAAAGCTCTACCAGAGTATAGTAGCAATGACAGGTGAAATACAGAAGGTGAATGAGAAAATAAACCAAGTGAGCCAAGAACTAAGCGATGTGAAGATGAACCTAGGAGAGAAAGTGGGGGAACTGAGTGACAACAACATCTCTTTAGAAGCCAGAATTCTTCGACTAGAGGAAACACAGCAGTGCTTAGAGGTAAACCCGCAACAGACAGGGCTTGGGAGATTAACTGAAGAACAGCTAATTGAGCAAATAGTCAGCAAAACAACTGACACAGTAACAAAATCATTGACTGACAAAGTAGATCTGAAATTGAATGAGAAGGAAGACCAAGAAGCTAGGAAATTCAACCTTATCATACATAATCTACCTGAGACAAACTCGAAGGAGGGTGACATAAACAGGGTAACCAAACTTATTCAGGAAGAGTTTAAACTTAAGATCAACATCAATAATGCACAAAGGATGGGAAAGCCAAACTGTGAACGTGCCCGACTACTCAGGATAACAATGGCCAGCTTAAGTGAGAGGAAGCAGATATTGATCAAGGCCAAAGAATTACGTAATAGCTCGCACCCTATCCACAACCAGATTTATATACGTCCTGACCTAACCAAGAAACAATTGGAGGAGTCAAAAAACTTGAGGGAACAACTGAAGGACCAACGAGTAAAACAACCAAACAAAAGGTGGATAATAAGAAAGAGAAAAGTGGTGGAAACAAGCGAACAGAACTAAGAATATCCTATACCAATACAGATAACTCACTTATGAACAAATATGACGAGCTCTGTGCTTTAGTAAATGACAAGCAATATGATGTAATACTAATAACAGAAATTAAACCCAAACATGGGGAAGTGCCAGAGTTATCTGTTATGCAAATTCAGGGATACGATATATTCACCAGTGATTTATATGCAGAAAATACCAGAGGGACATGTATATATGTAAGATCTACACTTAATGCTAAACAGATCAAGCCACCAATGGACTCATTCCAGGACTGCACATGGGTAACTATACAGGGAAGTCACAACAACAACTTGCTTTTAGGGGTCATCTATAGATCTGGTTCGCCTCTACTTGCAACTACACGAGACACAGCGTTACATGATACTCTCAGGTGGGCAACTAACAAACGGAAAACTCATCTACTCATCACAGGAGATTTTAATCATCCGAGCATCACCTGGAACCCATCACCTCAAACGCCGAACATAGAAAATCCAGACAATCCTGCATCCAGATTCGTTGACTGTGTACGAGATATATATTTACATCAGCACGTCACCCAGCCAACCAGATATAGAAATGAGCAGACTCCAACATTGGATGATCTTGTGTTTAGTAATGAGCAAGAAATGATTGAACAACTAGTACATCATGAGCCACTAGGAGCAAGTGATCATGCCAGATTGGACTTCAAATTCATCTTCTGCACAACACCTCAGGAAAAGAAGAGGACAATATGGAACTATGAGCAGGCAGACTATGAAAAAATGAGAGAAGATCTAAGGATTGAATGGGACGAATTGCTTGCGGGCAAGTCGACACAAGAAGCCATTGATATACTACAATCAAGAATCATGAAGGCAGTGAGGGATCATATACCAACAAAAAATTTAAAGAGTAAGAACAAACCACTATGGATGAACAAGGATGCCTTCCGCAAAGCTAGGAGAAAGTACCAAGCATGGATAAGATATCTGAATACAAAGAGCAAACCTGACTGGAAAGCTTACACAGAAGCTAGAAATTCAGCTACACATGCATCAAGGCAGGCCCGTAGGGAATTTGAAAAAAAATTAGCAAAGGAGGCCAAGACCAATAACAAAGCCTTTTGGAACTATGTCAACAACCGCAGGAAAACTCGAACTGACGTAGGTGACCTTAAGGATACACATGGTAACTTTGTAAGTGACGATAAAGATAAAGCCGAAACACTAAATGAGCAATACTTTAAGACCTTTACACAAGAGGACAGAATTAACATTCCAGACTTTGAGCCTAAACCTCTCCAGTATGAGGCACTAGGAACAATAGAAATTACAGAGAGCATGATTTTTAAGCAACTGAATTCACTTTAAACTGATAAATCTCCAGGAAACGACGACCTACACCCTAGAGTTCTTAGAGAAGTAGCAAAGGAAATAACCAAACCTCTGACAGCAATATTCCAATCCAGCATCACCAACTCCGAGCTTCCAGAACAGTGGAGGGAAGCGAACATCACTCCCATTTACAAGAAGGGAAATAAGGCTGACCCAGCCAACTATCGCCCAATATCTCTAACCTCAATAATGTGCAAGATGCTAGAGAGAATTATCTCGGAGGCAATGATACAACATATCAAAGCCAATAATCTTAGATGTGTCCAACAACATGGTTTCTCTAAGGGAAAATCCACAGTAACAAATCTCTTAGAAGCGCTGGATATATGGACAGAGGCTCTCAGTCACTGCTTACCAGTGGATATCATTTTCCTAGACTATGCAAAAGCATTTGACACAGTCCCACATGAAAGACTACTTAGAAAAGTGAAGTCACTTGGTATCGTCGGTGACCTCCTGCAGTGGATCCGTGGTTTTTTGATGGAGCGTAGGCAAAGAGTGGTAGTAAGTGGTACAGCATCATGTTGGAAACCAGTTACAAGTGGCGTACCACAGGGATCTGTGATGGGCCCCCTTCTCTTTATGATATTTGTCAGTGATATACCTGACAAACTACAAAACTTCATATCGCTCTTTGCAGATGACACAAAGATATATGCAGCTGTCCAAAACAGTGAAGGCAACTCCCATACTAACTGTTTACAGGCAGACTTGAAAATGCTACAAGAATGGTCAGTTAAAATGCAAATGAAGTTCCACCCTGATAAATGCAAAGTAATGCACATGGGAAATAGCAACCCCCAGCACAAGTACAAAATGACAAGAGATGATGGAACAGATCACACACTACAGAACACCACGGAAGAGAAGGACCTGGGAGTCCTTATTGATTGCAATCTAAGCTTTAGTAACCACGTCCAAGCTCAAGTCAACAAAGCCAACAAGATACTTGGGGCAATTAAGCATACATTCCAATATCTAGACAAAGATGCCTTCCTCCCCCTGTACAAGAGTCTTATTCGACCCCATCTGGAGTATGCATCAGTAATCTGGTCTCCAAAAACTAAAAGAGACAGAGATATGGTGGAGAGGGTACAGCGTAGAGCAACACGCATGGTTCACAGTATCTCTCATCTCTCCTATTCAGAGAGACTAAAAGCCCTTAATCTACCTACCCTGTACTTTAGAAGACAGAGGTCAGATGTTATGCAACTATATAAGATTTCACATGGACATGACGAACTGCAAATAGGAAACCACTGTAAGCTGTGCGACAGGTCAATGTTTGCTCCGGGTCTCTCGACTAACACAAGAGGACACTGCTTTAAGTACCAAGTGCAGAGCTCGTCTGGTCCAAGAGCCAATTTCTTCCCGACAAGAGTCACTTCAATATGGAACAAACTCTCAACAGAAACTGTAACCAGCAAAACTGTAAATATCTTTAAGTCAAGATTAGAAAAAGAATGGAAAAACCACAAAGACCTACACAGTTATATATTCACATATTGAAAAATCCGTTCTGCATACATCAACTAAAAACAACAGTACGGTCTCATTACCCAAGAGGGTACCTATCAACCGGGATTCAAGGTAAATTCAAGGTAAATATATCCTACCTACCCTATGCCTGACATTCTTTAGTGTTTTTATTTAATTTCCCATTGTTTAATGTTCAATTAAACCATATTTCGGTGTTGTTAATCAAGTGTCACGTCTTAATTCTGACGAAAACACGATTTTTTCATATTACCTGTTCCGTATTGATTTCTCTGCTTTGATTTGTTTAAAAGGTTATTTTAAGACCTTCATTTTGCTTATTGTTCCAAATTGATGCGTGCAGTATTAGTGTTTTTATTACTATATATGTGTAGTTCAAAAAACACAAATGGTCAATTCCAGTAAAAAAAAAAGTCACGAAATTTCCGGGAACAATGCTCTACTTTTCCGTCCGCATCTCTCATATTTAAACGACCACCCACGCCGTTTCCCGCTCATTTGTCAAATTTTCATTTTCGTGTTAAGTTTGTTTGTTACCTATTCAACGTTTCGGTGCTATTTTAACCGACAAAGAGAAATATGTTGCGTTTCTCGAAGCCCATGGGCCATGTAGTGGAAGGGCAGTGGGTTTTGGGAGGGTTCGAATGTGAAACAAAGAGAATTTTCATTGTTTCGGTGGCAAATCGAAATCGAGAAACCCTCCTCGCAGCGATAAAAAAGTGGATTTTGCCGGGCACGACAGTCGTATCTGACGGATGGGCAGCCTATTCAAATTTGTCATCTGAAGGATACGAACATCTTACCGAATTCTGGCTTGCTGCCGGTAAACTCTACCCACCCGTCTGGCGTAAGTATTAACCATTATTTTGAGCGTCGGCTCGTTGTTGGGTATGGCTCACCGCGGGGATAACACTGCGATGACCCTGAGTTTCAATCCTTTGGGGGGGGGTCTGGGGGGCACAGCCCCCCAGTATAAAAACGAAAATCGCCATAAAATTCTTCGATTTCATCTCTAAAAAACTAACAACGAAAAGTAGCCAAAAAAAAACTAGGCCTACGATCGGCCCATAGTCTACACAATTACCCATTTTGGAACACGGATGAAATAGTACATCCCATCGTTCGCGCCGATAATCTACATATTTACCCTGAATTGTAGCCCAGAAATAGCGTCTCCTATGGTGCGCCCCTAAATTTAAGTATTATCTAAGACCCAAACCTCATAAAAGCATCCAAAAGATGCATAATGATTAAGTGAATCTAAAAAATAACATAATTTACCTGTAGCACATGCTGTCACTGACGTCGGCTTGTGTGCTGTAACAACATAATTATAAGTTCCAGAAGCCATTTATCCTAGCCTAAATGACCTTTGCAGGAGAGCCAGGTTACTGAAATTCACTTGTACACCAAGCACGTTAGTTTAGATATTGATTTTAAAGGTCACTTTCTCCCTAAGGATGTCCAGAGAGAATTATTCTCTAAAACTTTATATAATTTAATTTAAAATTAATTGCTCTAAGGCAACAAAACACAAATTGTATCCCAGCAAACCCAGTAAAACCCGAAGAGACATCGGTAACATAAACCTGAACAATAACAGTGTTTGGTTTTGGATATAATCCGATATATCTGTGGCCTCATGGTAACAAATTTTTATCATCAACCAAATGAACAGAACTTAATTGGAAGATTGAAAACTGGAATTAAGGTATATTATTTATTCGGTATAAAAATGCGTGTAATAAAATAATTAAAAGGAAATATGAGATACCGGAAATATTTTGATAGCAAATTTTATTATCATTGTTTGTTGAGTAATGTACCAAAAAGGTTTCAGCAGTGCCGTTCAGGAATTGATAAGAATAAGATTGAGCATAATAAGTTTTCAAAACGTAGTTGATTAATTTATATATTATAAGTATATAGATATTTAGATAGCTCTCAAGATTTTTAACAAATAAAGCAATTTTGTTATTTTTATGGCAGGTACTTTCTAAGGAATGCCTATTTGGCACAGAATAATGAACTATCTCTACTGCCACTGGCGACAGGAAAAATGGCGTAGTTTATTGAGGCAATATAATTACATTGCGGAGTATTAGAATATATATATTAGAATATATAATTATTATTAATACGGGTGTAGGAGAAGAGGTGAGGAAAATATAAGGAATGAAGTTAGAGTGATGCATGTTCGTAAATATCATCCCAGATCATGGACTAAAAACATAACGATCTTTTTTTCCTACGTTTTTAAATCCACAGATTTGGAGATATTCCAATTACTCTGAGGAACAAAATTTTCGTTTAGTTAGATATCATCTGATACTTGTTTTTTACTAACTTTTGGGGTCTGAATCCCAAAGTGACCCCAGCTTTTTTGTACCACATCAACTTTTAAGCTAGTAGATACCCTCGCTTTGTATAAAAAAACCCATAAATATACGTCATCTAACAATTTTGTGATTATTTTTTAGAATGTTTTAACAATTTACATGAACTAGGAAATGATAAAACATTGTTTGACTGTAGTGTTTGTACAAATTTATTTTTCTCATACAAAGGATATTGTTATTGCAAATCAAATTGTATGCAAATAGTTAAGGCAAATATTTACCCTTATAGCTTTTCCTAGAGTGTTTAATATATGTACAATTCCACTTTGTACTCAGTCCTTCAAATTTTGGTGGAATCTTTTATCTTGCTCATCGCTGATGATTTCAGTAAGGGTTTCCCGGCTGTTAACAAGATAGCTATGCAAAAGTGAAAATAGATGCTAATGTTGCAACTGAGTGTTTTGTAGCTCTCCAATAGTTTCTGGATAATTTCAGTGTAATTCCTTGTTGGTGGATTTCCAAGAAAGTTCTGGCCAAGGTCTTTGAATGATAACAAAACCTTCTTTTCGAGTTCTTACATGGTCCCGATAAGAGTTCTATGGGAGTAAAGGTTTATAACGGCACCAGTTTATAGGGGTGACCAGTATATGGTGAAGTTGAATTAAGTATCTGACTCCAAAGATTAATTCTTCACAGTGTTCGTATTTTGGCTGGGCCTACCAAAGGTTTAGGGCAGGGGCAGGCAACCTTTTCAGAGTGATGGCCAGATGAGATTTTGGGAGCAGGCCACGGGCCGGAATGACAAACAAAATCCCCCAAGTGACCATATATATATATATATATATATATATATATATATATATATATATATATATATATATATATATATGATGAAAATTAATGCAATATCGCCAGAAAAGATGAGGAATTAAACCACATTCTCCGAAGACAATTTAATTCAGAACAGTTTCGGTGTATCTCACACCCTTTTTCAACTGACACTGGATAGAAAATATTAGAAAAGTGCTTGCATACATAACACGGGGTCAGGTCGTGAAAGATCCCCTTTTTTTCCCCCAATCCCCTACTTGTGGCTAATCAGGGGGGGGGGGGGTTAGGCCTAAACATATTGAAGGGCTGACATTTCACTATTTTGTTTATTTGCTTTCGTATTACAGGATTAAAAGAAAATTGACCCCCAGATAGATTTAAATTGGGAACTGACGATATCAAGCTCGATTCTACGATTCTTCTCTTAACATTGTTAGCCGATTTAAATACCATTTTACTTCCATTGAAATCGATCGAATGATTTAAGTCTCTAACATGGCAAAATATTCCACTGCTTTGGCTGCCCACTCTAATATCTCTTTTGTGTTCGTACAATCTCTTGTCTAGATTTCTCCCCGTTTCCCCTATATAAACTTTATGGCAATCGTTGCATGGTATTGCATATACTCCTATGTTAATATGTTCTTTGGGTTTGCTGGCAATCATCAATTGGTTTAAGGAATTATTATATTTAAAGGCTAGATTAATACCCGCTTTTCCAAATATGTCCTTTAAACTATTTAATTTATTATTAAATGGCAATGTTATACATTTGTTGAAGTCATTAGTGCGGGAAGGCTTATTACCATAGAATGTTTTCCTAGCTGCAAAATGGGCAGACGATATGAACCAATCGGGGTAATACAAATTAGAAAAAATGGTCCTGATAATGACAATTTCCTCATCTAAATAGGAAGGATGACATATTTTATATGCTCTAAGGAAAAGGTTAGAAATTACCGATTTTTTAACTGTATTATCGTGAAAAGAAAAATAATGTATATAGGCATTCGAGTGGGTTGGTTTCCTATAAACGTCAAGTTTTAATTCATGGTGATCTTTATTAATGAGGACATCTAAAAAGGGTAATCCATTATCATATTCCCATTCATATTTTTTGATGGAGACATGCAAATTATTCAAATTATTAAAAAAAGTTATCAAAATCATGGCCATTAGGCCATACAGAAAATACCTCGTCAATGGGCAGATGATATGAACCAATCGGGGTAATACAAATTAGAAAAAATGGTCCTGATAATGACAATTTTCTCATCTAAATAGGAAGGATGACATATTTTATATGCTCTAAGGAAAAGATTAGAAATTACCGATTTTTTAACTGTATTATCGTGAAAAGAAAAATAATGTATATAGGCATTCGAGTGGGTTGGTTTCCTATAAACGTCAAGTTTTAATTCATGGTGATCTTTATTAATGAGGACATCTAAAAAGGGTAATCCATTATCATAGTCCCATTCATATTTAAATTTGATGGAGACATGCAAATTATTCAAATTATTAAAAAAGTTATCAAAATCATGGCCATTAGGCCATACAGAAAATACATCGTCAATGTACCTTAACCATATAAAGTTAGGGGGAGAAATTGTGGGAAGGAGTTCGGTCTCAAAATATTCCATGAACAGACATGCCAATATCGGAGATAAACTATTTCCCATGCTAAGGCTAAATATTTGGCTATAAAACTCATTATTTACTCGAAACACATTGTCAGGAAGACATAATTCAACTAAATCGATAAATTTACTCATAGAAATGAGAAGATCCAAATTAAGTCTAGGCATGATTTCCCGCAGAAGGCCCATGGTTTGGTCAACCGGAACTTTGGTAAACAAAGAGTTCACATCAACGCTCACAAGTTTTCCATCCGGTAATTGCAGGTGGTTGAGGCGGTCAACGAAATCTTGAGTGTTCATAATGTGTGCAGATGAGATTCTTCCAACTGCTGGAGATAAATGCTTGGCGAGCAATTTGGATAGCTTATAAGTGGGAGAATTAATATTGGAAATGATCGGGCGTAAGGGACATCCCGCTTTGTGGGTCTTTGGGAGCCCATACATATAGGGATTGCCATAAAGTTTATATAGGGGAAACGGGGAGAAATCTATACAAGAGATTGTACGAACACAAAAGAGATATTAGAGTGGGCAGCCAAAGCAGTGGAATACTTTGCCATGTTAGAGACAAGAATCATACGATCGATTTCAATGGAAGTAAAATCGTATTTAAATCGGCTAATTATGTTAAGAGAAGAATCGTAGAATCGAGCTTGATATCGTCAGTTCCTAATTTAAATCTATCTGAGGGTCAATTTTCTTTTAATCCTGTAATACGAAAGCAAATAAACAAAAGAGTGAAATGTCAGCCCTTCAATATGTTTAGGCCTAACCCTCCCCCCCTTGATTAGCCACAAGTAGGGGATTATGGGAAAAAGAGGGGATCTTTCACGACCTGACCCCCTGTTATGTATGTAAGCACTTTTCTAATATTTTCTATCCAGTGTCAGTTGAAAAAGGGTGTGAGATTTACCGAAACTGTTCTGAATTAAATTGTCTTCGGAGAATGTGGTTTAATTCCTCATATATATATATATATATATATATATATATATATATATATATATATATATATATATATATATATATATATAATCTAGAATACATTATATTATAGCAATGCCTCTGGGCATTTCTATAATAATAACCTCCTGGGAAACTTATATATATATATCAGCATTTATTATTTATCAAACTCAATTCTTTTGTCATTTGAATAATTCATGCAATCCTTTAACTTTGTTATTTTAATCATTCATTTATTTTACTCTAACTTTGTCAATTTAATCTCCCAAATTAATTTACTTCAACTTTTGTAAATCAAATCATTTATGTTAAACTTAATAATTAATTAATTCATTTATTTTCTGGTCAATTCAATTAACGTATACTGTACGGTTCCAAACAACATTTCTTAAATTTCACGCACGCACAAACAAACACACGTTCCCAGCTCGACCAAATGAGCACGCTCTCCTGCCCACTCCACTCGCTGCTCTCTTCATATAAAGGTCGGTAACCATTCCTTCTACAATTATTCATTTACTTAGTTAATTCCATTTTTTTTTGTACAATTCTTTGCAAACGACAATATGAGAGTAAGTCCTAATTATAATGCTTCTCATTGCAGCCCCCAATCCACAGTTCATTATAGATACTTTAAAATACTCTAAATTACGACACTATATTACTTACAACTCAATATTATTTACTATATCAAAGATGCTCTATATTACTATATTACTATTTACTCTATTATTCACTCTATATTGTTTCACCATTTTATTCACCATATTTACTTCGTTGATTTTATGAATATATTTATATTTGTGTAATTGTTTTTCTTAAAGCCCAAGTGATTATTCCAAAATTTACTTCACTGTCGCATTAGGCCTAAAGCTTACGACAGACATCTTCGATCAAACAAAATTTATGGTCATGGTTTTTGAAACTCTATCTAGGCTGATTTATTAACCGAAGATAAATCACATTCCCATTAATAACCATACACTATAGTATAATAATTTTATTGAAAAACATACAAATAAGTGAGACGGCTGGTGCTGCTTGCCATGCAGAAGTGTATCAATGTCCGGCTCGGTGGATGAGGTAGACAACAGAAGAATGTTATTGAGGTGGCGGTCCGAGAGTTGGGAGCGAAGATACTCGTAAGACTTCGTGTACTTTATTTTGGATGATAGCTGTTCGCAACAGTAGGTGCTGCCAAACATGGCCACCATACGTTTAACATTCGCACTGTATTTTGGAAAATTGCTAGAAGTAAGGACGAAGTCGCGGAAAAGGGATTCATCGCAGCGGAAAAGGTAATAGGCATTTATTGTTTAGAATTACCTCCTCTACCACTTTGTCTCTATGAAACTTTTCGTGTCTGTGAGAGAAATGCATTTTGGTCCCATTTTTTACTCATTTTCACTGCCAGACGTAAGACTTATTCCCCTCTCCCTCTACTGAGACAGATACTATTTGGCAGATGGGGGTCACGTACCGGCTTGCAATATAAATGCCGAGCAAGGTAGCGGGCCGGATGTTAGGCCTTCACGGGCTGGAGGTTTTCCCGTTCCTGGTTTAGGGTAATCGAGGTAAAAAAGTCCGTATCAAAATATATAATTTATTCTAATATTGGTCTATAACGGGGCAAGCGGCACGTCACCAAGTTACTTTGCGGGTTACTAGCAGTCTATATATATTCAACGCGAAGTATTAAATTCTGGAGTGACAAGACTTGTTTAATTTAAAAGGGGTCCGTGAAAGCTGATACGCGTATGGCAATACTTAATAACAATTATAATGCTTAATTCTTAACTCCTGTATTCTTCTTATTGCTCGGCTATCTATATATATATATATATATATATATATATATATATATATATATATATATATATATATATGTATATATATATATATATATATATATATATATATATATATATATATATATATATATATATATATATATATATATATATATATATGGATTCATTTCCAGGCGGGAAGGGGGTGGTATGACTGGACTGAGGGACAAATATTTGTCTTCGGGGCTCATTAGTTCCACCACTGGGCGGAGTTTTGAACGGCTGTGTATTACAATTTACTTACATCTCCTGCCTTAGTTTTATCTATATTATAGCAGCTGACATCTTTGCAAGTTCCTACAAAGTGCGTAAAGAGGCAATTGGCAATTTCCTCTCTAAGAAAATTACGCATCTCACCCCCAAGTCCATTTTTGTACGACCTTTGATATCAATATATATATATATATATATATATATATATATATATATATATATATATATATATATATATATATATATATATATATATATATATATACCAGGCAATGGCTTCGACACTCTCCCCTACGGAAGGAGCTTGCGCTTCGCTACTAAGATTAAAATTTAAAATCTAAAAAAAACAGCCATGGTTAAATTTGTATACATTTTCTAAACTTCGCCAATTATAATATATACTAACAAAAAATTCCCTTTCTTAAAATATAGAGTTAGTGATGATGAAGAAATAACTTTGATAAAAAAACATAAGTCATAACCAAACTAAGATGAAATTATTATTCAAATACTCAAAAAATCCCCTTCTTAAATTATAGAGTTAGATAATAATAATAATAATAATTCTATATATGTAATATATATATATATATATATATATATATATATATATATATATATATATATATATATATATGCAGGATCTATTGAAGTCCACAGCTGTCGCAGCGTTATTAATTTTAACTTGTATTTTATTAATATTTCTTACAAGTTATTAAGAAAATACAAGTTAAAATTAATAACGCTGTCACAGCTGTGGACTTCAATAGGACCTGCATACAGCATGGCCTTCTACCTAATTTTATATATATATATATATATATATATATATATATATATATATATATATATATATATATATATATATTATTTCATTAAAATGCAGATTATATTCATTGGGCATAATATCTAATTAAATAACCGTATTATCCAATTCAAAAATTAAGCCGTATTCCCTTGTTATTTGTTAGTTCACTAATTCTTGTTAAATTTATGCGTCAGTACTTTTGAAACCTTCCCGGCTGAATTAGTTACCCTCTCTCACGTTTTCTCATTCAACGCAGTTTTATCTTTATATTCATATAGCAAGGTTTAATGGCTGCTATCTAGGCAAGTTTGTCATTAAACCAATCATCTCATACGCTATAGTTAGTGCCCTAAACCTCTTTTATTTTGACTGTAAGTTTGTTTTCTTCTTACTTCCACCTCCTCCATTTTTTTTTCTTACATATCCCTTAACCACGAATAGTCAAGCCACGACGTTTACCTCAACTGCCTCGACCAGTGACCACGCTAGCGAGCCAGGCCTCCTCAACTTTGACGACAACATATGCGTCACCCGTGGCAATTTGTCATTCTGCAGCTATATACCAGGATGTTAGCGCCCGGGGCACTAACCCCAGTTTAATCAATCTTTCCGCTTTCGATGCGACTGATCCGATCACGTGGTTCGAATTATGCGAGGTTTTAATGGCACATCAAACCATAACCGATCAAGAGCGCATAATATGCATCACGCAAAAAAATCCCAATAAGTATCTTTACTTTGTTTCGGGGAATTTTGTTGGAAAGTAGGAGAAATGGTGCATGGGGAGGGGGGGGGGAGTTGAGGCAAACTTCAAGGTTGGATTTGTGAGATCCCAGGATGAAGTCTTAAGGAAACTACTAAATACTCAACAAATGGGTGATAAGCGTCCCACGCGGTTCCTTGAGCATCTCAAAGAATTAATCAGGGCGAAGGGCGCGCAGTCATAACTTTTCGACTCGCTCCTAACGGAGATTTTCATTCGTGGGATCCCTGACCACATTAAGCCCCTCATCATGATTGATGAGCACAAGATATAATATATCTCAATCCTTACGTAAACTGGGGGACTGACCCACAATGTCCCATTCCTCCCTCTAATCCATCTATTTCGCAGGTTCGGTTACCAACGACGCTTTCTGGCCACAGGCCGGACCCGTGTAACTCCTCCTTTTCACATTCATCACTGGACTTTGCTGCCGCTTCGGAGAGGATCGAAGGAGAGCGGCAAAAACCAAAACTCTAATGTTGGTCCGAGCGACTGCACAGTCACAAGGGTGGACGGAGCGACAGGCGTCGTTCGTCCTCTCGAATACGAAACCAACGAGGGCATTCCAACACAAGAGGTGAGGCACAGCATTTCCCTGCTCATTCTTTCGCTTATCCCCCTACTCCTAAATCCTCTCACTCTCAAGCTAGGAGTCTATGCTGGTACCATGAAAAATATGGTAGCGAAGCTGTACACTATACATAGCTTTGCCAATACTACGTATCATCCTATTCTCATTCTCAATCAAATGCTCGCTCTACACAAATTAGTCCTTCTAATCATAATGTTACTTTCATTCAACCAACTAATTGGTGCTGGTGACACAACAAATATGGTGCACAAGCCCTAAGATGTATATTTACAACCAGTACATCTTCAATCTAACGTTATTCCACTAATTTCACCTCAACGATCTATTCACTCCCTTCAAACTAATGCTGCAACTCACTCTTCTTCTAATTCAAATTCTTCGACTAATTTAAACTGAGAATGCAAATGATCAATGGGTCTATCACCTCTGCCGTTCCTTCATCTCAGGTCGATCCACCATTTTGCATTTATGACCCACTCTCTGGTTTCTCATATTTAGTTGACACTGGTGCTCAATGAGTGTTATTCCAGCGTCTCTGGACGATAAAGCTTGTTTCTCCTCTGATCTTGCCCTTAAAGCCGCCAATTCCTCTGATATAAGGACTTATGGAAGGCGCATCCTTCAGTGGGCTCTCGGCCCCCGTAGAGTTTTTCGATGGATCTTTATTGTTGCCGATGTCGACGTTCCTATTCTGGGTCTCAAATTTATCTGTGCCCACGACCTTTTGGTCGACTCTCGTAACCGCAAACTTACCGATCGCACTACAATGCTCACAGTTTCGGGTTCATTTTTCCCGTCGGAGAGTTCTCGTCTCTCTATCCAGTTTCCTTCAGCCAATCCACAGTTTCAGCGCCTGCTACAGGAATTTCCTGCAATTAGCATACCATCATCTAAAGACAGACCTATTAAACACAATGTGGTTTACCGGATAGAGACCACTGGAGAGCCTTTATTCTCCTGCTCCCGTCGATTAGCCCCAGGTGAACTCGCCTTAATGAAGCAAGAGTTCACCTTCATGGTGGAAGCTGACATAGCTAGCCCCTCTACTTCTCCTTGGGCCTCTCCGCTTGATATTGTACTCAAATCTACTCCCGGTGAGTACAGGGACATAGGTGATTACAGGCGGCTCAATGCCTGTATGTCGAGGAATAGGAATATGTCGAGGAATATCGCGCTTTTGGGATAATAGGATATATATATATATATATATATATATATATATATATATATATATATATATATATATATATATATATATATATATATATATATATATATATATATATATATCCTATAATCCCGAAAGCGGAGGAGTAGTCGTACTACTCCTTATACTTCGTTCGGCCCGTGTCCTGAATGGGTTTATTGACTCAGAGTGCTTAGAGGTTGGCTACGGAGAGATTGGAATGAACTTTGCCAGCAAGCGACCCAAAGGAAGTTAGATACACAACAATATAAAAATAAAGTTTTAATGAACACTAAACAAGAATATATATATATATATATATATATATATATATATATATATATATATATATATATATATATATATATATATATATACAAATAAGGTGCTTTGAGAGATAAATCAATAAGTGAATCTCGGATATCTCACTTGACTTGAAAATTACGAGTACTATTCACCATACAAATCCCTATACACTTGTAATGCTGGTAAGCTTCGAAGTGAAATCGGGAAATGTGAAAGGGATGGGTTGGAACCTGATGTTCGGGTGGCGCTGGTGAGTGAAGGTGGTGAGAGAAGGGGTAACAAAAACAAAGGGTAACAACAGGGAAAGAAGGTACCCTAGGAGACCTTACGGTCCATTCAAGGAGGGTACCTTTGGACTAGCAATCGAGCGGGCACATGACTGCTCAATTGTTTTGCGTCCCTCAACGGCCACCTTTCAAGACCTTGTCTAGTCTTGATTTAAACTGGTCAACGGATTCACTGTTGACAACTTCCACTGGAAGTGCGTTCCACTTACCGCAGATACTGTAGGTGAAAAAATTTCCACACAGATTGCGGTTGTAACGCTTCAGTTCAAGTTTGAAGCCGTGATTGCGCGTTCTGTTCTCACTCAGTATGAAAATATTCCGGTAGTCAACATTGTCGAACCCTCGAAGTATTTTGAAGACTTCGATGAGCTGACCACGCAGTCTACGGGTTTCCAGCGATAACAGATCTAATTCCCTTAGTCTATCCTCATAACTTTTATGTCGGATAGAGGGAATCAGCTTGGTTGCCCTGGCTTGTACGCGTTCCAATCTCGCGATGTCCTTTCGCAATGAAGGACTCCAAAATTGTACGGCATACTCCAGGTGCGGTCGGACAAGTGAGTTGTACAGGCAGAGTACAATCTCCTGGTTCCAATAACCAAACTGGTGCTTAATATAGCCTAGCATCCTTTGGGCCTTTTTCTCCGCCTCAATGCACTGTTTCGAGAACTTGAGGTCACTAGTGATTGTTACACCCAGGTCCTTCTCAGTGTCGGTGGATTCAATAGCAGTGCTTTAAGGATATACTGAGAATGGGGGTTTCTGTGGCCAATATGCATCACTTTGCATTTCCCCACGTTAAAAGGCATTTGTTACGTGTCCGACCACTCCCCAATCTTCCCAAGATCTTCCTGCAGGCGGGCAGTATTTCCATCCTTTGCAACGTTCATACCAAGCTTGGTATCGTCGGCAAATTTGGAAATCTTCGCAACCATGTCACCGTCCATGTCGTTGACGTAGATGATGAATAGTAGTGGTCCCAGGACAGAACCTTGAGGCACCCCGCTAGTAACGGGCACCCACTCAGAAGACTGTCCATTCACCACCACCCGTTGCCGTCTGCCACTTAGCCAGTTCTCGATCCAGCCGGCTACCTTTCCGTCTATGCCCAGCGCTCGCACTTTCCGGAGAAGGCGGCGGTGTGGTACCTTATCAAAGGCTTTCTCAAAGTCTAGGTAGACCACATCCACCGCCTTGTCCCGATCGTGCTCACTGAAAACGAAGTGGAAGAATTCTACAAGGTTCGTCAGGCATGACCGTTGCCTTCGGAAGCCGTGCTGGGAACTCCTCAGTAGCAGGTTTGACTCTAAATACGACGTCACTTTGTCCACCATGATGCTTTCCATGAGTTTACCGACTATCGAAGTCAGACTGATAGGTCGGTAGTTCGACGGTTGGTTACGGTCTCCTTTCTTGAAGATAGGAGTCACCTCCGCCTGACGCCAGTCTCTAGGAACGCATTTGGTCGGGATTGACATGTTAAAGATAGCGCACAGATGTCGTGATACTTCATCGCACACTTCCTTCAACACTTTAGGTAGAAACCCGTCCGGTCCAGGGGACTTATTCGTCTTTAGGTCAGCGATCTTTTTCTATATTTCTCCTTCGGTGAAGTCCATTGTCTCCAGCTTTTCCCCCGAGTAGGAATCCGTCGGCTGGGAAATGGGCTACACTCTTCAGTAAACACTGAAGAGAAGTAGTCGTTGAGGAGGTTAGCATTTTCTGCATCTGAATGCTTTAATGTCCCCTCCTCATTCCTCAAAGGGCCAATCGTTCGACGGATTGGTTTACGGCTGTTCACATATCCAAAAAACTCCTGGGGATTCTCTTTACAGAGTCTCGCCACTCGGAGTTCCTCAGACCGCTTAGCCGCCCTTATGCTGGACTTCACTCTCCTGGCTCGCCTCCGGTATTCGTCAAAGTCACCCGAGATCTTCGATTGCCGGTACACATTTCTCTTCTCCCTAAGCAGTTGCCCGATTTCTCAATTAAACCACTTTGGTTGAACAGAGGACCGACGGGTACATTTCAGAGGGATAAAACGCGATTGAAGACTCATGAATGTGGTTTTGAAACTGTTACAAGAGTCTTCAACAGCCTCGCACTCTTCTAGCCTCGCGTCAGTCAGTCCTGCGCGGAAACCTGCAAAGTCTGCTCTTCTCAAATCAAGTTTCCTTGATTTACTAGTTGCAGGCTCTGCCTTGGGGACTTTGACTACAAATCTAATTAGTCGGTGGTCACTGCCACCGAGCTCTTCCCTGACAGAGAGGTCCTCAACGATGTCATCCTCAAAGGGGAAAAACAAGTCGAGGATATTGTCTCCTCTCGTTGGCTCTCTCACCCATTGAGTCAGGAACTCGTTGTTCGTGAACTCCAGGAGTAGTGCGTTCTCGCCACAGGGTTCTCTGGTTTCCCAGTCACCTTGTGTGTTGAAATTACCTATGACGATACACACTCTGTCTTCGACAAGTTCTCCCAGTAGCTGGTACAGATCTCTGTCCTTTTCAACGAGTTGGGCAGGATGTCTATAAGGCACCAGGGTCCTGTATTTGGCAGGACCTATCTCTAGGTCAACACCTAGTAGTTCATGGTCGGATACGATGTTGCAATCCGTCGAGTTGAGAGTATCCTTGACATACAACATCACACCGCCACCCTCTCTGTCTGGTCTATCTTTCTGGAAGAGCTGGTAACCGGGAATCGTGAATTCACCTTCAAAATCTCGGCTTGGGGTTTTAATCCACGTCTCCGTTATGGCCACCATCTCAGGTTCCTCTGTTGCTACGAGGCCACGGAGCTCAAGAAACTTATTCCTGATTGACCTCGCGTTGAACAGAAGAACTTTTAGGCAGTCCCCTAGTCTAGGGCTCCCTACACTCTTCCGTTTCCCGGCTTCTTTTGTGTGGCAGTACCCCTCTTTGCCACATCTAAGAACGTCGTTCCAGGAGTGACACGGGCATACTGTCTTATGTCCGCCTTCACCATGGGTCGTACGCTCCTCTTCGTCCGCTCTACGACATCCTGGATTAAGTTACAGAGTACAGCCTTTCCCTTAATGAAAGGTGCACTCCGTCCCTTTGGTACCGGTCGTTTCGACCGTAAAAGGTGTGGTAAGGGTCCAGAAAGAAGACCCCTTCCGCCGTACAGAGTTTGGACAGGCGCTAGTTCAGGGTCACGTTCCTAGAGTGAGCTGTCCGGCTAGGATCTCTTCTTGGGAGCATCCCTACAACGACCCGTTTGCGAGTTCTCAATCCACAGTCGTCCACGGCTCCCATGACCGTGTTGAGAATTTTCTCGCTGGGGCCTACTTTGCCTCCTCGGAGGTAGAGGTCATTCCCACTCACCATCAGGGCAACGACTGAATTCTCGGAGATCTGAGATTTCTCAGCCTCTACCCTGATGTGGTGGTTTCCCCGTCTTGGCTGGCAGCATACCTCCACACTAGTGCGAAGGCGGGCAAAAAGGCGGTGACGGGAGCTTCTTGTTACAGAGGGCCCCACGCTCGTGAACTCCGAGTAATCTTTGGTGCCTCTGTAAGGCGGGGGAAGGGGGGCTAGGTGACCTATCTACGCGTAAGGTCACGGAGAAAAGCCGAGGTGTAGATTTCTCGCTTAGGGAACAAAAGTGAGGCTGTTTGTAGCTTCGGCTCTTACACGTGAGTACAAGCTTGGGTCCGCACTGACTTGCAGACCAACGGATTAAGGAGCCTCCCTAACTGAGACCGATATCCTCTCTGAAGACTTGATGCTTCGACGAATTACCACTACACCGATAGATGGCAATTCCTGCCCCACCAGACGCTGTGAAAGCTCTACTACTGAGGGTTAAAAGAATTCGTCTTTTATACTCGAAACTCGAAAGAGGTTCTCAGGGCGCCGGAAGTAGATTATATGTCAAGCTACTCCATTTCGTCCTTTATAAACTTCCGGCAACTATCGGAAGCGAAGATGGACTCCCATTTATCGATAAACAGTCCGGAAAGGAACTCGGTGGTTAGCTGAAATGGCCAGCGATTTCTTTCGGCTGGAGACCACCAGATATTGGGCCAGAAGGGAAAGGGTTGATAAGCGGCCCGCCCGGAAGGGAGGTGAGCAAAACTTGGAAGCATTATGCTATTCTCCTACACTGTACTATCCCCGATAGATATCCTCTGCTCTATTTGTCCGATTTCAATTCTGCTCCTTTCGGTTGTTCGATTTTTTCTCGACTCGATCTAGTTCGTGCCTTCAACCAGATCCCTATTCATTCAGATGATATCCCAAAGACGGCTATCGACACGCCATTTGATTCTTTCACCATAAACAGGATGCCTCATGGTCTTCGCAACAGTGGTCAGACCTTTCAACGTTTTTTGAATCAGGTTCTGAGAGGTCTGCATTTGATCTTCTGCTACATAAACGACTTCCTGGTAGCATCTTCGTCTTTAGAGGAGAACCTGTCTCACCTTCGTCAGGTTTTCGCTCGACTTGAAGAGCACAGTATCGTACTCAATACTTCAAAGTGTCTTTTTGGTGTCCCTCAACTCTCCTTCTTGGGTCACCATGTCTCGAGTACAGGGATTAGCCTACCCGAAGATAAAGTTACCGTAATGCGTAACTTTTCCCAGCCCACATCACGCAAGCAACTAAGGCGTTTCTGTGGTATGGTTAATTTCTACCACAAATTCATAACTGATTGTGCCAAGGTCATGCACCCTATTAACTCTCTGCTTAGCAAGACCAAAAATACTTCTCCTCTTGAATGAACAGTCTGCTGAAGCGTGCGAATTGTTCTCTCGTACCAAAGAGGCCATTGAGGAGCTGCAGAATTGGCTGATCTTTCTCCAGGAGCCCCCATCAGCGTTGCTTCCGACACATACTCAACCCACGTAGGTTGCAACATTGCAGCAGAAAGTTGGTGACCAATGGCAACCTCTTGCTTTCTTCTCTCGCTCTCTTTCAGACTCTCAAAAGAAGTATAGTACGTTCTCTCGAGAGCTCTTCGGAATATACCTCGCAAGCCGTCACTTCAGACAATACTTGGAAGGACGTGACTTTACAATTTTTACGGACCATAAACCTTTGGTCGGTGCTTGTTCTTCTTGTAGTACTTCGTTATTACACACTGCAATTGACACTCGTCATATTGACTTCATCCTGCAGTTAACGAACGATATTCGCTACGTTCCTGGTTCTTCAAACGTCGTGCCGGACGCGCTCTCTCGCATTTCAGCGATTTCAGGCACGCAACTCTCCCATATTGCACCCATCGATCATGCGGCAATAGCGCTTGCCCAGGAGCAAGATGAAGACACGCAAACGCTGCGTCACTATTCTCAACTCGTCATTCGTGAGATCTATTTGCAGGACAGTCCTTCCAGGCGCATCCTGGTTGACTACTCATTATCTGACTGTCCTCGTCCTCTCATTCCTCTCGCTTACCGTCGGCACATTTTCGACCAAATTCACGGTCTCTCTAATTCTGATGTCAATGCCACACGGAAGCTCGTTACCCAACGCTTCGTTTGGCCAGGTATGAATGGCGGTGTGGCAAAATGGACTCGTTCATGCCTGCCATACCAGCGCGCAAAAGTCCATCGCCACACAAAAGCTCCTATGCTCCCTTTTCCTCTTCTTTCGTCTCGTTTTGACGCCGTTCACGTCGATCTAGTAGATCCTCTTCCTCACTCTCGTGGTTGCAATTATCTTTTCACCATGATTGATCGTTTTCCTCATTGGCCAGAGGCAGTTCCTATCTCGGACATCAGAGGTTCCATGGTCACTCGAGCCTTCATCTCAACATGGGTTGCTCGTTTTGGTGTTCCCTCAACGATCATAATTGATTGTGGCAGCCAATTTGAATTCCACCAATGGGATGCACTCATGGCAGTGCTTGGGTCCCTTCGTCTACGTACCACTAGCTATCACCCCCAAAGCAACGCCAAAAGGGAACGGTTGCACAGGACCCTCAAGGCAAGCTTACTCTCCACCGATCCAAACATCACTTCGGTGGACAAGCTACCCTTGGTTCTCCTGGGTATTCGTTCATCCTTGAAAGAGGATTTGGCCTGTTCTGCGACGGAACTCGTCTACGGTACTCTACTTCGCCTTCCTGGTGAATTTTTTTTTGACCAACCTCTACCTCCTAACTTCAATCCTACTTCTTATGTACACGATTTTGTACAAGTAATGGCTGAGGTTAAGCCTACCGCCCCTAGAGTGCCTGCTAATCAGAGACCCTTCGTCCCGAAAGAGATGTCAACTTGTTCCCATGTCTTTGTCCGTCGTGATTCTACTCGCTCCTCATTGCAACCCATTTATGACGGACCCTTTCTCGTCATCTCTAGGAAGCCGAAATTCTATGTACTGCAGTTTAGTGCCAAGCAGGATACTGTTTCTCTGGATCGCTTGAAACTTGCCTTTATTGATGCTGTTCATTCTGAGCAGTCCTCATTTTCCTCTTCTACTATCTATAATAATGGTCCAGTGATTCTCCCAATTCATCATTATCTAACCTCAAACCCAATCTCCTCTACTTCGCCCATATATCTATCTCCTTCCCGATTGCTGCCGCCTCCTCTTTTGTTGCAGGAAACCTCGTCGTCAAAGACCATCCCTCCACCTCTGGTCATCCCGCAACCAGCAAGCCAGGTACAGAGCGTCATGCTATCCCCAGACGCCAGCTCGGTTAAGTCACCCAAACGGATCACCATTAATCATTCCACTCTTGCTAGTGACAGTGCATCGCCCGCCTTTTGTGCCACTCCCAGCAATCTTAGCCAGCCCACCGGCGTCATTACACGGTCTGGTCGTATTGTCAGAAGGCCTCTGAGATATCTGGATTAGCGTAATATATTTTGTAACAGGATCTTTGCAAGCTCCTACAAAGTTCGTAAAGAGGCAGTTGGCAATTCCCGTCTGAGAAAATTATGCATCTTGCCCCCCAATCCATTTTTGTACGATTTTTTTATACCAATTCGGTTACCTCAAAATAAAAGTACGACTCCTCCCAACCACCAACCAATCAAAACTTTTGTACAACCCAATTCGAAATTAACCAATTAGAATAGACTTTCTCGTTTCCAGTTTCTCGAAGATCCGAGCGCATTTTAACCTACATTTTATTTAATTAGCACTCCAGACAAGGTCAGTAAAAATTAGCTCCCTAATCATCAGTGTATACAAAGGTCTAAAAATATTCAAAGTGTAATTCCTTCTTTTTTTTCCTCTTTGAATTCCAGTTCCCCTGATATTATAACTTCAAAAACGTCGTGGCTGTACTATACTATATTTTATATAATTCCCCCCTATATATATATATATATATATATATATATATATATATATATATATATATATATATATATATTATTTCATAAAAATACATATTATATTCATTGGACATAATATCTAATTAAATAACCGTATTATCCAATTCAATAATTAAGCCATTATCCATTATTTGTTAGTTCAATAATTCTTGTTAAATTTATGCGTCAGTACTTTTGAAACCTTCCCGGCTGAAATAGTTATCCTCTCTTACGTTTTCTCTTTCAACATAGTTTTATCTTCAAATTCATATAGCACGGTTTAATGGCTGCTATCTAGGCAAGTTTGTCATTAAACCAATCATCACATCAGATAAAATATAACAGGATACGCTTGTCGCAGCTTAGTTAACCAGGTGTTCCGTAGACCTCCGTCTTTCGAGAAATCTATTCTGAGACGTGAAATGTTTATTTTACGCCTTATCTTATTGACAAAAGTGATTCTGACCTTTCGCGTGTTCGTACATGGTTTCTCTCGCGGTCACTTCCAACGGCCGCTTGCCTTCTATATTTATGCTTTAACAAATATATTATATTCCCTATTTTGTATTCAATTTCAAATTAATCTATGCATTCTCTATTCCTTATTCAAATTTTAGACATTTATTTTATGAGTGGAGTATGCTGGGATTTAATAAGACTACCGCGCGTCCATTCTGTGGAGGTGTTTGCTGGGCCAGTAATGGAGTCAGTAATGGAGCGGGCGAGAAAATCGCACAAGTGGGCAGTGTTAATCAAAGAGTTACCTTCCTTAACCATAAATCTGTTAACCCAAAATTAACTTTGATAAATGTTAATCAGTTAATTCTTTAAAAATGTAACGGAAGTTATCGATAAATCGTTAACGTTAATTTTTATTATATAAAAAAAAACCCAAATCACTTCTTGCTGTAAAAACACCTTTAAAAAGTTGCCAAACTACAAAATCAGCCTTTTGAGGGTCTTTTTAAGGCCTTTAGAACCCCCAAAGTATAGGGGTTTTTTTGCTTTAGAGATAAAAAAGGCTGATTTCATAGTTTTGGACCTTTTATAAGTTTGTAAAGGCTTTTAGAGCCAGATTAGGGTAAAGAAACTTAAATTAAACACAATATTAGTAATAAACTAAAAAAAAAGATTGATAAAGTGTCTGAAAAAAATGAAAAACACGATATATACATAATTTAATTTTTCCTCTTCTTCTCGTTCTCTATTTTGTTCATGAGATACATGTTGCCCTTCATTAAAATTAGCAGTTCAAAGTTTTCATCAGACAGGGATGATCTCTTGGCCCTCAAGATGTCCTTGCCCATAGATAACAAACGCTCTACTGCAGCACTGGAGGGCATGGCTGTGTTGAACTTGATGAACAAGTCCAGCAACACTTGCTCACCCAAGATGGCAGCATCTGTCAGCAAGTCCTTGGTCTCCAACCAGATCTTGACCAAGTTTTGGGCCTTGTTCTTAATTGATCTGTTGCTTCTACTGTTCTCCTTTGGGTTACACCTCTGAAGAAGTCCTCCTCCTCCTCCTCCCCCTCGTTGTTGCTGCTCACTTCGTAAGACTGCTGCCTCAAGGCCTCCTCAACTTTACCCCCCATGCTTTTCCTCACCTTGGCGACCTTGGTGTTGTCATACTTATCCAACCAGATGATGCGAAACCTGGGTTGGAAGGCAGCAGCCAGCTGGCATTCCTCATCTCCCAGGAGGGTTCTAAACCTTTTGTAGATGCCTGCCAAAAGTGCGTCGACCAAGGGGCTGCAGTAGACGAGGCCCTTGGACTTCAAGTCTTTGAGCCTGAAGATTGTCGCAGCAACTGTTTGCAGCAGAGTCCCAAGGTAGGCTTGTTCCTTCCCTGGATCTTGTCCAGCGCTTTGGGTTCGGGTGACATGACCTGGAAATAAAACAATGGAGAAATAGTAAATTTATTTATTACCTTGGCATACTCCTTCATTAAGTTGACATCTTTGTCGTTGAAGCTGTTGATTTTCAACTGGGTCATGACCCTGTGGACAACAGGATGGTGTTGAGGACCACCACAGAGTCATAGGTGGAATTCCACCTCGTCGTGTTGAGGACAACCAGCCTCCTCCCCACCTCAGCGTAGATGTTGTCTGCTGCCACAGTGCTGTGATCCTGGTGTTTCCAGAGGGCACGTGCCTTGGCAATGTGAGCCCTGTAGGGCATCTTGAACACTCATCTGCATCCTTGCTGGCCACTAGGTTGAAGGTGTGGGCAGCCTATCTCATGCATGCTGGTAAGTTGATGGGATTGCCATCGACATCGTCGACAACGTCAGACACAGCCAGGGAGTCTTCCAGGGAGACATACTCCAACTCCTGCTCGTCCACGGATCCAACCAAGAGGGTAACCTCAGCAGCATCATCAGGGTCGGTGTCCACTTTCTGAAACACTGGCAGTGTGTCATCCTCTGCCACAAACTGAACAAAGGCCTTTACAAAGTTGCTACCATTGTCTGTGGCATCCCTGGAAAGTTGTTTTTTTTTTATAAAATTACAGTCAGTAAATATTACAATTAAATTGAGTTTATAAATAAAAATAATCAACATCGCCTGGAACTCTGAAATTTGAAAAAATATAAATTTTAAATTTTAAGTTAAAATTTAAATATTGGGAATATAAATTAACACAAGTATAAAAAAAATAAAATTATGTCAATTACTCAATTACCTGATCAAGTACTGCTTCAAGTCAGTATGCAAATCAACGATTACTCTGCCCATTGTCCTCCTTGACATGGAGTTCTTGCTGGAGTTCAGCGTTTTGATCAGCCTCTCGAACGTGTTAGACTCTACAACGTGGAGTGGCAGCAGGTTGGCTACGAACAGGTCCACAATCCTTTGATTCACAGCAGCCTGGGCTATGCCACCACCAGTAGCAGCGATGCCCAAGGACTCGGCAATGGTTTGCTGGCCTGTTTTCTTGCCAGGAGGAGGTGAAAACAGACTCAATAATTCCGAAGTGCTGCAGCCGCTGTTGGAACCAGAAGAAAACCTCTTCTTGACTTTTCTAAGAGATGACCTTGCTTTGACATTTTCCTCAAACTACATTAACTTGGCTGGGTGGGTCCTCTTGATGTACTGTTTGAAGTTGATGAGGCTTGTCATGTGCCTCTTGATTGGTACAGTCATGGGCAGGCACAGCTTGCAGTCGAAAATCAACTTTTCTCCTTCCCTTGACTTGATCAAGAAGTCGTCGTCCAGGTGAGGCCAGGGGTTCTGGGCACTGGCAGTTTCAACCTCAACGATGTTAACACTGTTGACATCAGAAGATTCAATATCTGTTGACTCAAGAGATTCTTGAGATGCCATGATGACTTCTAAAATTCAAAATCCCACTAGTGTCTGAATGGAAAATCTGAAAATAATAGAAAATTCAAAATCACATAAATGTCTGTGAAGATTAAGTGATAGGTTTTGTAATGGTTTTCCGTTTTAGTCATTTATTTATAAGAACTTAAATTAACTATATATGGAAAGAGGCTTATTAAATGAACTTGGACCTACAAAACATCGTAGTAGAAAAGTGAACAAGTGCAGGGGACCGTAGCCAGCCTGCGGAGAATAGTAGCAATATAATATTTGTAATATTTGTGGTGCAATATGCAATAATAAAAATAAATTAATAATAATATAGATAAGCACTGTATTTTAATTTTAAAAGTATACCTGGGCCAATATATATTCTATAGAATCATTAATCAACATGCATTTTATATGGATATTAAGCTATATCATCAACTAAAGTCTAAAATCTTAAGCAATATAAATATTTGAAATTATTATATAACATGTAGCTAATTGGTAATTATTAATTAACAAACCAGATCTTACAATATAAAAAATATAATGTGGCTATGCAAATAATAGAATATCAAATGAATGTATGCAAATGTTTAATATATTAAAATAATGAAACTTGACTTATTTATTTTCTTTCAATTAACACTAATGGTATCGCTATAATAACAGATACTCACGTTGTAACTGTAATAGCTCTTCAGAGTGAAGTGAAGCACCTTTCTACTGGCACTTCCTTTTATTTATAGCGCTGCGTTGCGTGCTATGGTGCAATATCTTATTTGTTTATTAAAGAAACTTTATATGATCTATTAATAGAAAATAATTGCTTAAATATCGAATACATAAAATATAATTTTGAACTCACAATTCGAAGTTTGATTGAAAAGTTATTTATAATAATAAGTGGTGTAATATCGGGGTTGAAAGAATGACGCAGACATTATTAAATATGCTAAGACTACATCAGTATTTAAAATCTGAAAATAATTGAAACCTTTAAACGTTTATCGGTTTTTATGAATTTTGAGGGTTAGCGGACTTGAGTTAACGGAAGTTAATTTGTCCGATAATGATCTCCAGAGTTAACTTAAGAGTTAAATCGTTAACGAAAATGTTAACTTTGTTAATTAACGATTAACGGTTTAGTGCACAGGTTTGGAAAATAGTGTATAACATTAAATAGGTAGATACATATGAAATACTTATTTTTGGCACACTTAATATCTCACAGCATTTACAACATACGCACAGGGCATTGACACTTACATACTGTAAGTGCATGCCTGTACTAAACGGGCTTATTTATGCCAAGTTCTGCCATATAATATAATAATAGTAAAATCTAATACATTTATATACAATTTATCCACAATTTGTTCCTATCCTTCTTTAGGTTTCTACATAATATAATTAGGGCACTTAACAAACACATTATAAGGCATGTAATAAAAATAGAGAGGCAGCGAGGCGTGAATATCTTTATACTTCTTTCTTTTTCATGAAATGCTTCGCTACAATATTACCTACACCACGATTAGTAATTCATCAGAGGAGAGCGCGATTCGAAAAAATTGAAGTCCGATTAGCGATTCGCCAGCTCGTCATGTCCGAATCGATTATCCGATTAGGGTACCAAAAATCTAAGTCCGATTAGCGATTATCCGATTCGATTAAATTTTTTAAATGCGATTCGATATTTTTAAAAACGATTCATTGTTTTTATAGCGATTTTCAATGTTTCTAAAGGGAATTTAATGCTTTTTTACCCTAAATAAGCCATTTCTAACACATACAAAGAGAAACCTAGCTTTTAAGATAAAAAATAAAAATTTGATTTTAATTAAAATATAATATAACAAAAAAATAAATTATACAGTACATATTACACAAAATACACACAGTAATGCTAATATATTCTCTCAGAAAAAAAAGGTAGGGTCAACTAACAACTTTGTTCCATATATACCTCATAAAATTTCAAGTTTTCTACTCTACTGTACTCTAAGCCCGCCAGCTTAGTCTTCTTCTTCCTCCTCAACCTCTTAGGCCTTCTTGAGGAGGTGGAGGTTTGCCGTAAATGAAAACGAGGGCCACGAAGTTTGGTGCAGCTAGGGCCACCCTCGTAGGCCTGAGGATGTCCAACCGAGGCTGAACATGCGCTCTACCGAGGCTGAACTCGGGAGCGGCGTGTTATACTTGAGCAAGAGTGTAACCCAAGCATCATGGAACTCGAGCGGGAAGAGATTGAGCGAGAGCACTGGGTTCCCACTCAGCGGCTTCCTCGACCAGTTGTTGACCTCTTCCCTGACCTTTTCCGTGAAGTTCTCCTCTTGCTGCCCATCCTTCATGGCGAACAGGTAGCCTGTGCTGCTGGAGCCTGGCTCGGGTCCCTGCGCGGGGGCAGGGTCCAGATGCTCGTCAGGCTGGTCGAGGGCGAGAAAGTCCCTGATGAGCTTGTCCCTCACCAGGTCGCAGTAGACCTCATTGTCCTGTCTCCTGCAGATGGCCCTGACCGTGACGAGCTTGTGGTGGGGGTGCAGCGACGTAGCCATCAAAGGTGCATGTCCACAAAGAGGTGGCTGAACCTGCAGTAGAAGAAAAGTTTTAAGACAAATTTAAAATATATCAGATTTGTCAATTGGAAAATTAAATTTCATTACACTAATTTTAGTTAATTTCAAATGAATCATTTGACCAGCAAGGATTATAATCATTTAATACAATATACGCGTAATATAAGACGAAAAAACACTTATTAAGTTTTAACTCACTGCGATAAAATATAATAATAATAATAATAATAATAATAATAATAATAATAATAATAATAATAATAATAATAATAATAATAATAATAATAATAATAATAATAATAATAATAATAATAATCATAATAATAATAATAATATTATAATATGACTAACCTGCCATCAAAGCACTTTGTTCCAGGCTGGTGGAGGAGGTGGGCCACCAGGTTATGGGCATGGACAATGCTGTCGTCGCGCGACAGCGCCTCCAGGGAGTCTTTGAGCACCTGGAGGTGGGGGAGAAGGCACCCCATGTATGCCTTCTCCTCGCCTTGGAGTATTTCTAGGCAGACGGCGAGGGGGGCAGTCACTTTGGCGTACTCCGACCAGATCTGCACGTCGTCCTGCGGGATGTGCGGCAGATGTGGGGTATAGAGCACGAGAATTGCAGGCGAACGGCTTAAAAGCTTTGTTTGAATGAGTTTTTTTTTGAGACTCAGGATGGCTGAGTGGATTCACCGCTGGCTAACAGTGATCCAACGACGCGGGAAGCTGTTCGCAACTCGCCTACGCTATTATTTTTTCTTTGCCCCTCTTCCTACCCCTCTTATCTACAATGGTGCCCATACCCGAGAGGGGGAGCGTAAGCCCTTGGATAACATTTCCAAACGGGCTCTCTTCATTTCTTCAAAAGACGCTCGGCTTCTAGGAGGGGGGTTGCATAGCGTACGAGAAGTGCAGGCGAGCGGCTTAAAAGCTTCGTTTGAATGAGTCTTTTTTGAGACTCAGGATGGCGGAGTGGATTCACCGCTGGCTAACAGTGGTCCAGCGACGCGGGAAGCTGTTCGCAACTCGCCTACGCTATTATTTTTTCTTTGCCTCTTTTCCTACCCCTCTCTATCTACAGGGGGTGTTGCCAGTGACAGATCTGGTTCAGCTTATTCCTCTTGTCCAAGTCAAGCGCCTCAGTCAGCAGGCACTTGTAGGCGTCGTGGCTAGAATTCCACCAGGTAACGCTAGGGGTAACAAGCTTCTTGCCCAGAGCGCATTTAATGTCATTGTCTGTCACTGTCTTTCTGTGCTGGGCATTCCACACGCTCTGGGCCTTAGCGGCCGGCTTGTTGAAGGCCGGCATGGGCTGGGTAGTCCAGCCGGGCACGTTCTCCACATCCCTGGAGGACAACAGGTTTACTGTGTGTGCCGCAGGGCGGTGATGTTTGGGAAGCTGCACTACCTCTTCCTGCTGGTTCACCTCCTCCAGGGCGTCTGCCACGAGGATGGTGCTGGTGTGCACCACCTTTGGGTCTACCACGTCTTGTCCTTGCCGCACAATGTTTCGGTTAAAGGCGCTGATGTTGTTCGCGCCATTGTCAATGGTGGAGCTGATAACCTGAAAAGCAAAATAATGTTTTAAAACAGAGCTTAATTTTATTTATCAGTATGAACTTGAAGTATGATTCCAAAGTGAATACGATAATAGTCATCACTTCGTTATTTTTACAGACTCCCTCAGGTCTCTTCAAAGTATTAACCACAAACATACATAACATATTTCACGCAGACTACAGCACCAATTCATACAGTATTACAAAGTAAAAATGTAGAAATTTGCTGGATACCTGGGCAAATACAGAGACAAATAGGCAAAAATTCTTAGAGTTTACACACCTTTCTTTTGATGCTGAATTCGTCGTGCAGCTCGGAGATCGCCTCTGCCAGATAGTTCCCCGTCTGGCTCACGGTGATCTCCTTGATCCTGAGGACGGAAGAGTGCCTCTTGAAGGTGACCTTGTCCAGCCATGTCACCGTCATTCCCAGGAAGGCCCTGATAGCGACGAACTCCTGTTTGGCGAGGAGGTCCGTCAGGTCGGCCTTGGCCTGGTCCCCCATTGCCCTGATGTCGCGGGTGAGCTTTCGCCTGGAGGAGACCTTCAACTGTGGGCAGGCGTACGCCCACAGGGCCTTATTGTGTTCATTGTCTGTCTCTGAGGCAGGCTTCATGCAGCCAATGAAGGGCCTGAAGCAAAATTAGAAGTTTTAGAATAAATTTAAAATTACAAGATTTCTTTATTCACCATATATTTTTTTATATGAGTGTATGAGACATATAAATTGTTAAAACATGTTTAAGAAGTAAAAACAGAAAACTGTTAACAGTTTAAACCATATATATTCGATTTAATGAATTTATTAATATTATTCAATCATTCAGTGTCTAAACTGAGTTTCACAGTTTTAAAATTAAAACAATTCAAAATAAAAAAATATACTGATACTTTAACTTGAAAAATGAAAATTGCTTACCTATAGTGCAGGTCGAGGCACTTCTTCTGGGAGAACTTCTCCTTGAAGCTCTCCTTGATGCTGGCCTGTCTTCTGGTTGCGGCCGGATCCTGGGACGACTTGTGGCGGCCGCGTTTGCTGGCGCCCTCGAGAGCTGCCTGAAAGGTCATGGACTTGACCAGGGTGGTACCTCTGGTAGTGTATCTAAAAAGTAAAAAAAAAGATTAAAATTCATATAGTAAAAAATAAAAATAAATGCCTAACTTTTAGCCTGTTTAGTCTTTGTCAAATAATTATGAATCCTGATAAAAAAGTTTTTAAATAAATCATTAAATAAAATAAATTTAAAGTCACCTTCAGGTTTGAAGTTAATTCCTGCTGAATTTTGAGTGTCTTTGAGCACTTGGTGCAGGTAGCCTTGTTGTTGTCCACGACCTTGAAGAACAGGGTGATGTGCCTACAACTGTTTTCCTGGCTGAGGCTGGAGCTTTCTGTCTCCATTATGGCTTTGCTCTTAGCCGACTCGTTCGAGTCCAGCGACATCCTGCTCTCGCTGCGCGAAAGCGGAAGGGTCAAGGTGTCCTCCACGCCCCCCATGATGTTGTCGTCGACCGCCGCCGCCTGGTCGCTGTGCTGTGAGCACACAGACTTCTAGTTTGCGCCGCTGGCGTTCCTGTTCCTGGGCTGTGACTCAGAAATTTCTTCATACTGGATGTAACTGACGCGTCTTCGTCCGCTATCAAAGGTGTGAATAAAACTTCGTTTTTGATAAGGCTACTTCTTTTGCACGCGCTAAATTCTGTACAAAAATTCAGTATTTAGAAACAAAATTACGAAACGCACAAATAAATGCTAACTAGCAACAAGGAAGTGCACAGAAGTAAGAAGCCGGTGCGCACGAATACATGATGAAACTTGTATGAAATGGCTAACTCACGAGCTTTAAGCTTGATTTATCGTTACTTTATGAAGCTAATAGTCTAGATATGATCATATGAATACCATTAGAACGAAATAGAAATACTAAATGCAAATATTAATGGTGCAACTTACTGCCGTTGGGGTCCGCAATAGCAGGAAAATGAAAACAGAAGGATTACTTCGAAGCGCTCACAAGTGGTGGCAAGGGAGCAGCGCAGCAGCAGCTTGCTCTCATGACGACTGGCTCTAAACTGGTGAGGCGCGTCACTTAACCGATATGAGACGCGTACGAAAAAACAAAAGTAAACACGTATTATACCTACTTTATACTTGTAAAATATAACCTTTTTATTATACAGGATTTAATAATTAATCATGATATTTCACGCATTATATTATAGCGAAAATACGAAAGTGTGAATAGAATAGAATAAAACGGAAAAATATTTACTTGAGAAAAGTATAGAAAAATTATTAAGAAACTGCTATTGCGAAAAACAAAGACGACGTCAACCTGGATTAATCGCAAATCACTTTAAATTTTCGGCAGTCCGATTGCGATTATCTGATTCGTTGGGCGGGAGTTAGTCCTATTCGATTATCCGATTCGAAAATGCGAGTCCGATTAATCTGATAATCGGACCGTCCACCTCTGTAATTCATGAACGACAGATTTCTGTCAAACGCCTTGTCGTTGTTTCCGGAGCCGTTACAAGGCTTTATAGAGTTCCCATGACGCTCATATGTGAGGGTTCAACAAGGAGCCTATTCTGTCTTGCAACTTACAAGGACGAAAAATACACAATATTACTTTTCAGAGATATATAACATTACTATTTTACATCATTATTTATAGGAATATATTGTTTACATATATATATTCACTTAGGAAGGAGTTATTTTTATTCAAGAACACCGCTATATCTTTCATTTTAGATTATTCGTATACGCGTACCAATTACAAGCCTTTACAAAATTCACATGCCACTCATCTGTGATGCTTTATACTGAATCTATTTCGCATAGCAATGGACGGTACAAGGCTTGCGCGTGCGTACCAGAACACCTCACTTTTAGCTGGACTGAACTTAAGCATACTGAGTTAACCTTTAAATTAATGCATACATGGACAATGTAAACCAACAGGAGTTAACTTTATATTAACAATTGACCGACTTTGTACATTATTAAATTGCTCGGACTGATATCCTTCTCACACCACCGGTCATATCAAAAAATACTGAATTTGGCTAGTTAAATTGATCATTACTGGAACACAACACTCTCTATGATTGTTATTAATAGGTTAAAAAACTGTACCCGAACGTATGGCGTGAGTTTCGTCTGGCATCATCTCATTCCAGTGCTGATGGCAGTGTCCAGCGTGTAGGAATGCGCCCTTCTAACATCCTTACTGCAGCTCCTTCGAAAGGGTAGGCCAATGATGATGGAGATCGCCAGGTCCTCTTTTTCTTGGGCTTAGAGTGGGCTTGGGGTCGGTGTCCTTGTTGGCGACTCCGGTATCCCTTCGTCCTGCTTGGCGTATGTCCGCTGTAATTGCCGCCGGAAGACGCTCGACGGTCTCAGAAGGAAATGAGGCCAATACGTGAGAAAGTTTAGTCTCCTCTTCTCTAATTTTGGAGATGTTAAATTGGAGCTCCACAATTCTGAACCAACCTATGACTGCTGATTCATTAAAGATGGCCGGCTTGATTTTGACAGCGTTCACGAAGTCACCTTCACTTTGTCTTGTCTGACGATGGCGTCCATTTCTTCTATACATTCACTGCCCGGTCGAAACGAAAGGTCACCAGTTATTGGGGTTAAAGTTTATAGCGGCACCAGTTTATAGGGGTGACCAGTATATGGTGAAAGTGAATTAAGTATCTGACTCCAAAGATGAATCCTTCACAGTGTTCTTATTTTTGTTGGGATTACCGAAGGTTTAGGGTAAAGGAGGTAAAGAAGGACGTTGCAAAATATATACTTCATTCTAATATTGGTCTAAGCGACACGTCACAAAGTTACTTTGCGGGTAATTATCAGTCTATATATATTCAACGCGAAGTATTAAGTTCTGGAGTGATAAGACTTGGTGAATTTAAAAGGGGTTCCGTAAACGCTAATACGGGTATGACAATACTTAATAACAATTATTATGATTAATTCTTAACTCCTGTATTATTCTCATTGCTCGTCTATATATATGGTTTCATTTCCAGGGAAGCGTGGCCTATACTTGCTTGAGGGACAAATCTTTGTCTTCGGGGCTCATTAGTTCCACCCCTGGGTGGAGTTTTGAACGGCTGTGTATTACAATTTACTTACATCTCCTTTGTTTTATCTATATAATAGGATACGCTTGTCGCAGCTTATGATACAATTCCCTTTGGTCACCGGGTGTATTTAACCAAATGTTCCGTAGACTTCCGTCTTCCGAGAAATATATTCTGAGACGTGAAATATTTATTTACGCCTTATCTTATTAACACAAGTGATTCCGACCTTTCGCGTGTTCGTACTTTCTCTCTCTCTCTCTCTCTCTCTCTCTCTCTCTATATATATATATATATATATATATATATATATATATATATATATATATATATATATATATATATATATATATATATATATATATATATATATATATATATATATATATATATAAATATATATATAGGCATTAACAAATATATTACATTCCTTATTTTGTATTCAAATTCATAGATGCAAATTAATCCATGCCTTCTCAATTCCTAATTTCAATTTTAGACATTTATTTTATATGAATGGAGTATGCTGGGATTTAATAAGACCACCGCGCGTCCATTTTGTGTAGGTGTTTGCTGGGCCTATTGAATCCTGCAATTTGGTGCCAGTAGCCTACCTATTACATAATCCGATCACTACAGTACTCATCTTTAATGAGCGGAGCTGTAGAGCATCGAACACACCAGCCTTGATTTTTTTTCAATTGACAGACCAGGAAATGCCAAAAGGGGTCCCTTGAAGCGGACGCCTTTATTTGGCGATGCCTTAACGAATCACTTCAGGAGACCCAGTTTGAAGTGCAGAAGTAGGAATATAAATTTCTTTCTGTTTATAAGTGACTCAGAGGTGGGCACTAAATACATTTAAAGTATTTAAATACTAAATATTAAATACATGAAAAAATGTATTTAGATATTAGATACTAAATACGTTTAATGTATTCAGATACTTTTTAAATGCATTTCAAATACATGATATATAATGACAATCGATAAGGACCATTGGTATCAGAACAAAAAATATCCATTAAAATGAAATTGTATATTATAATTACTAATGTAGGATTTGATGACAATTGGACAAAAAAAAATAGAAGGTTCCATTGAATTAAATTTCAGTTACTCGTAGCTATTTATATCAGCATTACATTTAAGTGATATCAGTTGCTGAAATGTTTCGTCAGATAAAGAACTCTGTTTTTGGAAATAAGGTAAATCCTCCTAAAGAGAAGAGCCGTTCCACAGGAGCTGATGACAGAAGGGTGTTGTTGTATTTAATTAATAACTTTTTTATGTTTGGATATCTATCAAAACTTTGAAGTGTTTTATTTGAATCCTGGCGGTAACTGAACAATTCTAAATCTGCAGTTGATCGTGTTTGAGCCAGGTTTTGTAAATCCAAAATAATCGTCACTGTCCGATACACCAATGGATGATTCAGCTTCGGGTCCCTCTGCTAAATTCTAAACCACATGAATCACATGAACTGTTCCATGAGATATTGATATCTAAACAACGGAGTTTGAAGAATGGATGGCTTGTTAATGCAATAATGGCATCTGTAACGCTGGCTTCATTTGCAAAGGTCAAATAAGATTGGTAGAAGAGGTTGGCAAATTTCAAAGAACTTGACTGAAGGCTCTTCAGCTTTTTCTCCATAGTGAGCAAGGTAGGGAGCAATTCTCCATAAAACAGTTTTGTTCTCCCTGTAGTCGATCAATTGTCACTGAAATAGGAGCTCATCATTTATTATGTATAAAATTCATTCAATTATTTTACTTTAACTTTGTTAATTTAATCATTCAATTATTTTACTGTAACTTTGTTAATTTAATCATTCAAATATTTTACTTTAACTTTGTCAATTTAATCTTTCAATTAATTTACTTCAACTTTTGTAAATTAAATCATTTTATGTTAAACTTAATAATTAATTAATTAATTTATTTTACTTGTCAATTCAATTAACGTATACTGTTCCAAACAACATCTCTTAAATTTCACACACAATCAAACAAACACACGTTCCTAGCTCGATCGAAATAGCACGCTATTCCGCCCACTCGACTCGCAGCTTTCTTCGTACAAAGGTCGGTAATCATTCCTTCTACAATTATTCATTTACCTCCAAACAAATCGTACTTAGTTAATTCCATTTTCTCTCACAATTCTTTGCAAATGACCATACGAGAGTAGATCCTAATTATATTTACTTCTCATTGCAGCCCCAATTCAGTCCATCATAGATACTCTATATTATTTACTATATTATTATTTACTCTATTATTCACACTATTAATTACTATATTATTTACTATATTATTCACTACATTACTACACTATATTATATATTATTCACCTTATTGTTTCACCATATTATTCCACCATATTAATTTCACATATTTCAATTCTCTTCGCATCTTTTTACTGTAAATCATATGTTAAAATATCTTACATTTTTTACCTAACCTACTTATCTCATTGTACATTCGTTAATTTTATCAATATATTTATATTTGTGTAAATGTCTTTCTTAAAGCCCAAGTCATTATTCCAAAATTTATTTCGCTGTCGCCTTAGGCCTAAAACTAACGGCAGACAACTTCGATCAAACAAAGTTATGGTTATGGTTTTCGAAACACTATTTAGACTGATTTATTAGCATAGAATAAAACACATAGATAACCATATACTATAAAATTAGTGCCTAGACCCGGGAGGTTTTCATTATAGGAATGCCCAGAGGCATTGCTATACTTTAATGAGCAGTTGATAATAGTTTTGATAATCTGCTGATTTTAGACGCCCGCTTTTGTTCCATAATGCTGAGCATTTTCCCATCGCAGCATGATTGATATTTGCAAAAGAAGATATTTTCAGTGCCTGTTTTGCATCAGTTGTGGCGACGAGGCAGTGTGTGTGAAGTACAGTGCACATGCTTAGGTAGGCTGAAGCTGCATGGTTCAGACGAAAGGTCTTCTTTCTGATCTAAGGCACTTCTCATTAAGAAACTATCCTATAGCTCGTGCTCACTCTGATCTTCTTTACCTACCTGAAATCCATCTTCTGAATCTGTGAACACATTTGCAGCAGTGACTGCAAATTCCTTAAACGCTTTAACAAAATTAGAGCCGTTATCATTGACGGTGCTCGTGATTTTCTGCAGGGGGATATCGTATTCATTGATGATATTCTCCATATGTTTAGGAATCTTGAGGTAGTTATATTCTCTTTTGAAGCGAAAACATGCCAATACTCCACTGTGACGGACAAGACCAGCTTCCTCAAGCTGAGAATAAAAATGAAATAACAGTCCAATGTTTGTCTCATAAATGTTTCCATAAATTTTACATATTAATAGAATCGAGATAAATTCCACCACCAAATACGTCTGTTATTAGCCAAGAGCTAATAACTCCCTAACTGTAAAGACATTTTCAATTTCATATTTCATATAGAGAAAAATCTTAACATATCCAATGAACTTTAACGCTCAAAAAACTATGGTGACGTGTTAACCAGATATCTGCAGTAAGACAGAAGTAAGAGGTGCTGTCTAGTTTATTTTTCAGTAGAGCTCTTGTCACTTTCTCGTCTTTTATAAGATTTCGGCCTGGCGTCCGCATTGAAATGACGTCAACTGAAGAATTTAGACCTGCGGTAGTGGAATGTGTGATTATTGTGAGGGAAATTGATTTTCACAGTTAAATGAGAATATATGGTGGGCATGTAAAATTTTATATATAAAATGTAGCTATATGAATATCCTATAGCTATATAGGACTGGTACATCAATTCATAAATATATTATTAGTCCTTCCTATTCAGAATTATATAGTAAAATAATGACCTTGAGTATTGTTAGGAATATATACATTATGAAGCTTTACTTCATACATTTTTGACGGGTGAGCATGCTAGTTTTGACATAATGATATAAAGGTATTGCTACTATAACAAAATACATCGTTATAGGAATTCCTTTAATAACTACATATAATCGATCAATAATTGTACTAATTATTCATGAAAATTTGTATTCAATAATATCTTCAAGTAAATGATAGCGCCTTTTAAGAATATATGTATGTGAGTTCTCATGAAACTATTGCAATATATTAACCTCTGTTGTTTGTATATGTCTTCCTAATTTAACTTCGTTATATAGCCTAAGTAGTGACCAATGATCTGAATGATTTAGTATTCGGTCGTTATAAGAGCTTAACTTGTACTACTAATATTATAATTGTATACAACATTTGTAACTCAGAAGTCAACTTTAATTAATCTTACAAAAGCTGGTTGCTTCATGATTGATAGAGATGCACACCTTATACGATAAAATCTTCAATCAGCTCATCAACAATAGATTTCTTCACCTTCTTAGTATTCCCTGCAAAACACTCTGGTAATGTCTTTACTTTAACACCGCTGCATGAAGGACCATCGTCTAATACTGAAAATTTTCTTTTTGAATCTTTTCTTTGAGCTGTCACGTAGTTATCCGCTTTTTACACCAAAGCAGGATTCTTTCTCTGCTGATGTACATGATCAGATAATTGAAGGACATTTGTTTCACGTTCCAATATTTACGTTAAATTCAATCAGCATATACTATAAATAAAGGTGTTGCCAGAGGAAGCAAGTAGGCTCGTGCATGGTAAACCTACGCTACGTAACATTATCGTTAGCTACTAGGAATTTTGCAATTTTTTGAAATAAGAAATAGTGAAACTTGTCAAATGAATGCGTAGCTGGGAAGTAACATTGTTCGCCGGAGAGATTTCGCCATTGCATGATGTACATACACACTTCACTTTTTTTCCGTCGGAAGATTTCACTCTAACAAATTTAGAATCTAGTAAAGGATGACTATAATTACCTGATTCTTTATCTTCCTCATCTTTATTATTGTCTAATCTCTCTATTTCACACTCTTTCGAAGAAGCTGAAGTTGCCATGCAACAGTTGAAATAACGCTGAGCGCTCTCACTATACAACCGAACACAACTGTGATCATTTTTAACTGAATAAGAACTGCTGCAAGCAATCTTCCCTCACCGGCTCACCCAATCAACCGTTTGTGTCATACAAGTTGCGACAAGCTAAAACATGCATTAGACGTTCTTAACAGCTATATAAACCTGTTATCAGTAAGGTATTTGCAAAAAGTATTTAAATAATTCTATTTAAATAATTTTAAAAGTAGTTAAAACTGTATTCAAATACATCATTTCAAATGTATTTACAAATACAATTTTAAATACATAAATGTATTTAAATACTTCCCACCTCTGAAGTGGCTCATGTAGATTGTTGGGAATCACCAGGTTTGAGGCCAGATCTTGGAGGCCAATTCTTCTGCACTCAATACTTTTCTGAGTTCTGCTATGCCACAAGCAAAGAAAACAGGAATTCTTAGTTCATGTACCCGCGTTACTGATCAAAGAGGAAACATGTCATTCCAAGGTTAACCCAGATTATTGACAAACAGTTGCCATTCAGTTGTGTTGTAGATCGGAATACCCAATTCCTCTGATAAACCCTGTATGTTAAGGCAATACACAAATCAACTGTCACATCGAAAGTACTGCAAAAATGCACTTTATCTGACTTGAAAGTAGGATACCTTCGAATCTTTTCCAGGTATATTTTTCTTATTCAGTTTTGATGCTAGGAGTTCTGAAACCTTTTTGATAGTCCCGAACCTCATGTCAAATTATTCTACTAATGCTGATCGAATCTCTTACGAGCTGCCATCTTCAATTTCAAAATCTGCATCATTGCTGTCACTGAGTTCTTCATTATGATCCACTGTATATAGAGGGGAGCAGGAAAGGGGGCAAAGAAAAAAATGCAAAAAGGAAAGTAGCGTAGGCGAGTTGCGAACAGATTCCCGCGTCGCTGGACCACTGTTAGCCAGCGGACAATCCACTCGACCATCCTGAGTCTAAAAAAAACTCATTCAAGTGAAGCTTTTAAGTCACTCGCTTGCACATCTCGTACCTACTGAGTTAGACAGCTCGTATCCGTGACTGCATAAAAACAAAGGATTATAGAAGCAGAGAATAGGAAGAAATAGAAAACGGGAAATCGGCCATATCGAGGACAAAAAAGAACAAATTTATTAATACTTAAATTATTGATAACGATGGAAAGTTCAATACACTAAACTACTGTATAAAATGAGAAATTAAGACACACGTGGACTAATTAATTTCAAGAAAAATTAACAAGTGATTTTGAATTATGACAGACGAAAATGAAACAATTTAGAATACCAAAAATGTAATTAGGTACTCACTTTTCTTTAATTCCTTATCTTGGAATGAAAAACTAATGTTCAAAATACATAATAAATTTAGGGAATGCCTAGGCAAAACGCAAAAAAAACTTAAAGCAATTACTTTCTTTGGGGGGATGTAGCCTCACTCTGAAGAATCAGGGTTTTTCATTGAGGGTGCTCTATTTCAAGCCTTTGGAAGAGGGATATTGTTTCTACACAATAATTCCGAAAAGACTCCCATGTGAAATTGGAAGGAAAAAGCTTTTACATGTCACATCTCTTAACGCTAGATTTGAGTCTATGCAGCAAACAGACCGCTTGATAACCCATCCATCCCGCTGCCATTGCTTGGCCCCGTATTCCCAGAGCCAGCGGTGAAAACGGATCATGGAAGCTAGCAAGTGGAAGTGATGGGAATGAAGGTGCCTGAAGGAGAGTCACTGGCTGATGGATAGCTTAACGAAGGTCAAGAGGCATGTCTACTCGATGTAGGTGACTTCTAATAAAGACTATCGCTGGAGGCAAAGGCAATGATTTAAAAAAAATAAAAAGCGGTAGAGATTGTTTGGATTAGGCAGGGGGGGGGTCAAAAGGGAAGATAAAGTGGAAACAGAAGGCAAAGAAGTTTCTGATAATAAAGAAGGAGGAGGTTTCGTATAAGAATAAACTTTAGTATGTTAAACAAAAAGGTAAGTGCTAGTCCATTTTGCGAAGTGATATTCATGCCTGGTCAGACAAACCGACGTGCTATGAGCTTACTATTAACTCGAACATCGGGATCATAAAACCATGAATTTGGTCAAATCAATGCTGTTGGTATACAGTAAGGACAGTCCTGAATAGAAATTTCTACCAGGATACACCATTCCGGCTGTCCCGCAGCTCTATTTAGACCATCGAGTTGAGCTGAATGATTTAACATTTGTGTCTCTATACCCTCCTCCTGAACGAGCACTATGGTAGCATAGTCGAAGATTAAAAATCGGCGATAATGTCTAGTGTAGAGTAAAGAGAAGGCAAAGAACGCACCAACTTACCTAAGGTTTATGTGCAAAAAAACCGTTTCTTTCACCTCTGCAGACTACATAAGAGAAGATGATCTCTTAGTTTTAGACTAGAGCAAGATATTCAGTGGTTGAACGGCCTAGACTTAATTAGGAATGCTCCTGTGGCAGAAATATACCACACCACAAAGGAGACGAAGTTGCTTTTCAGCCCGAATTTCACAAAGCTAAACTCAGGAGGACTCTAGGGTCGCAACCTCGGATAGACAGATAAAACATGCTTGAATCACAAGGGAAGAATCATAACACTTGCTCTTGTTTACAACCTCAAAGAGATGTAATAATGCGTTGCCAAACCTGCTCACTACTTGCAGGGCGTGGGTGATGAGGTTGGGAACTGACCATATGGGGCTACATCTTTCATTTAGAAATTGAGGATGTGGCAAACAAGAAACTTGGCCTTCGAATATTCTGATCACTGGAGATCAATGAGTTCTATTTGCAGTGTAACGGTAGCAGGAACATATAGCCTCTTGTCGGTAAAACGGCTGGCAAACTCAGACTGGACGTCACTAATAACATCCACTTATTGACTGATGTCAACATCTTCCAAGCAAGATGACATACGACGAAATCATGACAAATGGTTCTTTTCCACCTAGGATTACCAGCGGAGGAGCTTCAGCTTATGTAAAATGCAGAGATCCCAGAGATCCTTGGATACTTAACACCAGAGCAGAATGAACTAAATATCGGCATTGAATCTTATTAACTTTTTTCCAGAATTCGTAGAAGGATTCAAACTTTGAACACTCTTAATTGAGCCCAATCTTATCGAAGAGATATATTAAGGAAACTATTAAATCTTATTAAATTGTTTATGGATAATAATACAACAATTGTAAGATTCAATAATATTATAAAACATTGTAAAATAAAGTAATGTAAGTAGAGTATATAAATTAATTATTTTTTTAAATCATATCGAATGTATAAAAATTAATCATTGTTTTTAATCTGTTAAATGCCGCTGTGTACGAGTGCCGTTTATTTAAAAGAGAAATTAGAAAGTGCCTCAGGCTGAAGACTCAATTACATGGATATACATTTGAAGACTTTCCAAGTTCCCGCCGAATAAAGAAATCTCTGATCACCTTTACCCAGCCTACAATCAAGAAAGTGTAGTGCTCCATTGCAAGGTGGATTAGCATGAGCGTCATGTGAGTCTTATGAAGTCTTGAAATGGGCACGCAGATAATTATGCAGCTGCAATTAATCTACTGAAATTATATAACATGTTTTCATGGAACCAGGTAAATAATATATGCAAATACTGTATTCTTGTAAAGGCTAAATAGGCAAAAATGAATTCGAGACGCTTTCACACGGTCACACGCATACACACACAAGCAAAGGCGCTTCTCGCGTTTTCTTTGCTGACCATTCGGGCCACGCCAAAAATCTGGGAGACGCCGAAACAGCTGTGCAGATATATTTATCAAACATCAACTGAGAAACATGGAAGACGCTGGGCCCTTGTTTATTGTCACAGATCCGTGAAATACGAAATCTTATTTCCTAAAATTATCTCTGTCCCCAAGATAAAATTATTTAGCAGAGGCCTGAATCAAAGCTCCCTGCTCATTTTCTCTATATATCCTTGTACACACAAAAAAACTTTCCATTCAAGTAAGCTCCGCCCAAACCGCATGATTATCCAACAGTGGGCGACGCCTATATTTCTCTACACGATAAATAACGTTCAAAATGACGCAAAAGGGGGTTCCGTCATCAGTAACAAGGTCAACTGTCAGCTCGAGAAAAGGAAGCGTAGTTTAAAAGTAGACCCCGACATTTTTAGGCCAGCCTCAAATACCAGACATACACCAAACGAATTCATTGCACCTAGGCCTACCAAATATCCACCCAATAAAGAGTCCGAGAAACCGCCTTCCTAGATTTCCTTTTCCTACGGGAAATCAACTGATCCTCTTACCCAGCCTATAACACCCAAATCAAACGAGAGAATAGTAATCCTCAAAAGGAGTCAGCCCAAGTTTAGCGCTCAGTAACCAATTACCCCAAAACACGCTACATCGCATTGAAAAAAACTTGTACTCCATAACTGGGCCTTCAATCACCTATAAGTGATAACACGATACACCCATAAGAGTCTAACTCCCGACCATATAAAAAAAACTTTTGGAGTGAGTACCTCAGGTACAAGGCACTCCCAGAAGAATCAAGCCAGTCGTCACCAAGCTGATAAAAAGAAACCTGTCGGGTCATCCAGGAGTGGTACCAAAGCTCAGTGACAAATCAACTTTGGTAACCAACCCCACTCACAACAGGGCTACTTAGCTTACCCTGTAGATAGAGGGGAGTAGGAAAAGGGACAAAGAAAAAATAATAGCGTAGGCGAGTTGCGAACAGCTTCCCACGTCGCTTGACCACTGTTAGCCAGCGGCGAATCCACTCGGCCATCCTGAGTCTCAAAAAAGACTCATTCAAGCGAAGCTTTTAAGCCGCTTGCCTGCACTTCTCGTACCCTATAACCCCCATAAATCTAATGTCCATACAAAAAATTGGGTTATTTTAATCAGATAGTAGCCATGAAAAAATGTCAATGTTGTATCAAAGCAATTACATTGCCTTTTGAACCGCATCATTATAATAGTGCCATTCTCTTCGAAAGCAGGGATAACAATTAAAATAGCGAATCGATACGCAAAAATTGTTTGCGTTAGAAAGTTGAATTATGCGACATTCTATCGTGACTGTGAGAAGGACTCTTTCCGAGGGCTTCATGAAATCTTAGTTAGCTACAACATTGAAGTTTTAACTGCATAATTATAATTGCGGAATTGCAAATAATTCTCGATTTATAAGGCCGAGTTAAAATGGATAAAAGTGAATTTTCCATTCTCTTCGAAAGCAGGGATAACTATGGGGGAATGATGTTGCCGGTGAAGGTTACCTGTTTATGCGGTGGTATAGGTAACCAGTTTGTGGGTGCGTGGTCGGTAATTATAATGACCTGTATTAAAGATTCCTCGTTGCTATTGCGCTCGACGGGTGACGAGCACTATAGGCAGTGGGCCTATTTTACGCGTCTGTTGAATTGGTTCTGACTCCTTATAATTTCTCACGAGGGTTATGCGTTAGGCTGGGCTTACCGAAGGTTGCTCAGTAATCGGAGTAAGTGAAGGAATTGGAAAGGACGCGGCAAAGAAAACATAACATTATTCTTAAATTGGCCTACTAAAAGGGAAAAGCGGAAACATCTCGAGTTATTTGCGGTCAATGTGTAGGCTTTCTGTTTTACGCGAACTATCGAGTCTGAAGGCGGCAGGACTTAAACGAGTAAACAGGATTTCGTGACGCTACTAAAGGGAATGAATTGAGTTAGTGAATCAAGAATAATGAATCTTCTTCAAAATAATAAGTCTGTCTGTCTGTCTGTCTGTCTGTCGGTCTCTGTCTCTGTCTGTCTGTCTGTCTGTCTGTCTGTCTGTCTGTCTCTCTCTCTCTCTCTCTCTCTCTCTCTCTATATATATATATATATATATATATATATATATATATATATATATATATATATATATATATAGTTTTATTTACTAATGCTCTTTGGTTCTTTATTTATTGGGCTTGGCATATTATTTCCCAAATTTACACACACCAATTTTTAGGGTTTGATAACTCCACCAAGCGTGCATTTGTGGAGTTCCTCGCTGGGCCTTATGAAATCCTACAATTTGGTGTCCAAGGCCTACCTATTTTATAGAACGATCCCCACATAACAATTAAAATAACTAATTGATACGCAAACTTTTGTTAGGGATATAAAGGCTAGCTTATGCGATATCCTCCCGTGAATGTGAGAAGAGCTCCGAAACAAAGGCTTGATGAAGAGCTTAGTTGGCTACAACATTGTCTTTTTAACCGCATATATATATATATATATATATATATATATATATATATATATATATATATATATATATATATATATATATATGTCGTTGTCGTAGAATGGACTCTCGACGATATACCATATATAACTATTCGTTGAGGGAACTTCTTTAATTATCTTTAGAGTGCGTTGATGTCTGGCGGGCCGATATTATGTATCTTCGATATACTTAAGAAGTGGAACTGAGCTCAAGGATAATAATATTGCTATCATTAATAAAATAGAGTTTTATTAATAATAACTATCAACAAACACAAAACGGAAAATATTGACATAAACAGAGAATGGAAAGGGTCGTGGGGGCTTGGGCTAATCCGAGGATTAAAGGATTTAAAAAGGTAAAACAAATATAGAGTTAAAGGGATGGGATGGTTCGCTAAACCATTTGAAGCACAGGATAGAATTGACAAAAGGGTTAAGTACTCAAAGGTGACGTTTGGCTTACGTAACTTTATACTAGTGGTGTAGTGGAAGGCGACGTGAAGGAATTTTCGGTCCGCTGGCGAGTTCCAGCCGAAGGGGGGGGAATAAAAGGATCCTGATGTGGCGTCTTGGGAATGAGAACCGTTTCTCGACGAACGGCTTGAAGAACAATGGCTGTTCTACGTTGTTCTCTTCTGAACACAGGGGGGGGGGTGAGAACTGTCTCTTATCTACGGGCTCAAGAACAATGGCTGTTCTAATGTTGTTCTCCTCTGAACAACAAGGGGAAAGGGTGAGAACCGCTTCTTGGCGAACGGACTCAAAAGAACAATGACGGTTCTACGGTGTTCTCTTCTGAACAACGGGGGAAGGGTGAGAACCGTTTCTTGTCAACGGGGCTCGAACGAACAATGGCTGTTCTAACGTTGTTCTCTTTCTGAACAACGAGGGGGAAGCCTTTTGGACTCGGCGTCGCAAAGGCTCAAACTTTGGCACTCAAGGGATTTTGTCCTCCTTCTGGACAAGTGATGGTGAATCTCGAGGTCAAGGTTCCTTGGCGCACAAAGTGAGAGAGGGTCGTGGTGATGTTTCGCGACAAAAATCTGGATCTCCAATCTGATCTTAGTGGTAAAGCTTCCATCTAAATAGTCGAGACACTCCCTTGGCGTGGGGGACAATGGAGTGGGAACTTCGAGGGAATGCACAGCCGAGGCTGGGAACAATGCCTTATCTGCCCATAAGCCTAACTCAATCTGGCGAGGTCGGCGTATGGGGGCGAACGGGGGGAGGATAACCTCCTTGTTTAAACATTGACATCCGGTGGCTGTGATAAGGCGCCAAGCTTCAAAGCGAAGATGCACGTGGGAGCATCGTGGTTTTAAAATAATATGTGATAGGAGTTGAAACTAACGCTGCCTCAACCCGTTCTATCACACCCCTCCATTCCGGGGGAAGTTGTCACTTCGAAAAAAGAGAGAAGGGACAACGATAGAGCTCCGTTGGGGGGAACTCGTCTTCTTGTACCAACCGTACCTTCCTGCACCTAACTCGTATTACCTCAATACATATGATTATTTTGATCTTTTGATTATAAGGGAAAATAACCTTTAATACAAACTTAAAAAAAAAGGCATGGAACAATGAAATGATATAAAATTAGTACATACGGGACAAAATAATTTATACGTAAATTAATGGGTAAAAAAATATATATACATACAAAAAAAATAGACATTGAGCGTTACAAAATTCAGACATATACATTAACTAATTATAATACAAGGGAATCTTAATTTAAGTCGTACAAGACGGTATATACCTACATGGAGATACTAATTCTATGAATACAATTACTCTACGCTATTCGGTAACGCATTCCTACTGAGTGCGTCAGCGACCTGGTTATCGGAACCTTTTATATAATTTATTTTAAACTGATACTCTTACAAGAGTAAACTCCAGCGCATGATGCGGCCGTTGGAGTGTCGCACATTCCTAATATAGGCTAACGGACGGTGGTCGGTTCCTATCTGAAATTCTTTACCTACCAAGTACATCTTGAATTTGTCTATGACCCAGATAATTGATAGAGCTTCCTTTTCTATAGTGGCATATCTCTTTTCGCGTGGTAATAATTGACGACTAGCATATGCAACTGGATGACTTGCTCCGTCATCCTCGTATTGAAGGAGTACACCTCCAATGCCCTCGTTGCTCACGTCGTTCTTAATCCCAAATGATTTTTCCGGGTTGGGCAACTTAAAAATGGGGGCAGAAATGAGCTCACTCTTGAGCTGATTAAAAGGGAAAATAGCGACATCGTTCCAACGTAGACGATCGGGTGAATTCTTTTTTAAAAGGGAGCTGAGGGGTGCCGAAATCGCAGCGAAATTCGGAACGAATCGCCGATAGTACGAAGCTGATCCTAGGAACGATCTTAATTGCTTCTTTCTAATCGGGAGGGGCACGTCGGCGATTGCCTTAATCTTATCCTCTTGAGGACCCAACTTGCTTTGTCCTATTTTGAAACCCAAATAATTTATGGTTTCGTGGGCAAAATGGCATTTGCTGGGGCCAATGGTGAGGCCATTTTCACACAGTCGCTCGAAAAGAGCTAATAGGGTGGTTAAATGGTGACTCCATTTAAATAGTTCTTGTAGCTGACTCTTTTGATGTGGTGTCAGCTGCGCGTCAATATCCAAGTCAGAGGGTTCCAAAGATTCACCTGGTAGGGAAGGAGGAGGGTAATCGGCATCAGGTTGGGTGCACACTATCTGTATTACATTAAGGGACTCCGCGGGGTAATCTTCTTCAAGCGCCGATGTTTCGTCCAGTTCTACGAAGGTATCTCCATGGGCGCGTTGGGGGTTCTTTTTTTCTTGGGGTCCACGGACAGTCTCTGTGTCCTTGTCTTGGGCCTTATTGCCTAAGGGTGTTAGTAATTCACACTCCTTTTGTATCGTCCTAAAGTCCTGGTTAGGGGTCTCCAAGAAATCGGACGGTATCGGGGTTCTGATGGGGACGGGCTCCTGGGCTTCTTTCTTAGCTCGGCCTCGAGGAAGGGCGGCCTGAGACACAGGGTCGGAACTTACTTGGGGGCTCTGTCCTATAAGTACGGAACAGGATTGTATGGGTGCTGAAATGACTTCAGCCCAGCCATCATAATATTGACACTGCAGGTAACATCTAACGACGGGGAATCTGTTCGCCCGCCCAAGGTAGTCATGTACCACCGCAAATTTTTCGTGGTTAGGGTCCACTGGGGGGAGGAGTTCGTCGGACACGATGAAACACGTACATCCTGTGTCCCTGACGAGAGTCGATACTCGGCAGCCGTTCACGCTGCCCTCCTCAAATTTCAAAGTTCCCGATGAACTTTTATCAAAAATAAAATTTACCTGGTGGCCTGACGGAGGGGGAGAAGTTTCTGCTTGGGTCTGCACCACCGGGGGAGCCGGGGTGGCATTAATCTGGTGAACTTGGTGGGCTGGTCCACTTTTAAGCCTAGAATTTTGGGGGCAATTCCAGCTCATGTGGTTTTCTACACCACAGGTGAAGCATATGATTGGTCGCTTCGGGAAGAGAGATGGAGGAGAAATCTTAACGGGAGGTTTGGAGTCCCGTTGTTGGTTTTGGGGAAAGAAGTTTTGGGATTTTATGGGGCCCGGAAACTTTGTCAGCTTTCCTGGGAAGGGGCGCGAATCCTTCCTTCTTTCCTGGTTTGGGGGTTGGTGAGAAGTTCGATTCTCCTTTGGGTATAAATTATGGCTTGCGGCATAGACATCCGCTTTTTCGGTACATTCTTTAAAGGTCTGGCACCGACGATCCTTGACGAACGCGCGGATCTCCGTCGGGAGAGACGCCAAAAATTGATCTCGCAACACGAAGTCTGTTAAGGACTCGTAGTTCGATCAACCTTTGAGGATTCTAACCAAAATTTAAAATTCCTCTGAAGAATGTATCCGAATTGACGGAACGTCTGTCCGGGTTTAATACGACCCCCTCGAAATTCTTGGCGGTAGAAATCGGGAGTCATATTATGAGCGGCCAATAACTCAGCTTTTAAGGTGATGTAGTTAATTGTACACTCAGATGGTAAAGATGTAAAAATTTCGCGCAATTTACAATTTAACAGGGGAAGTAATCTGGCTACACCTTCAGCCTCCAGATCCATGTTATTGACTTCGAGGATCTTTTCATAGTGGGCTAAAAATGCTCCGAAATCCTCTCCATCCTTGAAATTGGGGAGCTTTAGTGAGAGATTGGGGGGGAGGGGGCTTCGGAACAGGAACTGGCGGACTGTATCTCTGCTTCAACACGAGCTAATTCAATCTGATGGTGAAGCTCAGCTTGTCTTATCCGTTCCTCTCTTTCTCTTTCTTCTCGTTGTATTTCTCTTTCTTCCTTTTTTCTTTGTATTTCTCTTTCTTCCTCTTTTCTTTGCTCCTCTTGAATGTACTCAATTAGTTCTTTTCCGGAGAGTCCCAAGGATTCTCCTTTCGCTTTAAAGATTTCGAACTGATTCATCTTTGCACTTGGGGGCGTAATAGTCAACCAACTAAAATTCCTTAGAACAAGAATTATGCCTCTATAAAATTAGCCTACCTAACTATGGGCACTGACCTATTCGTACTTGGTTTCTCAATCTAAATAACCACTGACTAAAATCACAAAAAAAACACAAAAAAATTATTATAACAGTTCCTTGAGCTACTCCAGCTTCTTAAGTTTCAAAAAAGGGGATAGCAATCGTTAAAACAAAAGGGAACTACTAATACTCTATTATTATAACGAATAACACTATGCTTTACTCGACTGAGACCAGTGTTGGCAAAGATATAGCGTTAAACCCCACACCTGACACCAAATTTAAATAGGATATATATATATATATATGTTGTACAATGGACTCTCGACGATATACCATATATAACTATTCGTTGAGGGAACTTCTTTAATTATCTTTAGAGTGCGTTGATGTCTGGCGGGCCGATATTATGTATCTTCGATATACTTAAGAAGTGGAACTGAGCTCAAGGATAATAATATTGCTATCATTAATAAAATAGAGTTTTATTAATAATAACTATCAACAAACACAAAACGGAAAATATTGACATAAACAGAGAATGGAAAGGGTCGTGGGGGCTCGGGCTAATCCGAGGATTAAAGGATTTAAAAAGGTAAAACAAATATAGAGTTAAAGGGATGGGATGGTTCGCTAAACCATTTAAAGCACAGGATAGAATTGACAAAAGGGTTAAGTACTCAAAGGTGACGTTTGGCTTACATAACTTTATACTAGTGGTGCAGTGGAAGGCGACGTGAAGGAATTTTCGGTCCGCTGGCGAGTTCCAGCCGAAGGGGGGGGAATAAAAGGATCCTGACGTGGCGTCTTGGGAATGAGAACCGTTTCTCAACGAACGGCTTGAAGAACAATGGCTGTTCTACGTTGTTCTTTTCTGAACACAGGGGGGGGGGTGAGAACCGTCTCTTGTCTACGGGCTCAAGAACAATGGCTGTGCTAATGTTGTTCTCCTCTGAACAACAAGAGGGAAGGGTGAGAACCGCTTCTTGGCGAACGGACTCAAAAGAACAATGACTGTTCTACGGTGTTCTCTTCTGACAACAGGGGGGGCGGGGGGTGAGAACTGTGTCTTGTCTACGGGCTCAAGAACAATGGCTGTTCTAATGTTGTTCTCCTCTGAACAACAAGGAGAAAGGTGAGAACCACTTCTTGGCGAACGGACTCAAAAGAACAATGACTGTTCTACGGTGTTCTCTTCTGAACAACGGGGGAAGGGTGAGAACCGTTTCTTGTCAACGGGGCTCGAACGAACAATGGCTGTTCTAACGTTGTTCTCTTTCTGAACAACGAGGGGGAAGCCTTTTGGACTCGGCGTCGCAAAGGCTCGAACTTTGGCACTCAAGGGATTTTGTCCTCCTTCTGGACAAGTGATGGTGAATCTCGAGGTCAAGGTTCCTTGGCGCACAAAGTGAGAGAGGGTCGTGGTGATGTTTCGCGACGAAAATCTGGATCTCTAATCTGATCTTAGTGGTAAAGTTTCCATCTAAATAGTCGAGACACTCCCTTGGCGTGGGGGACAATGGAGTGGGAACTTCGAGGGAATGCACAGCCGAGGCTGGGAACAATGCCTTATCTGCCCATAAGCCTAACTCAATCTGGCGAGGTCGGCGTATGGGGGCGAACGGGGGGAGGATAACCTCCTTGTTTAAACATTGACATCCGGTGGCTGTGATAAGGCGCCAAGCTTCGAAGCGAAGATGCACGTGGGAGCATCGTGGTTTTAAAATAATATGTGATAGGAGTTGAAACTAACGCTGCCTCAACCCGTTCTATCACAATATATATAACCACCATGTTTGAGGGCATAAAGTTTATTAAAAGCGACTAGTTTCGATATGTAGCTTCCCATATCATCTTCAGCCGTAAAATGGGTATCTACATATCGAAATTAGTCGCGTTCTAGTAAACTTTATGATAAAAAAAAGTGTTGTTTTTTTTCTAGATTTTAATTTACTCGTTATTGAGTGAAACAGGGCTTATTTATATATATATATATATATATATATATATATATATATATATATATATATATATATATATATATATATATGTGTGTGTGTGTGTGTGTGTGTCTTTTTGCTTTTATGTGACATTGGCCCTTTTGTTGAAATAAAAATCTACGGTGGGAAGTATTTAAATACATTTATGTATCTAAAATTGTATTTGTAAATACACTTGGAATCATGTATTTAAATACTTTTCTGAAAATAGGTTTATATAGCTAAGAACGTGCAATGAATGTTTTAGCTTGTCGAAACTTGTATGACACAAACGGTTGACTGCGTGAGCCGGTGAGGAAAGATTGCTTGCATCAGTTCTTATTCAGTTAAAAGATGGTCACAGTTGTGTTCTGTTGTATAGTGAGAGCGCTCGGCGTTATTTCAACTGCTGCATGGCAACTTCAGCTTCTTCGAAAGACTGTGAAATGGAGAGATTAGACAATAATAAAGACGAGGAAGATAAAGAATCAGGTAATTATAGTTATCCTTTACTAGTCGGTAAATTTTTTAGTGAAAGCTTTCGGCGAAAAAAAAGTGAAGTGTGTATGTATATCATGCAATGGCGAAATCTCTGTTACTTTCAATCTACGCATTCATTTCAAGTTAAGAATTTATTAAAGCTAATTATCTGATACTTAATTGAATGGAAAAGTTTCACTATTTCTATTTTTTTAATTGGAAAAATTGCTAGCAGCTAACGATAATGTTAAGTAAGGTAGGTTTTGGATAATTAATTAAATCCCTTCACTCACCTCCCCTTTTCCTAATTTTGCCTCTATACCGCCGCCAACTAAAACACTCTTTTTTTTTTAATATGCCACTTCGGGATTGGAACAAGCCCTGCTGACGTCATAAACAAATGAGGACAGCAAAGGAAAGAGACGTTGTTGGTAGCGGAGCATGAGAGACGAGTTCCAGTTCGACTGCTCCAGCGGCAAAAAGACTAACGCTCATTTCTAAATTCCGCGATTGAAGTTGTTTTTGAAGTGGACGAAGAGAACAATTTTGCCCCTTATATGTTCCATGAATTTAAATTTGGAGGTGAGTGTCGTATTGTTTGTTTAATTAATCAAAAGGTTTACCATGCACGAGCCTACCTACTTCATCTGGCAACACCTTTATTTATGGTATATGCTGATTGAACTTAACGTGAAACAAATGTCCTTCAATTATCTGATCATGTGCATTTATCTACAAAGAAAACATCATGCTTTGGTGCAAAAAGCGGATAACTACGTAACAGCTCAAAGAAAAGATTCAAAAAGAGAATGTTCAGTATTAAACGATGGTCCTTAATGCAGCGGTATTAAAGTAAAGGCATCACCGCAGTGGTTTGCGATAAATACTAAGAAAGTCAAACAATATGTTGTTGATAAGCTGATTTCAGATTTTATCATACAAGGTGTGCATCCTTTATTAACTATGGAGCAATTAGCTTTTGTGAGATTAATTAAAGGTGAGTTCTGAGTTACAAATGTCGTTTACATTTATAGCATTAGTATTAGGGTGAGGAGGGAGAATACCAACCGAATGCTCTGATACAATAACTATTTCAAATTGCCCACCGCCACTCAACACCAACACAGCACCCATCCTCAGTGAACAACACGTGAGCAACACGTTTCCTCCATCACGACGTCTGTGTTTACCAGGTAATCAAATTGATTTTTCAGATGTATGTTGTTATTTTTCACGGTTCTCAAAGAGTGTCACACGTCGGCGAATATGGCGTGATTGTTTTGAGTTAAGTTTCATTACGACATTTAGCCATATTGACATGTTATCGAGTGAAATGAAGTGCGTCCTCTTGAAGTGGCCACCATGGCATTGTTGCGAAAAAAAATGGTGGTGCGGGAGAACATTGACCGTTAACATGTGAGAGAACACAGATGCGTGAAATTTTGAAAATTCGATATACTTTGAAATACTTGGAAAAACATAACAAAAAGTGACTGATTATGTATATTTGCATGATAATAAATGGTGCTGGTGAACTAGTGCATTTAAATGAAGTGGAACAGTTTTTTTTTTTTGTAAAGTTGAAGGTGATTTTAGTGAATTATGATGTGATATCAGTGTCATTATGCTATAAACACATGAAATTATTATATAAGTGACTTAGGTTATTAGAATGACTCTAGAATTAATATTCAATTAAAAAAAAAGATTATTACCACCGGATGTATTCGAGGCATGCCGGTCGGTGTACCCCTTCACCATTACGATTTTTTGAAAAAAATTATTTAAAATTCTAATAAGGGTTTAAATAATGTAAAAAACACTGTAATATATAGCTAATTGCTAATATGAAATATACAAGACTAATAATTCTTAAACTAAAAAAGGAATTTTGTTTTTTTGGGGGGGTTCAACTTTACATATTCATATGTCATTAACTCTTTCAGATCTAGCCTACTGACTCTTGGAAGCCTGATCATCCTGCCTCGCAAGTATGTCAGGAAAAGTGACCAGCAGCTCGACCGCACCAACCTGGAGGCTACATTTAAGCACCGTGTGGCAACCAATTGCAGCATCAAAGCGGCCGCCGAGGAATTCGGGGTCAAGAAAACAACTCTTGTGGTAAGTTTAAAAATTCATTCATCTCATTTAGGCTACATTAAAGGTCTGGAATTCACTTCCTCATTATGTGTTTTCAGGCTCGTTTAACATTTCCTCTTTTAAGAGGCAAGTCTGCCAGCATTTTCGGACCAATATTTATTTTTTTTTACTTTATTTTGTAGCCTAGATTTATATATATTTAATATTTTTTTTTTAGCAAGGGCCTTCTAAATCAAAATTCAATTCTTTTGTTACAGGATGACTTCAATCGGTCCAAGAAGTTGTCTGACGGGGTCACTTATGTGCCTGTGCAGCCCTGTACTAATAGGGTTTTCACCCCACAACAGGAGCTGCACATAGTGGAATATACCATCCAAGCTGCCAAGATGTTCTATGGCCTGCCCATGAACGAGGTGCGAAGGATGGTATACTAGTATGCCAAAGCTTGTGGGAGCTAGACCATCCCTGATGCCTGGGAGAAGGACAGAATGGCACGCGAGACTGCTACTACTCGTTCATGGACCGTCATCCAAACCTTGTGTTAAAGGCTCCGGAAGGCATGTAAATTGCCAGGATTGTGGCCTTCAACAAAGTTAATGTGGAAACCTTTAAGGCTTACACATTAGTTATGGAGAAGTACGAATTCACTCCGGACCGGATATACAATTTGGATGAGAGTTCTTTGTCCACAGTTATGAAGCCTGTTAAGGGTGTGTGTGCGAGGGGTCAGCCAGTAGCCACGCAGGTAACTCTGGAAAGAGGACACACCATGACGTTTCTGGGTATTATAAATGCTGTGGGGCAGTCCATCCCTCCAGTGTTTATAATTCCCAGATGCAGATGGAACCCAGCTTTCATGAAGAACACGATCTTCGGTTCCAAAGGCATATTGCATCCTAATGGCTGGATGAACAGTGAATGCTTCGTACAGACACTTCAGCATCTTCATGAGGTCTGGTGCTTCTGTAGAGAACAAGATTCTTTTTACCATGGACAATGCTGAATGTTACATGAACATCCATGTTGTGGAGTTTGCGATCAAGCATGGTATCGTGATTGTTACCTTGACTTCGCATACGACAGACAAACCTCAGCCATTGGATGTGAGTGTGTTTGGTCCCTTCAAGACGTTTTGCGTGGCCTACTGAACGATCATTCTCTCATGTACTCTGAGGCTTGGACTAAAGCGAATACCCCCTCCAACATTCTCGGTGGTTTCAGGTTGACTGGTATCTGGCCTATCAATCGCAACATTTTCCAGATGATGAGTTTGTAGGAGCAGGTAACAGAGAGACCGGCGCCACCTGTGAATTTTGCAGTAAGGGTTACTCCAACTTCTCCTGATGGAGAGGAAGGACTAGCTGAAGGCCATAACTCAGAAGTAGACCTTCCTGATCCATCTCCCATGCATCCAGATGATGACCTGTCCGCTGCTGATGTGATGGTAGAACCCTACCACCCCAGGCCCTAGCACTGCTAACCCTGCCATCCCGGGCTCTAGCACTGCTGACCCTGCCACCCCGGGCTCTAGCACTACTGACCCTGCCACCCCGGGCTCTAGCACTACTGACCCTGCCACCCCAGAGAGTGTCAGGCCGTTCCCCAAGGCTGATCCTCGTCCTTATGGAAAGGGACGTAAGAGGGTACGGGCCTGCATTCTAACTGAGAATGAAAAGGCCATCACAGATCTGAGGATGAAGGCAGATAAGAGGAATAAGATAGAGGAGAAAAAGAAGGCAGCGGCTGAAAAGGCATTAGGAGAGAATAGAAAGTGTGCAAGGCGCAGGAAGTCTGTCCCTTTAGAGCAAGATAGTGAAGAGACAGACGTTGATGATGTTCCTATATAAGTCGATGACTCCTCAGAGTACTCAGCTGAGGTGGTGGACGAGGGCAATTGGACAGAATTGTCATACCCTTTTGCTGAGAAGGCACCAGAGGTGAATGACTTTATATTTTTGCAGCTAAAATTTATCAATTATCATAATTCATTATCAGGACTAGTTTAATATGGCATATATATTTATTTTTTGTTTTGTTTTATCTGTTGTTAATTCTTTTTCAGGTCGAGGACTTTGTTCTTGTTGAGCTGAAGCTGGAAGAGGGAAGGAAGGTGGGCACATTAGTGTGCTATGTTGCCCAGGTCTTGGCCATCATGGAGGATGGGAAGTTTAATTTTTCTTTCCTCCGCAGGAAGTCAGCTTTCTTCAAGGACACCTTTACCTTCCTTACAATCTTGGACAAAGCGTCTGTCGAACAAGGATAGTGTAAAGGTGTCCTAGTAACAACCAAGGGTGCCACCAAGAGGCAGGCCGACCTGGCTAAGGTGTACCCCCCTCTGATTGCCTTCAACATGCACTTCTGAGCCTGTAATAGCCTACAGGCTGAGGGATTTATTTATATATAGTTTTATGTCTTGAATTCCCTCTATTTGTATGTAATTAGGCTATAAATTGCTCAAATATACTTTAAGGTGTCTTAACTTTCCTCTCTGGTTCAAATAGTTGTTAATAATTCATAAAATTTCATAAAAATTCAAAAAAATGATTTTTGTCTGCCAGAATTAATTTTGTTTTGTCAAATAAATGTTCATTTTTTATGTGCTTATCTTTCATTTCATCACTTCATAATGATGGGGGGGGGGGGCTAGGGTTATCATATATGTTGATTTAAAAAAAAAAAAGAAAAGTTTTTTTGTTTTGGGCACAGTTTGCACTCGCTCAGGTACAAAATGGAATTTTTATTCAGGTTTGCTACTAATAGGTCGGTGTTCCCGCACCCCACCCTACAGGTTAAGCTCTTATAACGACCGAATACTAAATCGTTCTGATCATTAGTCACTACGTAGGTTATATAACGAAGTTAAATAAAGGAAGACATATACAAACAACAGAGGTTAATATATTGCAATAGTTTCATGAGAACTCACATACATATATTCTTAAAGGGCGCTATCATTTACTTGAAGATATTATTGAATACAAATTTTCATGAATAATTAGTACAATTATTGATCGATTATATGTAGTTATTAAAGGAATTCCTATAACGATGTATTTCGTTATAGTAGCAATACCTTTATATCATTATGTCAAAACTAGCATGCTCACCCGTCAAAAATGTATGAAGTAAAGCGGCATAATGTATATATTCCTAACAATATTCAAAGTCATTATTTTACTATATAATTCTGAATAGGAAGGACTAATAATATATTTATGAATTGATGTACCAGTCCTATATAGCTATAGGATATTCATATAGCTACATTTTATATATAAAATTTTATATGCATGCCATATATTCTCATTTAACTGTGAAAATCAATTTCCCTCACAATAATCACACATTCCACTACCGCAGGTCTAAATTCTTCAGTTGACGTCATTTCAAGGAGGAAGCTAGGCCGAAATCTTATGAAGACGAAAAGTGACAAGAGCTCTACTGAAGATTAAACTAGATAGCACCTCTTACTTTTGTCTTACTGCAGATATTTGGTTAACACATCACCGTAGTGTTTTGAGCGTTAAAGTTCATTGGGTATGTTAAGATTTTGCTCTCTATGAAATTGAACATGTCTTTACAGTTAGGGAGTTATCAGCTCTTGGCTAGTAGCAGACGTATTTGGTGGTGGAATTTATCTCGATTCTATTAATATGTAAAATTTATGGAAACATTTATGAGACAAACATTGGACTGTTATTTCATTTTTATTCTCAGCTTGAGGAAGCTGGTCTTGTCCGTCACAGTGGAGTATTGGCATGTTTTCGCTTCAAAAGAGAATATAACTACCTCAAGATTCCTAAACATATGGAGAATATCATCAATGAATACGATATCCCCCTGCAGAAAATCACGAGCACCGTCAATGATAACGGCTCTAATTTTGTTAAAGCGTTTAAGGAATTTGCAGTCACTGCTGCAAATGTGTCCGCAGATTCAGAAGATGGAATCCAGATAGGTGAAGAGGATCAGGATAAGCACGAGCTGGAGAATAGATTCTCAATGAGAAGTGCCTTAGATCAGAAAGAAGACCTTCCGTCTGGCCCATGCAGCTTCAGCCTACCTAAGCATGTGCGCTGTGCTTCACACACACTCGATCTCGTCGCCACAACTGATGCAAAATAGGCACTGAAAATATCTTCTTTTGCAAATATCAATCATGCTGCGATGGGGAAATGCTCAGCATTATGGAACAAAAGCGGGCGTCTAAAATCAGCAGATTATCAAAACTGGTATCAACTACTCATTAAAGGTCCCTTACATTGCAAAGTGAAACTGTCTGTTTGATGCATTGTCATTACTTTTAAAACACAAGGACAAATTACATCAACTCATGGCGTCCCTTGAACTTCCAGTGTACAGAAGTTACGAAGTTTAATTTCTTGGCTTCTATTGCAGTGGCAATTGATCGCCTACAGGGAGAACAAAACTTTTTTATGGAGAATTGCTCCCTACCTTTCTCACTATGGAGAAAAAGCTGAAGAGCTTTCAGTCACGTTCTCTGAAATTTTGTCAACCTCTTCTAAGTGCAGTCACTAAGGGCTTTGGAAAGCGCTACCAATCTTATTTAACCTTGGCAAATGAAACCAGCGTTACAAATGCCTTATTGCATTAACAAGCCATCAATTTTTCAAGCTCCGCTGGTTATATATCAGTATTTCATGGGAAAGTTCAAGCCACCAAGACTCTGTACAAAAGTATTAGGATTCAAGTGATTGAGAATTTAGCATTGGAATACAAGCATGGGTTAAAAAAGAAATAGAAACATAAAATGGTCTGAAATTTAAGGAGAGGGGCTTCATCCCCTGAATCCGAGCCTGCCTCTGCTCTCAAACCTGGAGCATCTTTTTCATGACTTTTAATTTCCTCTTCGCTATTCTCTGCGGCACTTTCCCTCCGTACGACCTTGCAGGCTGTTGCTGCGAGGGTTTTTATTTCCAAGCTTTTAACTGTTTGTTCTGTGTACATCCCCCCAGATTTTAATTTGAGTCGGTCTGATCTTTTAGAGCTCACAAGTCGGTTACCTACCCCGTTTTTATTACTTGGTGATTTTTAAGCTCGCCACCCATCGGGGTGGTACTGCCCTTAATCGACGGGGCGGAGTGGTTGAGTCTCTCTAATTATTTGATTCCCTTTGTCTTTTAAATTCCGGCGACTTGACTTCCTAACATGATCAAACGGATTCTTTTAGTGCTGTAGACTTGTCGTATCTTCGCCCGACCGTTTCCTTGATTTCCGGTGGTTGATTCGGGACGACCTTTCCAGGAGTGATCAATTCCCGATTGTCCCGTCGGCCGTCCTTCCTGGCCTTTCCCTCCCTCGTTGGGATCTGCGGCGAGCAAATTAGGCTGGGTTCCGGTAGGCTTCCTTTATTGATGCCTCCCGGGTTTCTTTCGATACCCTTGATTTAGCGGTCTCATATTTTAGAGGCTGCTGAGTGCTTCGTTCCGTGGAGGTGCCCTGTTGCAGGGTGCTCCTCCGTCCCTTGGTGGTCGAACGATTGCGCGTCAGCTATTTCTACCTATCAGTTGGCCCATTCCCGTTATAGGCGGAACCTGACCGTCTCGAATAGGGTCGATCGGAACCGAGCTCGTGCTATCCGCCAGAGGACCCTCCTTCGTGCCCGCCGTGAGTCTTGGCGCTCGTAGGTATCTTCTATCTCTTCGTCCACGCCGCTGACTCGGGTTGGAAGCAGGTCAATAAGATTCATAGTCGCTACGCTGGTCATGCCATCACCATTCTGGACATCGGAGGCTCGCTTGTGTCGGATGGCTGGTTGGTCAGCGAAGCTCTGGCTGACCATTTTGCTTCGGTGAGTAGCGCTGGTAGCTATCTTCGAGTAGTGGAATGTATATATTTTTAAGTGTTGAGATTGAATGTAACTTATATGATATGTGTGTAAAATAGTTAAATTATATATTAGCTCACGTCCACAAAATACAATTCATAATTTTCTGATGTGGAAAAAAATCGGATTTGAGTGTGCGCTCACTCTTGTGTGATCCACTGTTATTTATAATCACTGCTGTGTAAGACATCCATTATTAATGGTCATCAATGCCCTTTTCTCACACTACTTAGAGGGAGGAATTCAGGTTGGCACCCCAGAGATTTTTATCCTGGATCCGCCATTCAGCAGTTCCCTGTTAAGGCTGGTTTCAGAACCAGAAATCAGCTTATGAGGAGAGCGCTATCGGGGCTAAGCTAAAAAATAAGCGGGCAAATAAAACGTGAACGTTGAGAGGTGCGCGTTCTTTTCGGCTTAGTTGGAGTTTGTGAAGAGAGGGGACGTAGGGCTGGGATGTTGAGTGAAAGGGAACAGGAACGAGACAACTACGGGGGAGGGGGGTATGTTGGACCGGCGGAGGGTGGCGCAACAGTCGTGTAGTAAAGGTCGCTAAGCTTGCAAGTTGGACCACCCTTCCTGTTCTCCACGTCGGGAATTTGTTAGTCTGTATCGTTTTCAGGAGAAAAGCAAAGCCAGGTCAGAAACCAAATTATGTTCTTACGTCTTACGTCTTGAAAAAGATAGAAATTTTTAAAGTGAATAGTCGAAGTATAGTGGATAGGATAGTTAGGATATAGTGGTGAAGAGGAATGAGTAAGAGTTAGAGTTAGTTGCTGGGTGACCAGCCATCTCTTTGATTCTTAATCTTTATTTTTTCCTGTTATTTTTCAGTTCATTTTGGGGGCTCTTGCGCCTCTGTTGTTCGTCGCTGTTCTTCATTTCTTGTTTAATTTTTTCATGCGGATTTCCTTTGGTGCTATTTTTTCTTGATTCTGCAACCTTACCTTGCAGTGTACCTTGGGGGCGGTTTCTCCCTCGAGTCGTGTCTACCGCTTCTGAAATTGCCTCGGTTGTTCACTCTGTGGTTTTGTGGAATTTCTATTGCTCTTTTCTCATCGTCGGACATTATGTGATCTAGTTTGTCCCACACCTTCACTGCTCTTCTGTGTAGGGACACATTTGTACATGGGAGCTCAATTTCATTGTGAAGATCTCTTATTCTTCTGAGTTCACGCCTTCTCGTTTTAGTAATAATGTACACCGCTGAGTTTTGTACTTGTTGTAGCTTGACTGCACTTGATTTTGAGAGGCGGTTCAGTGGTATAGCTGGGTATAGTAGTGTCGCTTTGCAGATGGCGTTGTATATTTTCTTCAGGTTTTTACTGCTTAGATTCCTCAGTTGGAATAGCTTTGCCACTTGTACCTTAGCCTGGTTTATCCTGTTCGCAATATGTTTGCAGTAGCCACTAAGGGTGATTTTTAGCCCGAGCATTTTCCTTCTTTCACATATTGGTATCTTTTTTCTTCTATCTCTACCCTCGAAGTCAGGCGTCTCCCTACTGGAATGATAGGGAATTTTCCCGGGTTTGTTCGGATCTTCCATTTGCGCTCGAATTCGTTGATGTTGGCAATTTCTGCAGCTGTTATTCTGGCCATGGTTGGGGGGTGTCTGTAAGTGCTGTTTGTTACTATTGTTATGTCATCGGCGAATTGTATATAGGTCGTCGTTTCGTGGATTGGTCTTTGCAGATCCATAGTATATATACTATAGAGAGTTGGGCTTATACAGCCCCCTTGGGGGGACACCTTGTAGCACTTCGAGTTCCGGGCCCTCGTAGCCTGCTACTGAGATGAACGCTGTTCTATCGGTGACGTAGTCACAAAGGCATTTTGTTAGGGCGGAGGGTAGCTCTAGTCCTTTGATTTTGTACTTCAGACCAGCTCTCCATACCTTATCAAATGCCTTTTGTACGTCTCTGAGTACGATGTCGGTATAATTTTTCTCGTACTTTGCCTTCGCAAGTGCTTCCACCAGAATGGCTAGGGCAGTCTCGGTGTTCCTATTTTTTTCTGAACCCGTGTTGGTGGTTTGGAATCAGCGCCCTCTCTTCCAGGTGTTTGACGAGCCTGTCGTTAATCGCTCTCTCCATTAGTTTTGCCACTGTTTCGAGGAGCGTTATTGGCCTGAAGTTTCCGGGGTTGTTTGGTGGCTTGCCGGGTTTTGGCAGAAAAATAATTTTCCCCTTCTTTAGCGCATCCGGAAAGTATCCTGCGCTTAGGGAGGCGTTGAACACTGCTGCTATCCACGACAAAAAGTTGACTGGTGCGCGTATCAGATTTTCATTAGTTATACCTGATGCCCCAGATGCCTTCTGCTTGGTGTTCTTGAGCGTTCTTTGGATTTCTTGTAGCGTTATTGGCTCTATTCCTTGCTCTGCCAATAGCGTTGGTGAAGCAGCTACGTTTGGTACTATTTCCAGGCGGTTTAGCTCCAGTTCTTCCACCACTCTTGATTCTTGGTCGCCGCTAAATCTTCGTTCTCATTGGGGAAAATATCAAATATCCTCCTCCAATGTTCCCGGAACGCCTCTTCTACTTCTTGGGGTTCTTTTCCCCCTCCATCCTCATTTTGGAGTTTGATTTTGGGCCTCTGTTTTCTTTTTCCTCTGGCTACGTTGATTTTTTCCCATATCTTAGTAGGGTTCAAGTCCTCGTCCATGGCTTCCGCGAAAAGGTCCCACCTTCTGTTCCTTTCCACTTTTATTTCATTTAACAGCTCGTCCTTTATTCGTCGCAGCTTTTCACGGTCGCCTCTTTGTAGGCCGTTTTGCTCGATTGAGTTCCTCGTATTTAAATACTCTTTCTCGAGATTTATTATCTGGGCAGATCTTATTGGATGCGGCAATGTTCTGTATTCTGTTGTAGGAACGTATTTCTTGTCAGCTCTGACAAGCGCCTCCATGATGTCGCCGATCTCTACGTCAATCTCCTCCAGTGTGGCCTCGGTCAGGTCTCTTTGTTCGTAATTAGCGAGCTCTTCTTTGTAATTGGTCCAATCGGCTTTTCTATACGACTTTCTCGGCGGGCACCTGACTTGGATGGGATCCATGGACAAAGTCATGACCACTATCTCGTGGTCGCTGGTTGAAGGAGGACCTCTCTCAATAATATAATTGAACTGGAGGTTCGGGGTAGCCAAGACTATATCCGGTTTTGTAGCGGTGTTCTGGCCCCAAAATGTTGGAAATTCGGGTCCCAGGCGCTCTGCTATCCCTCTTTCCAGTAGTTGGTCGAGGTTTCTCCCGGCTCTACTTCTGGCATTTAAATCGCCCATGAATACCGTTTGGTCTCTGTGGCCAAATATTTCAGTAAAATTGTGCATGGGTAAAAAATCTCTCCTTGGGGGCTGGTAGCCTGTCGCTGTTTTTATGCTTATTGCCAGATACGATTCGTCCAGATCCTTTAGCTTCTTGTAGACTATATCGTTGCGGATCGCCATAGCGACGCCGTCGTAATTGATATCGTTAGTGGTCTTGCTAATTATGGTGTAATTGAAGATGTTAATTTTGCTTCTTGCCGGGTCGATATTTATTTCGTTTAGCAATATTATGTCTGGATCTTCTTTTAGGTACGTATTGCTTAGAGAGAATCTTTTCTCGTTCCAACCTGCCACGTTGTGACATATTATCTTGAATTTTCTTCCGTGGGCCATTATTTCTGTTTCCTTTCTTCCCTGCTTCCTCTTCTCTCTGCCTTATGCGCTTCGCGCTCGGTGGGTGATTTTGTCCTTCCACTTCTCTTCTTCTTGAATTTTTCCTTCTTCAACGTACTGCGCATTTCCTACGGGATTTCCAGTTTGCCTGTTGTCAACATGGTGAATGCTTCCCGTTCCGAGTATGGGCCTTCGTACTCGTATTTGTATGCTCCCTTCTTTATGCCTTGTGTCAATTCTTCGTTGTCGTCGGGAAAGGGTCTTTCCTCGGAGGCGTAGATTTTCAAGTTAAATTTATGTTGTTCCTCATCCTCTTCCCTTGCAGGCTTTGGGCCCCCCTCCCAAAGCCTGCAAGAGAAGAGGATGAGGAACAACATAAATTTGGTCCTTCTCGGGTCTGGCTTGCTGCTTTTCCCTCTTTGTTAATTTGGTTGTCTGTGGCTACCTCTATTTCCATTGCGTTCTCTTGTTCCTTTTGCGTGTTCTTCCTTATCCTCGGGTCTCTACTCGCTGCCCTGTTGGCTTCCATAGTTTGCTCCTGGCCAGTGGTCTTTCTCTGTGTTTGGGTCTGGTTGGGTTTCGTGGGCTTGTACTGAATGCTAAGGATATCTGCTGATGGTGGGTTCTCCGGGAACCACATCTCTTCCGAGCCGTTATTTTTGAGCATCATGTTTAGTTCTTTGGAGTAGGAGCCTGGGTTAGCCACGTTTAATACATGTGCATGAAGTATGCAAGCTAGTATGTTTAGTGATTCACCCTGCTTAACTTCGATTACATTCTTCACCGGCTGGATTTTTTCAGCTGTAGCTTTAGCTACCTTGGCTAATGTGAGGTTCTGCATTTCCTCCTCTGCTCTAGCCTTCTCTCTTCTTTTATTCTCGATCTGATCCCTTTTTAGCGGACATGCCATTGCCAGGGTGCGGTGATTCCCACTACAGTTCAGGCATTTCTTTTGCTGTGACCTGCATTCTCGCCACGAATGGTTTTTATCGCTGCATTCTGAACACCATTTAATGTCTTTGATCGGGCAGTCCCTCGTATTGTGCTTCTCGATCGCGTAACAATTGAAGCAAGTTAGGACGCTAATGAACTCGTCAGTTTTAACTTGTTCAGGTGTAATTTTTAAGTTAAATGCGAGGATACCCGTCTCTCTTGCCTTTGCAGCCAAACCGGTTTCCCGGAAAATAACTTTGAATACGTGAATGTATTCTGTGCCGGTCGCTTGGTTGGTAAACTTGATTATCTGTTTTACCCTCGCCCACTGCTGTGCTCTTTCGATTTCTTCCTTTATCTCTTCCGCATTGTGTTCTTCTATCCAGGGATCAATTTGACGGCAGTAGACCGTCTTCTGGGCTTCTATTTGGTGGGACACTTTCGCTTCCAGCTCAATCCTTGCAAACTCCTCACTCGCTTTTTCCGAAAGGACCTTGTCGACATCTCTGTCGTTCTGGCAGATCGCTATATACGAGTTGGTGTAGTCTAGTAACCTAACTAGCACTACACCGAGTTCCCCGTAGATTTCTCTGAAGACACTGGTTCTGATGATGTTCAATTTTCATCATCAGGCATGGAGACCCGAGGACAGTAAACGGGATAATTTATAAACACCTTTCCACGAGATGACCATTCTGAGGATGCATCTGGTGCGACTCAGAGCCATCTCTTGAACCCGTTAACCAGTCCATCAGGGTGGCAAATGACACCTTGGACTTGGTTTATATAAAAAAAGTAAGGAGAAAGTGAAATATAAACAGGTGGAAAGGAGGGGATAATGACAATAATAATTAAGTCTAGTTAGCAACCGCCGGCCGACCCCCCTCCGATGTAAGAGCTGGGCGTTGGATAGACTGCGAAAAGGCTGCAGGCCAGGCTGGATCAATAAATTATATATAATTTATATATTTTATTTTCTAGGCGTTCATATTATAAAAAGATGTTTAAAAACAGTCAATAATTTGTAAATCCTTTAAAATATGTGGACCAGACAATGAACACAGCCGTCTGTTCGATTCCCGCAATTTTACCAAAACAACTACGAGGTAGAGTACGTGGTAAAACACCTCGGTCATATACCACAAAACCATTGTGGAACCACATTCAAAACTAAGTATCAAGATCAGACCACAGCATGGAGGGAAAACTGTTTGAGAAGATAAAGAACATACAATAAAATCAAATACAAGAGTAGTAGTCCATCGATTTCGACGACGACATCCGCAGGACTTGAGATGAGGCTGTGCAAAGAAACTGTGCGTGAATGCTTTTAAAGTGGTCAAGCCGTTTCACTGGTGCAGGCCCTCTCTCTCGGCCTCAGGAGTGAGAGTCCAGCGTTACTCAGGGCCCTCACGACTATGTGTAAGTGCTGTTTTTCATTATATACATTTAAATTTTAGCAACATATTAATAACTATGATATAAATAATAGCTAGGAAAGTGTATTTAGATTGGCAAGCGTTTATTTAACATGCTAGCTGTTTCTTTGGTTGTATTGTCTAGTTAATTCAGCAAGAGGCATGTGCCGAAATTTAAGTTGAGAATTTTTAATGCTTTAGTATGAAATTACTACTAAAAAGGTATAATTTGCTTTGATTCCATAGGTGAAATGATTAATTTGGATGCTGAACCATTATGAGTTGTAGAAAGAGGTTTCGAAAGGTTACTTGCATCAGCTGTAGCCCATGTATCTCCTCTTTCCCGTGGAACATATCTCTCGAAAAGTAATGCCAGAGATGTATGATCTCAAGTTGAAAATACAAGCAAAACTGCCAAGTGCCACAACAGTCTCATTTACGACAGATATCTGGACTAAGAGTGGAAATATTCAGTTTTGATCACTTTACCTACTCGCTTCTTAGCTCAAGACATGAAGCAATAGGTTTACACTTTACCAAAAATGAATTTTCCTGAATCTCACACAGGAATGAGATCATAGAAGAATTATGGCTAAAAGGTGACAAAGTCCATCTGAGAGACTGCTGCTACTTTTGTAATTGGAACAGGTAAGTCGTCTTGTTTTTTCAAGTTGTTATCGCGGCTATAAATTTATTAGTTACCCGGCGTTAATCATTATCATTTTGTCATTAAATACTTGACCAAATGCAGAATAAGTAGCACCAATAGATTTATAGTAATAAAATTGGTTATTATGGCATTATTTGCAAGTTATATAGGTTGCACCGTTTGGCTTCTTATAACGAAAAAATATACAAACTACTAATAAAGATAGAATTTGCAAACATCCAAACAAACTTCTTTTATTTATATATAAATATTTTGTAACATAGATTATGGAATGTATAACAATAAATAAGAATCTTTATACTCTATTATCAGATGATTCCAAAAGTAATATTTTTTTTGTAAGATTCAAAAGGTTACAAAAGATAGTTAAATTGTTAATTTAATCAAGTAGAGCATGTCTTATGTGCTCTTTCGTAACTTCCATAGTATTAATGTGTTTCACTGGTATTCATTTTGGAATGACAGAATAGAATATGTACCAATAAATTGCTGAACTTTAATTGATATTTTACTATTTTTTAGGAATGACTACAGCAACTGGAATTTCTTTTTTCATACAACTGGTGATACATGACGCAAGATTGACCCTCTTCAGTCACTCATCAATTGCTGGTGCTAAACTCAACTATACAATAATCACCAAAATTTCCCACTCATTAAATACAAGATGTTTAAGCCAGATTGAACTCAACGTACTACGTGTTAGGACGTCATGAACGGACATGTTGTGACAGTATATGCTGTAGAATGACATTCCAATATTCACAGCCTTTAAATGGGAGCTGGTGGAAAATATCATTCGAGCGTTGCAACCATTTGAAGAACTAACTAAACAAGCAAGTAGTGAGAATGAATTGACCAGTTTTGTAATTCCAGCAGTTACTACACTACACTATTATCTTTCAGAAAAGCAAGAAGAATAGAATTCAAGCTGCGGAATGTTAAGAATGCTCTGGAGAACCGCTTCATAATTCAAACGAACAGGATCTCTGTAAATCTGAATGAAAAAAGAGCGATATTCGACACTTTTAGATCTCTGCTACAATTTCCCCTTTCAGAAAGATGTGATGGTGTGAAAAGCAACTTGTCGATAATTAGTTGAATAGGAAAAACAGAATAATTCTAATACTTCTGAATCCAAAGAACAAGAATCCATCCGCCCCCAACATTAGCAAAAGAATAAACTTGAAGAAACTAACTATGACATATAGGCTTGCTTTGATAAAATTGCGGACCATTGGACTGAGTTGCACATGAGAATCACTTTACCTGAGCACAATCCTTGTTTCTCAAATTTCAAGCTCATCCAATTTTAAGTCCTCTGCCACATCGCTTCAGAGTAAAAAACCTTTGCATTCTATACTTAAGAAGTAAACAAATACTTGGCACTACAAAATATATAAAGGACTGATAATCTAGTTAAGTGGGGCATAAATATCCAGCAATTTGAAGCCTTAAAACAAATGGTTCTTAAGTATTTAAATTAAATTGCATTTTCAATTAGCAATGAAATAAAAATAAATTACATTTACAAATAAAGGGAATTGGAATGGAAATGCCTAAAAAGGAGCTATATATTCTATTAAATTATTTATATTTTATTGAGCAGAAGCTTACGTTTTAGAATGATAAATAGTGAGCAGGAAAAAATGATTCATTTTTATTTTGTCAAAAATATACTAAAAATTGCAGAGAATATTGACAAAATACAACTAATATGAATATTATTTGCTATTTGAATATTATTAGCTACTTGTCAAATTATTCAAAGCTATGGAATTAAATTTAAGTGGTGGATAATGTGACTGTCCAATAGGGTAAAAAGTGCCGGATATCCGGCACATTCCTACTAATTATTTCAAATAAAATACCTTTACCCCCACCCCCTAAGAAAATTTTGATTTGGGGAAAAGGGAAGGGGGGTTAATGAAGAGTATTCAAATTTGGAAATCTTCGTTGAGTCCAACCATCTTCAGGCTTATGCCCCAAAGGCGCTCCGCGGCGGCTGGATCCCGAGCTTGACGAGCAGGTCGCTTTCCCCTACAACCGCTGCCAAAAGTAAGAAAAAAAATGCAGTTACCCATCAGCGGAGGAATAAGCATAATGTAGGAAAGGAAGCATGGGAGAATTAAAGGAAAGATGAGGATAAAAGGGGTTTTTTCCCTCCATTTAATGACAAAAAGGGTAAAACATTTTACATTTAAACCACTTTAGGCGACTTTAAAATTCCCGAAACTAAATAAAAATTAAGAAACAGAACAAATGCAAGAGGAAAGAAACACGCTCCTGAGTCGAGGGAAGCCCCCTCCCCCAACCCTGAAGTAGGATCAAGCGACCTACAAAAGAGAGAGTCAAATAGAATGGAGGAGGTCAGCGTCCTCCAAAAAGTTAGATAGCCCACAAGTTTGTGTGCACGAACTCGTCCCGAGTACAAAGAACAAGCGGTAGCGACCCCGCCCATCCCGGTACCCGGACAGGTAACGTGCGCGAAAATTACACAGACTGGGACATTCCGGGGGGTCAACGCAGTCGTCGCTCCATCAAATGGCGGTGCGTCCCATAAGTACCCAATTCGAAGCGAGAGGTCGGGAGGAGGAAGACCCCAGGATGCGGAGGTGGGCAAGAATAAATATCCTAGTATGCGGGGACGGGAAGGAATACCCCAGATGCGTGGCGGTAACAAGAGCCTAATATGTGAGGCAGTAGGGCGGGAAGAATGTTCATGCGGGAAAGGGAAGGGAATACCAATAAGGGTAGGGGGAGGGAGAATACCCATAAAAGGTAGGGGGGGAGAATGGCCATGGAGGTGGGGGGGAGATGGCTATGTAGGTGGGGGAATCACCCATGCAGGGTTTGGTTTAGTTTAGTTTAATGGAAAACAAGGTGGCAGCCGCCCAATCCTAATGGAGGCGTGGGAGACACTCAATAAAAATGGGGAAAAGCAAAGGATTAGAAGAAAACAATACAACACAGAGACGCACATTTAAATTACGGACATACAGCACACATTCTAAAAACAAGAGCGGCTGGGGCAATAAACAAATGACATGCGCCAGTCGCAGGGGAGGGCACAGTATAAAAGATAAAACAATAAACCTAAACACAAAAATGGAAAGAATATATAAAAGGGATAAAACGCCACTTCGTGATAGAAATGTAAGGAGGGAGGACGACCGAAGGGAGTCCCCTGATAAAATAAAGCGATGTCGAGCAGGAAAAGCGACCCCCAAAAGGGTAGGGAAGCAAGAATTTCGAAGAGAAGCAGGCGGGGACAAACTACTAAAATGTGAGCCACAGACAGCTCGCGACCGCAAAAGGGGCAACTGGGCCTCCACCCGAAACTAAATAGCCATGGGTGAGTCGCGTGTGCCCAATTCGCAACCTCCCAAGACCGGAGTCGCTGAGATCTAGAGGACCAGGAACGGACAGAGCGTTTAAGGGATAGCTTAAAGAGGGAAACGAATCCCACTCTCTATGACACAAACATGACATACGCCCTGATTACAGGGTAGGAATCCCTAAAGGGCAGAGGGGCTGCATCCGGCACCTCGAGGGCGGCCGAGCGGGCCAGATGATCGGCCGCTTCGTTGCCCGGGACCCCAACAGAACGGGAAGCATTTCTAACTAGCCAGGAGCGAATTCGTAAAACCAAAGGGTGGGTGGACGTAAAAGAACGAACCGCCTCCAAAGCAGGCCGGGAATCGCTAAAAACAATAAAATCTGAAGAATTGATGGATAAAATCAAATTAAAATCCAAAAGAATGGCCGTCAACTCTGCGGTAAAAACGGATACTATAGGAGGGAGGGCGGACCGAAAAGACTCCGTAGAAGACACCGCGGCCGCCCCAGCACAGAGGTCCGACTTCGAGCCGTCAGTATAAATGGGACGCTGGTGAGCATGAGAACAGGCATGTTCAAGAAACAAGCACATTAATAGACGGGGGTCAGTAGACCCTTTCTCGAAATGCCAAAAAGTAGTACAGACCTCAGGAGGGGAAACGTTCCAACACGGAGAGGCGGGAATGGGAGTGCCAACACCCTGGGAATACCCAGGGAGGCGAGATGGTCCCCAAGCCGAAGCTCCAGAGGCCGGGGTAGAGATGGCCACCGATCAAAAGATGCCGAAGAGGACGGGGCAAAAAGGCACTCGTGGACTGGGGGTGAAGGGTATTGCTGAACACGAAATAGATATCGTAGGCACACCTGCAGCCGGTGATATCGCAAAGGAAGCACGCCACACCCCAGAAAAAGGCTAGGAATAGGCGAGGTGCAAAAGGTTCCACTACTAAGAAGGGCCCCAAGCGAACGAACAGAGTCAAGTATCTTCAAGGCTGAAGGAGACTCTGAAGAGTACACCTGACAACCGTAGTCTAGCCGGGATTGAACCAGTGCCGAATGAAGCGACCACAAGGTGCGCTTATCACCACACCAAGTAGTGTGGGATAAAACTCTAAGCAAATCCATAGCCTTGGAACAGGAAGCCCTCAAGCGACGCAAATGGGGCACCCAAGTGAGCTTGCTATGAAGCGTTAGACCCAAGAACTTAAAAATTATGTATACTCAATCGCCGTGCCATCCAAGAAGAGAGGAGGAAGACCAAGGACACCACGACCCCGATAAAAATGCATGGCCTTCGCTTTGATGACCGAAAAACGAAAACCCTTTGAGACAGCACGACCCGACACGGCATCAATTGCCAGCTGTAATCGACGGGCAGCAGAAGGCAAGCGGGGAGATAAAAAAAACAACGCCAAGTCATCCACGAAGAGGGAAGCCAAAACCCCCTCCGGAAGAGTGGACACCGGACTATTAATGGCAACGGCGAAACATATCACACTTAAAACACACCATTGGGAAACGCCCTCCTCTTGAATCTGCAAGCCTGAGAAAGCATCCCCAATAAGGACCATAAAACTACGAGACGATAAAAATTCTTGAATAAAAACCGGTAAAAAGTCCCTCATACCCCAATCATATAACTGACGTAAAATACCATATCTCCAGGTGGTATCTTAGGCCTTCTGAATGTAGAAGAACACCACTAATCACCAGATGGTTGGAGGAAAAAGCCCGTAAAACAGTCTTCCAAACGAATGAGGTGGTCAAGAATACTACAGCCGCTGCGAAAACCGCACTGAAATGGAGAGAGGGACCAAAGGCAGGGAAGAAGGAGCAACAGAGGGACCGCGAGAAGACAAAGGAGTGAGACGACCGGGAGGAGGACGGCGGGACCATACCTCCCGGAGAACGTCAGAGAAGAGACGGCCGGAGGGGGCGAGCTACCCTCGCACCCTGCGACGGGCCTCACGAAAGTCCAGCTTGAGTGAGTCCTGAAGAGCCAGGACCTCCTCCTCAAAAAGGAATACGGGACAAGAAAACATTCATGATTCCCACAAGAGGAGCCATGATACGCCAACGCACAGGCCACACAGCGACGAGCCTACCGACAATTGCTGCTCATATGGCCAAACTGGTGGCAATTAAAACAACGTCTGGGGAGCTCGACATAACGGGACACAGGGACACGAAGATAACCAGCACGAACAAACTGGGGCAGATCCTGACGCTCAAAGGTAACGATGAGCGTACTCGTAGGAACCTTAGCGTGACCAACAGACAGAAACCCTATAAACGTCCGTAACCCTCGGGGACGAAAGTTTATCCTTTAGTCTCGAAACATCATATTGCAATAATTCGTTGGAACGAATCACTCCTTATAAAAATTAAGGCGAAGGTGGGGCACAACCAAAACCGGGACCTCCGAAAGGGAGGACAAATCCCGCACGGCACCACAATGCTCTCGCGAAGATACCTCAACCACTAAATCGCCACTACCACGGGCTCACATACGGCGGGGCGCACCACAGCAGGACTCGAACTCCTCATTCAAATCAAACACGTCCAATTTAGAAAACGGAGATCCTGAACTGGAATTCAGCAACAGGAAAAGAGGATAATCAAAATCAGGATCTCTCTCTTCTGCGAAGGGATCTAACAAGCGCGGAAAAGAGGGCTAATTGACAGGTGTAGTACGAGAACCGGAGAGAATTTCTGATACACCGAGATCGACAAACAAACGTAGATGGAAGGACGATGCAGGATGAAAGAGAATTGGTACAGAAGAAGAAGTAGGGGTTTGCAGAAATAGAAAAAGAATGCCAAGCTGGGACCGGACGGGGCGCCGAGTCCCGTCAGCACGGCGGCCAGGAGAGCAAATCGCCGTGCCCCTTACGGGGCTCATGTGGGGGTGGGGAGAGAATACCCCATGTAGGTGGGGAGGGAATAGTACCCATAACGTCTTCCAGCGCGTGTCATAAAATAAGGGCTAAGCCGTGATTACGGGCTCCTGGCGTGGAAAGATGTCGTGCACCCTAAGTTCTGTCTTTGCGTGCCAACCTTACTGGCAAAGCAGTTGATGGTAAAAAAAAATCCTAAGCGTAATCCAATGGGGTCATGTTCACAAACTAAAAAATAAATAGGACGAGAAAATATAGGAATGGTAAAAAGGAATAGCACCAGTCTCATACCAAAACATGTGAACTCTTCTGTGGTCGGGAACAAGCGGGTTTAAATAATCCTCCGAATGTACTAACTTGACTCGAGAATTCATAGGAACAAACGTACAAACCAATAAAAAGGAACGGCGGTAAAAAGACTTCGCTTAACGCGGTTCATCGTTCGCTCCTCATATGCTTCTTGCTAAAGTTCTCATACGAAGTTAAAAGTGCGAACTACCACTGCCCCCTAAGCGGAAGAAGGATGAGGAGCGAAATACCCACCTGTAGTATTTGCCAGATTCTTGCGCCACGCTTTCATCCACAGCGCAGAAGATGGATGTCAACGCGCCCATGGACGGCGTCTTGGCGAAGACGTTCATAATGACGTTGAAAAGACGCGCGATGAATGAGCCGTAAGTATCGCTCATGTGACGAGAAAGCTCCGTTTGGACAACGCCGGGGTGTACTGCATACGCGCTCACCCCAGAACCTTACAAACAAAATATTAGAATAATAATAGGCAATTTTGTATGGGGTTACTCAAGGCTAGATGCTTTCGCAGAACGCCTAACAACAAGGCTTCGAGAGGCGGGGCTCCATTGACTCTATCCTCTTTTCTGGCGGTCGCCAGCGAGCCCACAACCGCCAATATATTTTAGTGCCCATCTGGCGAAAACTTACAAGGGCATAAGTCGACGTAATACTTACACTATATTTTGAGAAGGGTTGAATAATAATAACCAGGCAATGGCTTCGCCATTTCCCCCTACAGTGGGAGCTTTCGCTTCACTACTAAGATTAAAATTTAAAATCTAAAAAAAAAGCAGCCATCGTTAAATTTTTGAAATTTTCTGAACTTCGCCAATTATAATAATTTTAAAAAGGAACTCTAAACTAAATTTTCTAAACTTCCCCATTTATAATTCTTCCAAAGGTTTTAAAAAAATCACAAAATTTCTATACTTATATTTATTTCTAAACTTTGATAAAAAAAAAGAAGTCATAACTAAACTAAGATGAAATTATTATTGAAATACTCAAAAAATCCCCTTCTTAAATTATAGAGTTGTTAGTGATGACAATATTTCCTCTTAGTTTGTATTGAGCAAAAGCAAATGGTGAATTTCAGAAAAAATATGATTATCAATTTAAATTTTTTTTTTTAACAAAACGAATTCCAAATGGTGAAGTTCAGAAAATTTCTTAAAATGAAGATTTTTTTTCGTCTTCGAATTTTTTATCGAACTTCTTTCTAAAATAGATTTTCAATTTTAATCTTTAGCAGAAGAAAATAACTACCCTAAAAACCAGTACAGCAAAATTAAACTAGTAAATAAATTTAGATAGAAAAAAAAAGATCTGGGGACCTTTTTTTCTTGACTTTAGGCCTAGAAAATAAGGATGGAGCTGGAAAAAACTTTTAGCCAAATTCTTTTCATATACCGTAAAAGAATCTGCGCCTCTTTTTTGTAAGCTAAATTTTGTTATATAAAAAATACCACCCCCAAACCCGCCATGCATTAATTTTAACTGTATCAAATTCACGATTTATAATTTTTTATTTTCATTCTTAGATTCATTTCCTGTAAGACCTCTGTTATCCCGTTTCTGTGCAACATTTGGCAAACATTTCCTAATCAGGCAGCATAAGCCTGAATGTAGTAGATGCTTGTAGTTTGCACACCAACCACAACTAGCCAATAGTTTTCGGTTGTACAAAGAAGGGATGCGTGCACTTTAGTTAGCTCCAACATTGCCCTTTTAACTTCAATTATAATTGCGCCCCATTGCAATGAATTATCACTAGCTCTATAATTGTACCATTTTTTTATTCTTTTTTTTAAGAGCCTATCTGGCGACTGTCCACTTGGGCATAAGTCGCGGGATTCATGACAGCCTAACACGAGGCTACTTTAAAATAAGAACACGAAAACACAACGATAAAAACTACTTTCACAAAGTGCATGGTAGAGTGCGGCGTCACACTCATCGGGGTGCCATGAAGTGTCCGAAGAGCACTTATTTTGGCCGCATTCGCCAGAAGGCTCCCGTCCGAGAAACGGGTCACCTTCGGCTCTCTACCAATTGCACTAGCTAATCCTCTCTTCTGATGGATCATGTTGCCCTTGGCCAACATGGTGCCATCAGTGGAGCGAATAACGAGGAAGCGTTTGAAGTAAGCGGGCTCGAAAACGCCAGGTAACTTCTGAATGAGGGGCCCCGATGTTATCGAGGCTCCGCCCTGTGAACTTTTGGTCTTAGTCATAGTCAGGGGCTCCGCACCCAGGGGGGCAGCGGGGCCGGATGTGACGATCTTGGCTTGATCGCTTACCAAAGTGGCAGAAGACCCATCCGACCCCGCAGCCCCCGCGGATGGAGATGAGACCAGAGTCTTCTTAGTCTTTTTCTTTTTAGGAGAGAGGGCGGGGAATGAACCCGCTTCTCCCCTCCGCCGGCAGGAGCCCCCAGGCCAGATGGAGCGGCCTCAGCCAGGTCCTTCTCCGAGATGGAGAAGGTCCTGGTAGTCGCAGGGGCACCGGTCAGAGGAGATCCCTACCCTCCTTGTACTGCCTTGGAAACCCGGGCCGTTTGAGGAGGACCTTGCATAGGGGCGGATTCGGGTTCGGTGCTTGGCGCCGAGCCCGGATTCTCCCCCATGGAAGGCCCTACCGTCTGAGGCTGGGTTGCCTCAAGGACCATGTCTATCTCAGGAGGGGCCTACAGTTGGCCATCCCCTCCCAGGAGATCGCAGGTCCCCTTGGCAGCGTCATGAGTCTTTTGTGGGGAGGCACAGGCCCTAACCCCGGCAAGGTTTAATATTCTTGCCAGCAAGGGAAGCGACCGAAGGGGCCTGGCTTCCCTACCGAGCCGCTTTACTGGGGAGCGGTCGGCTATGGGTTGCCTGCTGCCTTTCTTGGCAGTGCCCTTGGAAAGAAAAGGGGGACCACCTGGAAAAAGGGAGGTGCTTTCACCTCCAGAGAAGGGGGTGAGGGGGAGTCCCATACATCGGTAGGCGAAGAAGAGTAAGCCTCCTTTCCGGTTATTAGAGATATATGGAGTGTTCCCTGCGCAAGCACAGGGGGCGGGGACCTCCATTTTTTTGCTGGAGCTGCCCGAGGGCGGCTCCGTTGATGAACAAGGGGAAATGGGGACAGATTTTGTTATTGTTTGGTTTGCATTCATGGGCATGACGACCCTATTTTTTCCACGGGAAGCAATCGCTCATCACCCCTGGCAGTAGCCCGCCCTGCAAGGGGTGCGTACAGGCCTGGCAGAGCCAGATGCCGCCATTCAGGACCACCCCTCCCGCCTGGTGGCCTGGCGGATCCACCTTGGACACGGCGTAAAATTGATAGAGTGTGAAGAGGAAAGGAAAAGGGATGTGAGGAAGGTATGGGTGGAGATGAAGCAGGTTGTTAAAAACCCACCATCACGAACCGGAGCTCAGGGGTTAGGAATATTCTCCCCTCCCCCCTCAGCCCCGATCCGGGACGGTTGGCTGAGAAGAAGGTCAGCATCTACCCTGTGAAATTAGAGGCCGACCAGAGAAAGTTGTGGGAGGTTGTATGAAAAGCGACGAAGTAAGGGAGAAATACAGGCTGTCTGAAAGAAGGAGAAGAGGCTAAGCTGGGGTCGGACGGGGTGCTGAATCCCGTCAGCACGGCTGCCAGAAGTCATAACCAAACTAAGATGAAATTATTATTCAAATACTCAAAAAAATCCCCTTCTTAAATTATAGAGTTAGTGATGATGATGATGATAAGATTTTTTAAAATGACTGAAAAATTAATGTTTTTTTTTTCCTTAGTGGCCAAATGACTTCTGTTTTTTGCATTTTTTTGCAAAACTAATTACAAATCGGCAAGTTCAGAAAATGTATTAAAATTAAGGAATGGATGTTTTTAGTTTTTAGTATATAAAAACAATTTCAGGTGAAAAAGGTTCTTTTTTTTTTAAGACAGAAACCCTGCAGGTATATTAAAATTTTTAGCAGTTATTTCTAATAATTCTTTTATAATATCAAAAAACAAAATGGTGAAGTTCAAAAAATAAATAAGTATCAAAATTTTTTAAATTTTTTAAAACCCAAAGAATTACAGTCATTTTTATATATCTTCTATTCTTCTTCTATAATCTTCTATAACTCTATATTTTAGCAAAGTGATATTTTGAAAGGGGGGGGAATTTAGTTTAGAGTTCCTTTTTAAAATTTTTATAATTGGCGAAGATCAGAAAATTTATAAAAATTTAACCATGGCTGCTTTTTTTTTAGATTTTAAATATTTAATCTTAGTAGCGAAACGCAAGCAACCTCCGTAGATGGAAGTGGCGACGCCATGGCTGGTCGATTTATAAGACCAAGCCAGAATGGATAAAGTAAATTTTCCATTCTCTTCGAAAGCAGAAATAACAATTAAAATAACTGATTGGTACCCAATTATTTTGGTTTGCGTTAGAAAGGTTGACTTATGCGATATCTTCTTGTGACTGTGAGAAGAGCTCCTTCCGAGGGCTTCATGAAGAGCTTAGTTAGCTACAACATTGCCCTTTTAACCGCATATTATAATTGCGCCACCTGTACCAAGTACTCGGGGCAGTACTTGACAGAAATGTACTGGGGAGCACTGCATCCCGCGATTGTATCTATTCAGAGGCGACAAAACTGACTTGATACCATTGGGGCATTGGGGGCTGGGTCTACGAAAAATTCGAGGCGCAAGGACACTTAACTTTAAATTCCCGTCCGCCGTCTCCCATCTATTTTGCCCCTCAAACGGATGGGCTATCCTGATTTCTGCTATGTGGCCAGAGTGGGGAATAACGAAACGCTGCTAAGGTCACTCAGTTTGTGCAGACTGTTTGGCGCCCTCATGGGGGTGGTCTTCAAGGCATGCTTAGGGACACCAAGGTAGGGCGAAGACCGTATACCAGCAGTCAGATCAATCCACACCCTCGGGGCGTTGAAAATCGAGAAAACACCACCCACCCATAACTGGGCATTCTGTGTAGGGCTCAACTTAGACTGGAGTAGAGGCTTCAGCACATAGAGCCCCATTGTTATGAACGGGCATTGACCCCATGAAAAGGATTGGTAAACTTACTTTCAGGCCTCCCTCTCTTCTGCGGGGTGGGTGGGCCCTAGGAAAGTAACCACGTACCCAGAACGGGTCCACAGGTCCTTGAGGTCGGAGATGTTGCATGTTGGTCTGAGGCTTGGGCAGTCAAGGTGTTGGTTTTCTCAGTGTTGGCTGAATCTGTGGCATGTTGGCGATGGGCTGAGGGGGTTATTCTGTGTGTGTGTGTGTGTGTATTGTTGGAGTAGAGCTCTTGCTAGCCAAGTGGATACGGCGTTGGTCTGCTAACGTCGCGGTACCGGGTTCGATCCCGGCACAGCGGACACAAACATCAGGGCTGTCCTCAGCCTTGTATTGGGTGGGTAGATCTTACAAGTCTCATCCCACACATAGCCAATTACAACACTACTTTACTTTCTTTCATCTCCCGTCTTCGCAGCACAACACATACACATTCTCTGTTCCAAGGAATCTTGCCGATGGGTATCTATATCCACATAACTCTGATGCGGAACAGGTCCTTCTGCCCCGGGGCGACGAAGGTTCCACCTGAACGCTGTTTGGCCCCTCTCCCCGAGAGAACCAGCCCCTGGTGCCCTAGGGCTCACCAGCGATTGTCATACTGACCTTTATGTCTAGATCATTATCTGGTCGGTATCCAGCTGGATAAAGGCAGGTTGGCGAACCACCACTGTTGGAGAGATATGGAAAGGCCTGACTTTAGATGGCGCAGGATGACTGTATGATGTAGTGATTTATCTGATTGGTTAATTGTGGGAAGGGAAGGGGGCGTCATTTATTACATCGTTTGGTGGCAGAGTATTCAGGTCTTTGGGTGAGGGTGGTGTGGATGCATTTAATTAGGTTGTGGTTTGGTGGTAGTAGGTTTTGAGGAACAGCTGTTGGAAGTAGTGTGCTGGATGGGTTAATTGGGGAGGAGATACTCCAATGGCATTGAAGTGCACCGACCTCACTGTGTGGTAGTTTACGATGACAGACGTCGAAACCTAAAAAGCGAAAGCCAACGAGAGCATCGCCGCGAGTCTGTAAGGAGAACTTTGTAAAGTGGTGAATAGGGGATACGTGCGGGAGATACATATCCAGAATCTTCTAAAGAGGAGACTTCGAGGCGCTCTGGTCAGTAGAGGATCTGCAAACCACGTTGAGGCAAAACGGGATAGAGGGGGGAAGGGGGCGAGAAAATAGACGCTGCTGAAATTCACTTGGATACTGTTCAAGAGAAGTTAAGCAGCATTTTGCACATAGAAAAGAAAAGTCAAGACGTGTGAAAATTCCATTGAAATGTGAAGGTGAGTGGGTGTACAGCGCACCTCATCCATACTTTTTTTTTTTGTTCTTGTTTTTTTGACTTAGAATATCCTGATACTAGGCTAGAATTATAATTACGGCGACTTATGCCCTGAATGCTGTCGCCAGATGGGCGAATTAAAAAAAAAAACCCACCCTCATCCATAAAGGACGAGAGAATGGAGGCGAGAAAGGTGAAACGTCAGTTAACCCAAGCAAAGAAATGAAGGCGACATAAAAATTTCCACCATTGTGAAAAGATTCTAATAAAAAGGCGCCACTCATCCAGAAAAAGACGACTGGCGCCCATGCTTGCGAGTGTTCCTCGCTTCTTATGCCAGCGCTCCAACCACCCAAATCTGCCCCCCCCCCCACCTTTAAACCAGCCTCAAGTGAACTAAAAGAAAAAAAATCGAGACAAAAACACATTTCTCATAAGGGTAACAATAATAAGGGTTTACCTTTCATTTTTTCGGCCAGGCTTTTAGTGAAGAGGATATTGGCTAATTTGCTTTGCCCATACGCTTTAATCGGGTCATAGGACTTCTTCAAATTGATGTCATCCCAATGCATACTGCCATCTGGGGAGTGAAACTGGAAATTAATCGGGGTTCACACATCATTTGGTGGGAAAACCAAAGGGAAGAGTTGGAAAATGGATCTACCGCTTTTATAACTTGATTCGATGATGGGATGGCAATTATTATTGTTAATAACTCCCTTGGAGCGGGTGACCTCTTCTCCCTCCCACCGCTTGGGAGATTACGGGAGGAACGCTTGGATCGCTGTAGGACCCCGTCAACGTTACCACTCGACGAATTACCCCTGTCATTAGATGCGAAATCCACCAAACCTTACTCTATGATTCACCCATGACTGCACGCGAGATCCACCAAACCATACTCCATAAATCACCAATGGCATTACAAGCGAGATCCACCATATCTTACTTACTCCACAAATCACCCATGCTATTACAGACAAGATTCGCCATATCCCACTCTAAGAATCACCCATGCCATTACACGCACGATCCAAACCTTACTCCACTAAACAGATTAAAATTACGAGGTCATACAAACACAGATACTCCATGAAACCTCCCTACCGCGTAACCAAGAACCCATTACCCCCCCCCCCCCCTAATACCAAACACAGACGAGATATATTTTGGGGTAAAATCATTTCCCTAAATACTATTCCACCGGATATCAACCCAAGTGAAACCTCCATCCTTGAGTCGCCATGGCAAGGCTCCGGTGCGATCATCATAAAAACTAAACCCATACACACACCGAACCGGTCTAACAGATAGATAACCTCACCAGGAACTAGATAGAGCTCAACACATATTCACAACATGTGAGTAAGAATAATGTATGGAAATAGCCTTGTGAAGAGAATGTAGGAGAGTGAATGCCGATGTGTGAGACGGGTTGGAAGAGCAGGTAAAAATGGATTGGTTGTGTAAGTGACTGAATGATTGTGTGAGAGTGAGGAGTGAGTGAGTGTGTGCGTGTGTATGGGAGAGAGCGAGAGAGAGAAAAATGAGTAACCGACGGGGAGGACGTGGATGATATTGCGTGTGTGGTTGTTGATGATGACTAAGAAGCAAAAACCAACACTAGTGCCCCCCATCCAATTCTAGCCATTATTATTTATATTAAAACTCGAAAACCAACGAGAGCATCTACGCAAACTGATGCTACAGAATAGAAAAAAAAGGATTAAGGCGTTAAGTCCCTTCAAAAATTAGCACGGGAAAGATGGCGTTAAGACCCTCCTTCGGCAAAGAGGATTCCTCACATTGATGCGCCAACGACGAGACGTTGACGATTCTGCTGGGAGCGGCGGCCTTCAGGTTCTCCATAAGCAGCAACGTGAGGAGGAAATGGCCGAGATGGTTGGTGCCGAACTGGAGTTCGAATCCCTCCTTTGTCTCCATCTGCGGCGTCACCATCACACCTGAGGGGGAGCGACTATTAGTCAGGGCAGAGGCGAGTGATCGGCTGATGGTAAAGGGAATTTTGGCGCCAATTAGCCCGAGTAGAAGCAACTAAATTACGACTATTCGTCTTTTGGTCAAGGAGTTTTTAAGTTCTTTGAGGGGGGAGGGTGAGAAAAGGGAGTACCCATGAGTCAGTACTCATTTGTACATCCTTAACCTAAAAGAGCACTTGTACTCCATCTTTGTGTTTAAAGATAAGCATAAACTAATGAGGGCATCTTCGCCAGAAAGTCCGAGAAATCTGTAAAGAAAATAGGAAAACCGGAGTCACTTCTGAAAGGCATCGGGGCTGGGAAGGTACGCGATCCTCCAGATTCTGACTTTCTCAAGTGCCTAGAGCAGGGGTCGGCAAGATACGGCCCGTCCACCTAAATTGTCTGACCCGTATTCTCCAAACGAACTATTATCTACCCGGCCCGTCCTGTCTAGATATAAAAATATAAATTTTAGATTTTTATTTCTAGACTTTTAGATTCTAAATGTCACTTGTAAACTGGTAGAATGTTAAGAGGTTTTCTCGAATATTCGAGAACAATCAGTTATCAAGAATTTATGCGACAGCTTTCTGGAATAGTTCTGCCTGTGTATAAATTATGCTGGGAATGTTAGATTAAGGTAGTCCATTTCAGAAAACCATTGAGGCTAGATGTGTCGTGAGTTGTGACATAACAAGTGAATTATTATATTCTATGAATCTACAAAGTTAACTTTAAAGTGACTTAAACAAGGTAAGTAAGTCTGAAAACATTATGTTAAGAAATTGTAAAATAAATTGTTATTCAATTTAATAAATGGTTTTAAATGATTTAATTAAATTATCAAACATAAGTCTATTTCTTTAGTAGAATTGCCCAACAAATAGTCTCCCATGGAATTTACAAAAGCCATTGAAGTAAATAAATTTTTTAGGGCTATCTATGATATGTATACATTTTAGCATTTGAATAACGCTTATCGCATAAAAATGAGGCAATTTGGTTCTGAAATACGAGGGGCGGTCAATAAGTTTTGCGAATCGGTAGGGCAAAACAGAGGAAGGGGGATGGCTGTTTGTAGGGGTGTTAGGACAAGTTATGACAAGGCAGGACCTGCAGCCGCACGCTCCTGCCTCGTCTATTTAAGAAGCAGTAGCTCATCGCAGATCGTCAGTCACAAATTTTTCAACAATGGAGAAGGTTAAGCACCGCGCAGTGATCAAATTTTTGACCAAGGAAGGCAGGAAGGCAGGAAGGCAAGAATACAAGAGAGACCCATAAACGCATGGTTGCAGTGTACACCGACACCGCCCCTTCCTATGCAACCATTGCTCGCTGGAATAGGGAGTTCCGCCATGGTCGTGAGTCCCTTGAAGATGACCCCCGTCCAGGACGCCCGTCAGACGTGACTAACGAGGACAATGTGGCCCGTGTGGAGAGGATCATCCTCGAAAATAGACGGGTGAAGGTCGAAGAAATCGAGCGAGAACTTGGGATATCACATGGAAGTGTTATCAACATCATCCACAACAATTTGGCCATGACCAAGGTCTCTGCCCGTTGGGTCCCTAGAAACCTCACGCCCCATGATCGATTTCAACGTCGTCAAAGTCCACAAGGCCAGAGTTGCACAAGCTGCCCTGTGCGAGTGCGGATTCGAGGAGCTCAACCATCCCCCCTACAGTCTAGATCTGGACCCTAGCGACTACATTTTATTCCGCCAGCTAAAGGCTGCACTGCATGGACGCCGGTTTGGGGACGATGAAGATGTCGAGCTCGCCGTCCAGGAGTGGATTGAACAGCAGTCGGGAATTCGAAGCCTCAGGGACAAGTGGCGCAAGTGCATTGAAGTCGAGGGTAGTTATATTGAAAAATAATAAAACACTTTTCCTCATATCCGAATTGCAAAACTTATTGACCGCCCCTCGTATATTAATTTTTGCGGGATAGTGATAAAGAATGAGGGCCCATGCATAACCCCCACCCCATAACAAAAAATGAATGTATTTTTTTCTTCTGAAATTCGACATATCAACTAAGGTGTTAATGACTGTTTTTGATAGTTTTGTGACACTGGAACTAACTGGCAATTTATTTTTCTAGGAAATTCCCAAATAACAACAAAACGCGGGAAGGTAGATGCAGAGTGTCCAGTTTCTCAAAACACATGGATAGAAAAGTACTTTTTTTATTCAACGCTTCGATAATTCCATTTGCCATAAATAAAGGAGTTCAACATCAAGAGACAATATGAAACTAAACACCCCAAATTCAGCGAATTTATTGGGCAAATGAGGAAGGACGAAATTCATAAGTTCGATATTCCAAAAACGAAATATGGAATCAGAAAAAAAGTGCACGTGCCATCTATGAAGTGTCGAAATTGATAGCAGAAAACATGAAACTTTTCCCTGATAGGGAATGGGTGAAAAAATGAATGATTGCTTGCTGTAGTAGACATTTTAGGTCCGGAGACAAAAACTTTATTTTCGAATGTCTGTCTCTCTGCAAGAACAGTTGCATGACGAATAGAAGGAATGTCATTGGATCTGAAAATTAATTTTAAAAAATCATTACAACATTTTAAAATTCTTCTCAATAGCATTTGATGAGAGCACCAATTCTACCGACACGGCACAAGTTGCACTGTTTGTACGGGGAGTAAGCAAAACTTTCGACATTTTTGAAGAATTTGTTCAACTGGTACCTATAAAAGGCATTAATACAGGAGCAGACATTCTTGAAGCACAGCTCCAGTGTACTACAAACGTAAATCTGGACATATTAAAGCTAGTATCCGTAACGATCGCTGGAGCTCTGGCTATGGTTTGACAAAGTAAAAGTGCCGTGGGTCTGCTTCAGAAACACGCGGAAGGTCTCGGAAGTAAACACAGTCATCAAAAGTGGACTGCATAATCTACCAAGAAGCGGTGTGCTCTAAGAAATCAAATTTAAACGACGTGATGGGCGTAGTGGTGAGAGCAGTAAACGTATTTTGTCCAGGGGATTAAACCACTGTCAGTTTAGACAAATTTTAACGGAAGGAGAGAATCAATATAAGGCTTTGGTTTAGTTCTGCGACGTTCGCTGGCTCAGTCGAGGCGCTATGCTGGAAAGAGTATCATCTGCACTGCGGGAAGATATAGCTGGACCCCTTGAGAGCAAAAACATGAATGTCACATAATTTCGCGATCCCAAATGGCTTTCAAGACTGGCATTTCTAGTAGATTTAACATCCCATTTAAACCGCTTGAATTTGCAGCTTCAGGGAAAAATCAATTAATACACGATATGTGGGGACACGTAACCGCATTTGAAACAAAACTACGATTGTGGGAATGTCAGCTGGAGAAATAAAATTATGCTCATTTCACTACATTCCAGGAGAGTAAACTTACAAATAGCCACATATTTGTGACTGTCATACGTGCTTTAAGAACGGAATTTGCCTTTCGGTTCGCTGTCATGCGATCACACAGTCGATTTCAAACTCACTTCTCCGTTTGATGTGGAAGTGGACAACGTACAAGAAGAATTTCAAACGGAACTCTTTGACATGCAATGGAATGAATTATTAAAATCAAAATTTCACGCAAAGGATGCATCTTTATTGGATTTTTATAAGTATGTTTTTGAACCTGGGCTGTAGAGCAACTTGACTGGTCAGGTGATGAAAATGGCATCAGTGTTCGGTAGCACGTATGCGTGTGAGCAATTATTTTCCACAAAGTAAAATATACCAAAAGTAAGCTAAGGACACGAATCACGGATGACCATTTAGAAAACCTACCGCTTCTGGCTTCAACCTCCTTATCAACTGATTTCGAAAAACTTTCGATCCAAAAACATCAAGCATCACACTAATTGTGTGCCTTATAAATATCAATAGTTTAATGTAAAATTTATAATGTATCCAAAATAAAAAAAACAATCTATTATACTTTATATTTTCATGTTTTATTATTATTACCTTCATTTATTTATTATTAGGTACCGAATATAACATCTATAATTATAATAGTTTAAATTTTATAATGTAAATTAGGAATGTGGCCATCCATCACTTCATAGACTTTACTTCTGGCCCGTAAGCTGAAAAAGGGGTGCCAACCCCTGGCCTAGGGGCTATACGAAAACCTTCCTTTCCAAACCTTTGGACAACGATTCTTGGATCGGGACTCGAACCTTGGACTAGAAGCAACTGTGATTTCACGAGTCAGCGGAGAACCTGCTTCTGCACAAGCGAATTGCTCCTCCAGGGGCGGCCCTGGAGGAGCCCTCAGTCCATCGTGAGGGTAAGAGGGGCAAATTTTAAGCGCGAACCAACGAGGGCATTTGCGCTGGACCATCTGTGAGGAGACATATGGAAAGTGGTGAAGAATATACCGAAAATAACTAAGAGCCGCAGATCCTTCTGCGTCGGGGTGGGGCGCTACCCCTCCACCTACCTGCATTATTGATTAGGATATCGATGGTGGGTTCTTTTTTCTTCAGAACCCGGGCGCAGTCGGCGACGGACTCGAGACTCGTCAGGTCCAGTTGGTAAACCTGGACCCGTTCCCCCTTCCCGTCTTCGCTCAGCTCCTCGGCCGCGACCCGACCCTTCTGCACGTCTCGGCACAAGATTATGACCCGGGCACCTGCAAATAATAATCATTAACCGCATTCCCAAATGGTGGGGTTCGTGAGTATCGACGCAACTAAGGGCATGAGTAGACGGGGTCAATGGGCGATCGCGATAAGAAAATTTCAGGGACGGGGCCCACATCCGGGATTAGTCGTCTTTTACGACACGCGCCGGAGGACAGTATGGGTATCCTTCCTGTACGTCAGATAGGCGAAAAATCATTATTATTACTGTCATCATTATTATTATTATTTGGGCATACAGCCAATCAGTGGTCAGCCCCCCTCCCATAAAAAAATAATCATACATTCCACCTGCACACCACACCATTTATAGCGACAACACACATTTCAGCACCTACACTACTACAGAGAGATGCAAGAAGGAAATAGACACTTGCAGTTTTATGACAATGTTTTTATTCCATTTTTTTTTGGGGGGGGTGATTATTATGAGTAGTATGTATTTCGATCTTTTCAAACATTTAATATTAATAGTGTAATTATGTGCCAAATATCCAAAAGCTTGTCGATTATTTCTTCAGCTCACTCATTCCTCTTCTTAATATTGGTCATAGTTAAAAAAGTCTTCCTCTTGGTTGTACCTCCTTAATATCCAAGAATGCAACTAATTTACTGCTGTTCATGGGTTGATTTTTCATCTTTCTGCCACATTAGAAGCTTTTAACCGAGGGTTAATATTAATAGTGTAATTATTAAAGATGCCTAAAAAGCAAAATTCCAAGGAAATTTCAGATTTTCAAAGATGACGGGATTGTTTGTTCAATCTGAGGGTAGGTCATCTCAGAGTGCTAGGAAGCTTGAAATAAACCCCTTTCTTCCGTTAATTAAACTATAGTTAGGTTTTAAAAGAGTAAAACCACCTAACTGACAACCTGGTCTTCTTGCGCCTTCTGAAAGATCTCTTCCTGCTGTTCAAACATCCATTGAGATCAACCCTCGGTTAAAAGCTTCTAATGTGGCAGAAAGATGAAAAATCAACCCATGAACAGCAGTAAATTAGTTGCATTCTTGGATATTAAGGAGGTACAACCAAGAGGAAGACTTTTTTAACTATGACCAATATTAAGAAGAGGAATGAGTGAGCTGAAGAAATAATCGACAAGCTTTTGGATATTTGGCACAGCATATTTTTTTTCTGGGTCTGGGTGAGTTAAGATTTGCGGAATTGATTTACACAGTGGAATGGTATGGGATTGGAGATTACCCCCTTCAGGAGTTTTACATAAACAGTTTACAAACGAGAGTGAAACATGGTGGATTTTATGTTATGGTGTGGGTACTATTTTAGAATGATGGAAGGTCAGAGGTGGCTGAGTGTCCAGGCGATATCAACAAAGGAAAATGCATTTACATTCTTCAAGAGGGACTTCTACAGTGTTTTCAAATGGTCAGCTTGAAAAAAAGTGGTTTATTCATGGGAAATGAGACTCCCTGTGATACTGCAAAAAGGCCCCCCCCCCAAAAAAAAAAAAGGTAGGACCAAAGGACAATCAAACTACTTCCGTGACCGAGTCAGTCCCCTGACTAGATCCCAATAGAAAATGTGAGGGGAATACTAGAAAAGGCCTTGCGGAAAAGGTAAAAGAAAAAAGAAAACCAGCAACAAGGTCATAATTGCTGAATATCTTAAGACCAAATATGGTCGGGAATATCACAAACTGTAATCTCAGAATGAATCAATTCTATGCCGAGCGAGTTGCACCTCTAAAAGGAAGTCAAAAATGTCGTAATAAGTATACTTTCATTGTTCAAAATGTATTCTATTCCTAAATTTACAAGTAAAGTTATTTCAATAGCTGGGTGTATATTTACTTCATCTCTAATACCTTACTTTGTGTATTCACTTTCCAGCTTAACCTCTTTCGCACACATCTGCAAACGTTTCACTCAACTTGTTACCAACATATCAGCATACACGTCTTTCATAATCCAATGGTTCCGCTCATAGGTGGGCGCGATAACGAAAAAATGTATCACGATAACCGATAACTGGTGATAAATTTATCACCCGATAAGGTGATAATCGATAAATCCAAAATTATAATACAATATTGATTATTGACTATATATAGCGTTATTTTCTAATACAATAGTAAGAATATTTGAATACTGTTTCTTAGTTTCTTACCTGGTGAGGCTCTCCATCTCCACATAGGTTTTGAGGATCCTCTTCCCCAGCTCGGACCTACCTATTTCTGCCTCCAAGGCACGCGCAGCTCGCCCTGTACTAAACTGGAACCAAAAACTTAAATTATCGATTATCGCTAGTTTGGAACCAAAAGTATCGGCGATACCGATGAATCGATAACACGGAAAAAACAATATCGGATAACCGGTAACCCGATATCGTTATCGCGATAACGCCCACCTATGGTTCCGCTCTCGAACCCTAGTCACACTTTTGCTACTAATTTTCGTGTACACCTCTCTCGATATACCATCCATGAACACATTATAAAGCCAAGGTAACATTACGCAGCCAGGTCGCACGATACAATCTCTACTAAACTCCCCACTTAACTCTAATTCCACGCTTATACATAGTACGATTTACTGAGGAACCAGTATTTTCAAAAAGCGAGCATCGACACAGGATACAACACACCCAACAGGGCAATATTATTATTATGGTAGAGGATTATGACCGCCGATCGACGCTAAAGCGTCTATCTCAGCGAACGGTTTAAGGTCAGTATAAGGGATAGGAACAGGACGAGCGAGATCAGAGGCCGACCGCGCAGTTCGATCGGCTGCCTCATTGCCAGGAACTCATACGTGCGAGGAAACCCAGCAAATGCTTATCAGTTTTTGCGAGGAAACAGTGGCCTCGTGCAAGTGTTGACGGATCTCGCGGACAATAGGGTGGGGAGAATAGTAGAGGGACAGTGCGGAAATCGCACTCCGAGAGTCCGACTATATTACGAAGTCGTTGGAGGCTTGAAGACGGGTTATTAGAAGGGCCTCCCTTAGGGCATAGAGCTCCGCAGAATAAAGTGAGTACCCAGAGGGGAGGCAAAAGGAGGAGGTGTATCGGGGCACCGTCTCCACGATGACGGCACCCGATGAGTTTAGATGAGAGCAGGAATCATCCGTAAAGATGGCCGTGCTCTGAGGGAGGACAAAGGTATGGCTAAGGAACTTTCCACGAAGAACCTCAGCCAGTGTAAAGGATTTTCCAGGAGACGGCAAGTGGCTGCATATCCTCGCAGGAACCAGCATCCAGGGTGGGATCCCTGCGAAGGATATCCGGCAGATTTGATGAATGGTGAAGGAGGGGGCAGTGAAGAGAGGAGAGACAATTTTAGGGAGCTTTCAATGGCCCTCAGGTAAGGGGTCACCTGTAACTATTGGAAAAGTAGGGGTAGAGATGAGTCTCCGGGAGCGTATGAGAGCCTTCGTAGCTAGAAAGTTCCGTCGCTCCTTTAGGAGAGGGACGTTACAATCTGCCCGAAGGCTTGTGACAGGTGAGGAGCGGAAGGCTCCAGAAGCCATCCGCAGAGCGGAGTTTTGTATAGATTCGAGACGTCAGAGGGTACAATGAGACGCTGAGGCGTACACCTCACATCCGAAGTCGAGTTTGGGGAGAAGATTTTATTTATTTATTTTTTTAAAGAGCTCATCTGGCGACTATTGGGGAGAAGAAGGGCACTGTAAAGGCGCAGCAAGGTGCGGCGGTCAGCGCCCCAGTTAGTGTGGGAGAGAAGTCGTGGAAGGTTGAGTGTCGGACGGGTGCAGTAACAAGGTGTTCCATGTGAGGCCCCAAGACAACTTCTCGTCAAGTACCAGGCCAAGGAACCTCATTGACTGCTTAGTTGGGATCGGAGTACCAGACATAAGCAACGGACACCCGGAAAAGAACGGAACAAGACTTAGAAATTTTTTATTATTATTTAATAGTTTTTAAGCACAGTCCTTATTTAGGCTCAGTGTGCTGACAGAAAGAAGGAGAAGAGGCTAAACTGGGGCCGGACGGGGCACTAAGTCCCGTCAGCACGGCGGCCAGGAAGGCAAATCGCCGCACCCCTTACGGGGACTTAGAAGGAGAAAGAAGACGCCCAATCCACGGCTGCAGTGACTGCGAGTTGGACCTGTCGGGTGACCAGAGATCAGTGATTTACCGCTAAGATAAATCACCGGGTCGTCAGCGTAGGGCAAGCTATTGATAGTTGGAGGGAGTGAAGTGGTAACAGTATACATGACGAGAGAAAAAAGGAGGACACTCAGGACAGATCCCTGAGGGACTCTCTCTTCCTGTGGATAAGGAATAGATGTAGAGGAACCGACCCAAACTTGAAAGGACCGATCGCGAAGGAATTCCGAGAGGAAAGTTGGCATATAGCTGCGGAAGTTAAGAGAATGGAGACTTCAGAGTATGTAGGATCTAGTGACAGTGTCGTATGCCTTGCGAATGTCAAAGAAGACAGCCAACAAGGCATTACGTTGTGAGAAAGCCTCCTGTGCGTCGTGGCTGAGGTGCAGGAGTAGATCTAATACACTGCGAAACTGGCATACATGAAAAAGAGATTGTGTTTCGACAGTGAAAGAAAGACGAGACGCCACCATCCTCTCCATGACCTTGCAGGAACAGCAAGTCATGGCTATGGGACGATATGACGAAACATCTGCAGGGTCCGAATCTAATTAAGGTGCCCTCAATCCAGATGTGGTTGTATAGATCGAGAAGAAAGTGGAGAGTAGAAACTTGTAGGTGTTTGAGCAGATACTATGGGATTCCGTCAGGACCAGGGCTAGTTGGGCGACATGAGGCGAGGGAGGTTTTTTAATTCTGTTAGTGAAAATAACCAGTTATAGTCCTCGTCTGATCTGAGAGAGAAAGCTGGACGATAACAGTGCGGTGCCTGGCAAACTTGTCAGTCACCTCATATCCATCATAGAGGTAGCCATTGCCTTCCCTAATAACGGGCTGGCGCGGGGATGATGTCTTGCCAGCAACACCGCGAACCCGGCGCCACACTTCGGTGGTAGAGGAGGAGGAGGAAAATCCGGACACATAGGATCTCCACGACGACCGAGGTGCCTCTTTGAGGCATCGGCGAATGAAGGCCCGTGCCCGGTTTATTTTTTTCTTTATGTTGAGGAAGACGGGTTCGGCAGTAACGGCGTCCGACGCGCTTCTTTCTACGAACCACCTCGCTGCACGCCGGAGACCACCACGGAACGGCCCTGGGTGGACCGCACCTGAAGACCTAGGAATTTAAGAAGTAGCTGCAGAAATGATTAGAGTTGAGGAAGGACAGAGCCTCATCAACTGTATGAAAATCATGCACTAGCCTAAAGCAGACTGTATTAGCTTGAAAGCTACCCCAGTCAGCCCTACGGAAGTGCCATCTTTATCCACGGATAGATTCGGAAGGTGAGGGGATAGAGAGAGGGAGAAGAATTTTTTTTTTTGTAGGAGGCTATCTGGCGACTGCCCACTTGGGCATAATTCGCCGCAATCACACAGCCTAGCTCTAGGCTACTTTAAAATAATATGAAAACAAAACGATAAAAAGGGAAGATGACAACAATTAGGAGGCAAGCTCCGGCGTCGGGGGAAGGTCCCCTTCCCCCAGCGCAGAAGCGTGCGACCTACAAAGAAAACAACAATGACAAAAAAAAAAGAACAAAACCTAGTTAAATAAAAGGGAGAAGGCCGGCCTCCCACCAAAAGTCTACAAGTCCACCATTCAATGTGCACGCACTCGTTCCGAGTACAAGGGATAGGCGGTAGCGACCCCGCCCATGCCAGTACAGGTAATGTGCGCGAAGATCGCCCAGACTGGGACATTCAACATAAATGTGCTGAACAGTCTGGGGGACAACGCAGTCTTCACAGTAGGGCTCTGGCGAGCGCTCCATCAAATGGCGGTGGGTCCCGCGAGTGTGCCCAATTCGGAGACGACAGAAAGCAACCTGAAGCCTTCGCGGCAGAGAGAGAGAGAGAGAGAGAGAGAGAGAGAGAGAGAGAGAGAGAGAGAGAGTAACAAGGAGTAACAAGGAAAGTAAGTACCCTAGGAGACCTTACGGTCCATTCAAAGAGGGTACCTTTGGACTAGCAATTGAGCGGGCACATGGCTGCTCAATTGTTTTGCGTCCATAAACGGCCACTTTTCAAGACTTTGTCTAGTCTTGACTTGAACTGGTCAACAGATTCACTGTTGACAACTTCCACTGGAAGTGCGTTCCACTTACCGCAGATACTGTAGGTGAAAAAGTTTCCACACAGATTGCGGTTGTAACGCTTCAGTTCAAGTTTGAAGCCGTGATTGCGCGTTCTGTTCTCACTCAGTGTGAAAATATCCCGGTAGTCAACATTGTCGAACCCTCGAAGTATTTTGAAGACTTCGATGAGCTGACCACGCAGTCTACGGGTTTCCAGCGAGAACATATCTAACTCCCTTAGTCTATCCTCATAACTTTTATGTCGGATAGAGGGAATCAGCTTGGTTGCCCTGGCTTGTACGCGTTCCAATCTCGCGATGTCCTTTCGCAATGAAGGACTCCAAAATTGTACGGCATACTCCAGGTGCGGTCGGACAAGTGAGTTGTACAGGCACAGTACAATCTCCTGGTTCCGATAACCAAACTGGCGCTTAATATAGCCTAGCATCCTTTGGGCCTTTTTCTCCGCCTCAATGCACTGTTTCGAGAACTTGAGGTCACTAGTGATTGTTACACCCAAGTCCTTCTCAGTGTCGGTGGATTCAATAGCAGTGCCCTTAAGGATATACTGAGATTGGGGGTTTCTGTGGCCGATATGCATCACTTTGCATTTGCCCACGTTAAAAGGCATTTGCCACGTGTCCGACCACTCCCCAATCTTCCCAAGATCTTCCTGCAGGCGGGCAGTATTTCCATCCTTTGCAACGTTCATACCAAGCTTGGTATCGTCGGCAAATTTGGAAATCTTGGCAACCATGCCACCGTCCATGTCGTTGACGTAGATGATGAAGAGTAGTGGTCCCAGGACAGAACCTTGAGGCACCCCGCTAGTAACGGGCACCCACTCAGAAGACTGTCCATTCACCACCACCCGTTGCCGTCTGCCACTTAGCCAGTTCTCGATCCAGCCGGCTACCTTTCCGTCTATGCCAAGCGCTCGCACTTTCCGGAGAAGGCGGCGGTGTGGTACCTTATCAAAGGCTTTCTGAAAGTCTAGGTAGACCACATCCACCGCCTTGTCCCGATCGTGCTCGCTGAAAACGAAGTGGAAGAATTCTACAAGGTTCGTCAGGCATGACCGTTGCCTTCGGAAGCCGTGCTGGGAACTCCTCAGTAGCAGGTTTGACTCTAAATACGACGTCACTTTGTCCACCATGATGCTTTCCATGAGTTTACCGACTATCGAAGTCAGACTGATAGGTCGGTAGTTCGACGGTTGGTTACGGTCTCCTTTCTTGAAGATCGGAGTCACCTCCGCCTCACGCCAGTCTCTAGGAACGCATCCGGTCCGGATTGACATGTTAAAGATAGCGCACAGATGTCGTGATACTTCATCGCACACTTCCTTCAACACCTTGGGTAGAAACCCGTCCGGTCCAGGGGACTTATTCGTCTTTAGGTCAGCGATCTTTTTCTTTATTTCTCCTTCAGTGAAGTCCATTGCCTCCAGCTTTTTCCCCGAGCAGGAATCCGTCGGCTGGGGAATGGGACCACACTCTTCAGTAAACACCGAAGAGAAGTAGTCGTTGAGGAGGTTAGCATTTTCTGCATCTGAATGCTTTAATGTCCCCTCCTCATTCCTCAAAGGGCCAATCGTTCGACGGATTGGTTTACGGCTGTTCACATATCCAAAAAACTCCTTGGGATTCTCTTTACAGAGTCTCGCCACTCGGAGTTCCTCAGACCGCTTAGCCGCCCTTATGCTGGACTTCACTCTCCTGGCTAGCCTCCGGTATTCGTCAAAGTCACCCGAGATCTTCGATTGCCGGTACACATTTCTCTTCTCCCTAAGCAGTTGGCCGATTTCTCGATTAAACCACTTTGGTTGAACAGACGACCGACGGGGGCATTTCAGAGGGATGAAACGCGATTGAAGATGTCGTGATACTTCATCGCACACTTCCTTCAACACCTTGGGTAGAAACCCGTCCGGTCCAGGGGACTTATTCGTCTTTAGGTCAGCGATCTTTTTCTTTATTTCTCCTTCAGTGAAGTCCATTGCCTCCAGCTTTTTCCCCGAGCAGGAATCCGTCGGCTGGGGAATGGGACCACACTCTTCAGTAAACACCGAAGAGAAGTAGTCGTTGAGGAGGTTAGCATTTTCTGCATCTGAATGCTTTAATGTCCCCTCCTCATTCCTCAAAGGGCCAATCGTTCGACGGAAGTTGGTTTACGGCTGTTCACATATCCAAAAAACTCCTTGGGATTCTCTTTACAGAGTCTCGCCACTCGGAGTTCCTCAGACCGCTTAGCCGCCCTTATGCTGGACTTCACTCTCCTGGCTAGCCTCCGGTATTCGTCAAAGTCACCCGAGATCTTCGATTGCCGGTACACATTTCTCTTCTCCCTAAGCAGTTGGCCGATTTCTCGATTAAACCACTTTGGTTGAACAGACGACCGACGGGGGCATTTCAGAGGGATGAAACGCGATTGAAGACTCATGAATGTGGTTTTGAAACTGTTCCAAGAGTCTTCAACAGCCTCGCACTCTTCTAGCCTCGCGTCAGTCAGTTCCGCGCGTAGACCTGCAAAGTCTGCTCTTCTCAAATCCAGTTTCCTTGATTTACTAGTTGCAGACTCTGCCTTGGGGACTTTGACTACGAATCTAATTAGTCGGTGGTCACTGCCACCGAGCTCTTCGCCAACAGAGAGGTCCTCAACGATGTCATCCTCAGAGGTGAAAACCAAGTCGAGGATATTGTCTCCTCTCGTTGGCTCTCTCACCCATTGAGTGAGGAACTCGTTGTTCGTGAACTCCAGGAGTGGTGCGTTCTCGCCACAGGGTTCTCTGGTTTCCCAGTCAACTTGTGTGTTGAAATCACCCATGACGATACACACTCTGTCTTCGACAAGTTCTCCTAGTAGCTGGTACAGATCTCTGTCCTTTTCAACGAGTTGGGCAGGAGGTCTATAAAGCACCAGGGTCCTGTATTTGGCAGCACCTATCTCTAGGTCAACACCTAGTAGTTCATGGTCGGATACGATGTTGCAATCCGTCGAGTTGAGAGTATCCTTGACATACAACATCACACCGCCACCCTCTCTGTCTGGCCTATCTTTCTGGAAGAGCTGGTAACGGGAATCGTGAATTCGCCTTCAAAATCTCGGCTTGAGGTTTTAATCCACGTCTCCGTAATGGCCACCATCTCAGGTTCCTCTGTTGCTACGAGGCCACGGAGCTCAAGAAACTTATTCCTGATTGACCTCGCGTTGAACAGAAGAACTTTTAGGGAGTCCCCCAGTGTAGGACTCCCTACGCTCTTCCGTTTTCCCGGCTTCTTTTGTGTGGTAGTACCCCTCTTTGCCACATCTAAGAACGTCGTTCCAGGAGTGACACGGGCATACTCTCTTATGTCCGCCTTCACTCTGGGTCGGACGCTCCTCTGCGTCCGCTCTACGACATCCTGGATTAGGTTACAGAGTACAGCCTTTCCCTTGAATGAAAGGTGCACTCCGTCCCTTTGGTAAAGGTCGTTTCGACCGTAAAAGGTGCGGTAAGGGTCCAGAAAGAAGACCCCTTCCGCCG